>JADLZK010008126.1:0-364529 GCA_015847255.1 Hyparrhenia diplandra | reverse complement strand
TATTGTCATAACTAGTGTGTACACAGATTTCCTACATACTCTAGATCACTTTGGCTTTGTCCTATTTCAAACATCTCTAACTTAGACCATGTTTGTAGGAAAAATGCACTGACAAGTGACAACTACAACATCAAATTAGCTTCATTCATTAAATTCTTCATGAACTATGTGTTGAATTCATAATGCATTTATTTAAACTTTTAGATCCTAATATATTTTTCTAAAAATTTTTATCAATGTTAGAAAAGTTAGGACAAAAGCTAAGTGAATTATAATTTGAATGAAAGGAGGAAGTACATAGCAGCTTCCATTTTCTGTTGAGTCAGCTATTGTTTGCCATGCATGATATTTTCTTGATGTATCTAAGTACCTTAATGTGTCTTTACAGTTTATGACAGAAATGAAAGAAACTGCTTTCATCATGCAAAATGTTTCTTCAAGGTATTTCCACCTCGTTGCTAAAGACTGAAATTCCATTTCTTGTATTACTCTTGTTTTCTTCTGATGTCCATGAACTTGTAGGAGCTAGGTTGTTGTGGATGAGCTTGGAAGAGCAACATCTTCCTCAGATGGGTTGGCAATCGCATGGAGCTGCTGTGAATACCTTCTTTCTGTGAAAGCGTAAGAACTAGTAACCTCTTATTAGGTCTCAGGATTCACAGGAAATGTGTTCTACTTCATTGGAGCTGTAAATGCATGGTTTTCTTTGTTCTTCATCCTTGACTTTTGGTGCATTTCCTGCACCCGTCTATAGTAAACTGGTTTCTTAAGTATGTATAATGTAATGTACTTTCAAACCTCTAGGCTGCTTATAGTTATTGCTAATCTTAGCATATCAAGAGTGTGTTTTTGTCTTCCTGACCAGCTATGCTCTGTTGGGTTTCAAAAATTATAGTTGTCAGTTAAACTAGTTATGCTAGTATTGTCATGGTTAGACATCGGAACTAGTTATGCATCAAGCCATAGGCACTAGCCATATCTGGTGCATGCCTCTTATCACAATTCATTTTCTGCAATGCTCAATTCATTGTAAACAGAGATTTCATTAAAATATAGAAAGGTGGATTTTTTTGGGTCGAAAATGATACATTATTGCTCCTCAGTAACATTGTGTCTTTGACCCATGTAGATACACCGTTTTTGCCATGCACATGGAACGCTTGTCAGAACTTGCAACAATGTATCCAAATGTGAAGATCGTCCATTTTGAAGTTGACTTAAGAAATGACCGCTTGGATTTCAAGGTCAGTAGTACCTGTCACACTAGCGATTTAGGGAATTTGCTTCTTCTTGTCTGTTACATTATATATCAACTCCTGCTTCAGTTCCACCTAAAGGATGGCGCCCGACGGGTACCACACTATGGGCTTCTGCTGGCCAGAGCAGCTGGTATCCCTACTTCGGTGATCAACGCCTCAACAAGTATCACTTCACAGATCACGGAGCAGGTAACCTGGCATCTATATGATGTGTAGGGATGTACCCAACTGCTGATCATTTGCAACCAGATATCGTCATCTTTTTATGGCTCCCATTCACAGTTCTATATTCACTAAGTGAACAATATGATGATTGCTTGCTTGTAGCACTAGACGCCCAACTAGTATGCCTTGATTGGGGAGAGCAGGGCTTTGTGCCCAAAACAAAAAAACTGAGCTTGCACTAGCTGATAGAAATCTAGCTCCTCTCTACTTCTCTACTATCGAGGAAGCAGACAGGGTAGGCCAGTCCTATCTGACACTGCTATAGTTGGACAGTGGCGGCTAGATGGATGGACAAGCATTACTAAACGCTAAGTTGTCCATCTGCACATAATTTAACAATGCTGCCTGTTTACGACACATGATTTGCCCTTTTTTGTGTATGTGGGAATGTTCTCTCAAATTTGCATGTAAATTTTTCGTATTTCCTCTTGCAGGAAATGACAAGGATGGATGCCAACTGTGAGGAGTACCGGTCGCTTCAGATGACATACCAGGTTGTGCAGCGGCTTATCTGCCTGAAGTTCTCGAACAATGGCGACAACTACATCCGTGGAGCACTGCAAAATCTCAAGGAGAGCTATGCTACGGGCCGACTAACATAAGAGGTTGTGATTGGTATGAGCTCTGGCCCTTGATAAATGTTAAATAAGAGCTTATCGATTTCGATTCCAAGGTGTTTGTTCTCGTGACATTTTTTGTTGTTTTGCAGGGTATATGCTGGAGGATCCATCAGCCAATGTATAAGTTTCCTCTGTCAATGCGAAACTATGTTAGGTCATGAAACGCAGATGGCACATCGGTTGTTATCTCACATGCATGTGATGCGACATTTTATCTTTTTTTCATAGAGTTACTGGAAAAGATGAAACACCAAACGAAGATTACATTGGTCGATGCATACTGTATGTTTAAACAAATGTTGGCATTGTTTTCGGGCAATACATTATTCGATACACAGTAGCACGAGCTGGGGAGGATTGATTAGTGAGGAGGAGCAGCTGTTGAAGGCAAGAGAGTGACGGTTTTGGGAGACAGTCTGATCGAAAGGGTGGGTCAAAGGCTGGATGCTTTCCACTTTTCAGCAGCTATGCTGAAAGATCCATCTGAAATCGGATGTTGAAAACCGTCACAGTAGACCGTTAATTAGCCTACCTCTTTAATTTGAGATCATTTTCTTTCCGGCCTGTATGAATCATTTATTTCTTTTCTTTCAACCTTCACCAGTAATATGTTTCTCTAAACGAGGTTTGTTTCTATCAGTCAGTCCTAGAAATGGCTGCTTCTTTCAAGTCTTCAAGATATACTTCCAATAAAATGAGAAAATGGTAGGTTCCTGAATCCTGACTGCAGCAGCAGCACCACGCCTCATGGTTCATGTAAAAATATAAAAATCACCCAACCAACCTCCAACTCCTTAATGTAAAACATCAGGTAGCAGCCATTCCGAACAATAACATGTCTTGAGATGGGAAGTAAGAAGAACAATAACATGAGCTGAAAGCAAATTAACCGGTCAATGATGCCATTAAGTTTCAAGAACGTACTTTTACAAATACAAATAGTATATAGGAGTAATCATACAACATACACGTACATATAGTAAATCACCAAAAGGAGAAGGACTGAAACCAACCACGATGACATTTTAATTTTGCCAATAACAAACCATCGCTTGGGACTTGCACGATTCATGAACTGATCAAACAAATTAAAAACTGTAGACATGTAGTAACTGGGATGACCCATCTCAGACATGTAGTAACTGGGAAAGCAAGAAGAACATAACAATCACTAAAAAGAAACTATTTTCTCGTTGATTGTGTCATCAAGAACGTATGGTATGGTTACAAACATAATCAATTAATCTTACAAGCATACACATGGTATGAATTACGGCAAGCCGAAGGATTTACACCAACCATACTGGCACTGACAGTTTAATTTTTCCCATAACACACTCGAGACTTGCACGATTCATGAACTAATCAAACAAAAACAGCGACTACTCATGAACGAACAAGTAAAGCAATGCATCACGTCCAGTGGAGAATCACGCAGCAGCTCTAATACCCCCGATTCATGGTAATTCGTCAAGCCTGGGCAGGGAGCTCCATCTCCGGAAAGAGGCGGCGGATGAGGCGCAGGCTCTTCCCGGCCGTGGTTGGCCTCGGCATCTCCTTCTTCGTAGTCGTCGCAGAGACAGTGGCGGTGGGCGGAGGCAGGGACGGCGGTGGGGTTGTCAATGACGGCGGAGACGGATCGATCATCCTGACTTGGTGCGGCGCGACGTAGACGGTGCTCTTGGGATCGCCGCGTGGCCAGTTGGCGTCGTAGACAACCTCGTAGCCTCCATCGTTGCACGACGACACGATCGTGGCCTTGAGGCAGAGCACGAGAACCTGCCCCGTCGGCAGCGTCGCGGTCCTCGTGCGGACACGAACCACCGTCCCGGGCTTCAGATGCGCCGCGGGGACGCCAGGAGTAGCTCCGCGCGCGGAACTGGCCGAAGTTGGGGCAGACCGAGGCAGCGGCGGCGGTGGAGGCGCGGGTGTTGTGCAGCGCGACGAAGTGCGAGGCCTGGGCTTGCGGGGACGCGTCGGCGACGGCTGAGCCTCGGGAATGGGCGTTGGTCGAAGATGGGACCTCCCGATGCGGTAGACGAGGGGCATGGACCCTGACGGCGTCGCTCGAGCCGTGACGCGGCGGCGGGGACACGGACGGCTTCTTCTTGGCGACCGACCTCGTGGGCGCCAAGGGGCTTGGACCTCCTGCGCTGGAGCTCGCGGCGGATGCTCCGCATGCCGGAGGAAGAGGAGCGCGGAGGAAGGTACGTCACCATGGCGGAGGAGAGCTGTGGGTCGATTGGATCGACGGGAAGCAGAGGAGCTGGGTGGATTGCGGAAGGCGACGGCGGGCGGGTGAGCAGAGGAATTGCGTTGCGCGCGCCTGGAGAAGAAAGGAAGGGGAGGGCGTTGGATTTGAGCAGGTGGACTGGATCCCAGATCTGGCCCAGTCACGCGCTTACGAGTCCGACTCGAAGTTGGATAGATAGATGGGCCAGTTGCCGTAAGGGCCAAGTCGATAAACGAATCGAGGCTGTCCAAGGAGGCCGGCCCACAACGAGCCCCCAGCCCGAGAAGGTGGTGACAGCTCCCGCTACGACCACGACCGAAGAAGCACCAATCGAGCGCGTGCCGCTTCGCGTCGTCTCCTTACTAGAGGAGGCTATATAAGCACAGCGTCCGGCTTCCTGCCCCCTTCCCCACCCTTGTCCTCGCCCAAGGAGGCCGGCCTCGCCTCACACTCCCGCCCGCCCCCGCCGATCCATCCTCCACCCAATAAAGCGCCTGTACAGATCCAACCCTAAGGATCCGGATCGCCTTTACCCCGCGCCGATCCGCGCGATTTGATTCGATTATCCTCCGATTTTCCCCGATTTTTTTGTGGGTTTCCTCTCTTCTCCGATCGGAGGAGTGCTAGGGTTTGGGAGCGCGGAGGGCGGCGGCGCATTCCAGGGTCATCGTCGGTTCGACGGGCTAGGTAGGGAGCTTTCTCACCGGGGGAAGAGAAGCGAATCCAGACGATGGAGAAGAAGAAGGTGGCGATCCCGCTGGTGTGCCACGGCCACTCGCGGCCGGTGGTGGACCTCTTCTACAGCCCCGTCACACCCGATGGCTACTTCCTCATCAGCGCCAGCAAGGGTAAGAGAGTCCCCAACCTCCCCTCTTGTGATAGTGTCATTTTAGTTTTCTGATTGTTTCTGATTGGCATGGTAATTGATTTGTTGTGATGCGATGGTCTGCTGTTAGCTATATGTGTCTACGAGATGTTGGCTAGGATGTATGTGTTTGGGCGTTGCAGTTTCAGTCTAAAAATTTTACTTGGATGTAAGAATTAGTTGCCAGTGCAATTTCTGCCATGATAGTCTCCAGATGCTTTCGACTATGTAGTTTGTTGGTATTGGCTCAATGTTTGGTTCGTGTGGGGGCTCAATATTTGTAAACCACATATACTGTAGAAGCTGGACAGTGTTCTTTTGCTGCTTCAGTAAATACGACTACAAACCCATGTTGTGTAAGATAACGGTATTGTTGCCAGTTAGTTACATCCTTTTAGCAAGGAATGTATCATTTAAGGGATAGCGAGTCAACAGACACAGAACACTTTCCTTTTCTAAAAAGACATCTACTCCCTCCGTTCCTAAATAAGTGTCGCCGTTGGTGTGTGTGCCACAAGTTTGACCCAGTTTGTAGAAAGGGTTATGACTCCAATATACATGCGACCTTATGATTATGTGTTGTTTCAGTCATAGATGTGTAGTGTTAGTTATCCGATGCAATCATTTAAGGTTTTATGGTTGCCTAGTTGGCATGGTGCAATTTATCTGAGGGATGAAGAAGCTATTGCAAACTCTTAGTTTATATAATGTCTTTGCATTTTAGTCCTTATATTATATAAGTATAGCAGTCCTATTGCTGGCCATTTCTTATGTAATCATAACTGCGGAGCAAGTTTCCATTTTGTATCACATTGATTCCTATTTTGGAGTATGTTTTTCCCAGTTTGGACTGCTAAATTGTATTTCTTAGTTGTCTGGATAACTTGGATAGAGAATATATATGCCTGTTCAGATGGTGGTTAGCAAATCATACTATATATGAGTCAGCAAGTTTTTATAGCTTCATGTTTGGAGCACCACTGAGTTACAGATAGAATGGACCGCAAAATGAAACAGTTGGATATCCATGAATATTATCACATTAAAAGCTTGATAAAGAAATCACTGTGGTTACATAGAAACATGTAATCACATGTTAGTTGTGGATTACCCATTAAGAAGGTAATACATAGTTTTATACCCAACCTACGTACAAATTGGTGAACAAATTTCATGCCAACCTTTACCTGACAAAAGGTTGATCTTGTGGGCATTCAATTCAAACATTGTCAAGTTGTATTGTTAGGGTTTTTTTCTTCATTTGCACATCTACTCATTTTATTGGGATATTAGATGCATCCCCATTTTGTTACGATATAGTTGCACATTGTGCTCTATAATGAGCGTCCTTGCAATAATAATCCTCTATAGAGGCGTTAAAAATATGAATGATATAGTGAAATCTGAAAGGTATCTCAGATGAAATAATAAGCCAATAATAATTATCTTGTTTTGTACTACCGAGCCTCAATTGGATACCTGCAGTGTATTAATCTGTATCTTCTAGTTTTTCACGATTGAACTGTATGCCCATATTGCAACACAAATAATGAGAATGGTGAACTTCATATCTATTGTGCAATTGTTAGAGTGATTTAAGTGCTGTGCTAAATGTTCGCCATGAAAAGATTATTATAGCATAGAATCTGTAGATATATATATGCATTTGAGAAGAGAAGAGAGTGCAGTTTCTAGGTTCTTGGTACCGAGCTTGGATTGGGACCAAGTGATAGTTGAAAGGAGTGACACCTGTGTTTTACATGGTGAAGGTTATACATTTTTAATTTGATGCCTGACTAAAGGCTGATATCCTTCGACCTTCATTACCAAGCTTTGAATGATTTTACATTGTTTGCATACTACTAGTTAACTATGCAATAGATTTCTGCTTTCTCATGTTGCTACATATTGAATGACCTTTTATTATTTCTTCGTTCTGCAGACACAAATCCAATGCTTCGTAATGGTGAGACTGGTGACTGGATTGGTACTTTTCAAGGACATAAAGGTGCTGTTTGGAGCTGTTGCCTTGACAGGAATGCTCTGAGGGCTGCATCTGCTTCTGCTGACTTCTCAGCGTATGGTTTTCTTACACTTTGAAATTCCAATCAGCATTGTTGTTTCATTTGATATCCCCTTTTACAAAATTGGATGCATATTGATTACTCTTATCAAATAATCCCTTTTTATGGATACTTTTCTGTAAATGCTTTGTTTATTTGCTTCACGTGTCATGAATGTAGATACGATAAAGCTCATCATGCCACTCTGAGCGGCCAGCAATTTTAAACACAATTAGATCTATACTAGGCATATTTGTCAATGGGTTTTTTGAGGACATGAGTCATGTTCAACTGTTTATTTGTTGTTGCCATTAACATGCATCATCTAATACCAAACTATCACATGAATATAGGTTAGAGTAGATACGCTGACCTGGAATATATTGTAGGGTCAAGAATATTAGTAGCTATATGCATCTTTTCCTTAAAACTTCATGTTCCTTTTATTTGTGGATGGTGGGAGTAGATGATTTTGGTTACAATTGTCGATGGTACACAACTTTGTTTAGCAAATGTGATTCTTTTAAGTAGGTTTTATTAGTTCAATATAATATCAATTGCATGCAAAATGAACACTACTAATTTGGAAGTTTGCATGAAAACGTAACAATTGGCAGGTAGACTTTTAACATATCCGCTACAAGATGTGCATCATTGCTTTCCTGATTTGAATTCTGTTAAGTGACTAATGTTGATGTTCCTTTTCCAGTAAAGTATGGGATGCCCTTACTGGTGATGAGCTACATTCATTTGAACACAAGCACATAGTTCGGGCATGTGCCTTCTCTGAGGTAGTGCTTGCTAATGCTTATCTTGTCCTCATGTCAATGAAGTATATGTGGAAACCATGATTGCCGAGTGTCCTTTCCACATAATATGTGCGTAGTTTAATAATTTTTTTGAATGTCGTTAACCACTGAACAATTCATCTTTGTTATGCTTACTGCAATCATTTATATCTGAAAATTGTACTGGTAATATGGTTGATTTGTATCCATGGACACATCTTTCTTAGCATTAATGTATTTGTTCACTTAACTTTATTATGCTCCTGTTCAAGTAACTGGCCATTTTAGTTTAATGCTTATAGGGACGAGGTTATGTTTGCACATGATTTTACCCCCTCCCCCCTAAATGTATTTCTGTGTTTCTGACATTGCTGCCCATAAAAAACATTTGGGAGTTTGCTGCATTTGGCTTCCTTTAAAACCAATTGACAAGTATTTGCAAACTAAAATCAATTTGATTGAGATAACATATGTTTGGGGTTTGGTGCAGCTGCTTTATGTCTTGTCCTTCCATTTCTCTTTTTTTTACACGCTGTTATACAAAATTGGCCCTGTTCTTCTTGGTTTCTTCTGGCCTGACTTAAATTGCAATTGACACTACAGGACACCCACCTTTTACTCACTGGAGGCATGGAAAAAACTTTGCGTGTGTATGATATGAATCGTCCTGATGCAGCTCCAAGAGAGCTTGACAAATCACCTGGTTCTGTCCGAACTGTTGCTTGGCTTCATAGTGACCAAACTATATTAAGCTCCTGCACTGACATGGGTGGAGTAAGGTGTGTGCACAGAAGTACCCCAATCAGCGATAAACATCTATGCTGGTTCTATATATTCACTATAGGTGTGTTCCTTTTAATTAATTTTTATAGTACTATGCAGGCTATGGGATGTGAGAACTGGAAAAATTGTCCAAACTCTTGAAACCAAGGCTTCTGTCACTAGTGCAGAAGTAAGCCAGGATGGCAGGTTCATCACTACAGCTGATGGCTCAAGTGTAAAATTTTGGGATGCAAATCAGTAAGTTTCTTTTATCACCATTTTAGTTAGCCACTTTGGTTGATTGATACCTTTCTTACAAACATTTTGTATTTTGCATCAGCTTCGCCTTGTTAAAAGCTATGATATGCCATGCAATGTGGAGTCGGCTTCACTTGAACCTAAGTCTGGGAGTAAATTCGTAGCTGGAGGAGAAGATTTGTGGGTTCATGTATTCGATTTTTTCACTGGTGAAGAAATAGGTAAGTTCTATCCTTGGATTTTCAGCCTACAGCTTAGGACCACTGGTGTACCTTTGCCATTAAAATCTTATCAGTTGTGTTCTGCAATTCTAACTTTTAGTGTTGTGATGTGTTTAAGTATTTGTTAAGCAATGTTATCAGTTATGTTCTAGTGTTTTAGCTTCAAAGCTTCTCCCAGGTCCCAGCTCACAAGTCTATAGTACAAAATAAAGTCATGTTTCATGTAGCAAAAAATTGTATATAAGGTATTTAAACTAAAGAATGTATTATGTGGCAATGATAAATCTGGATTTCCAGTGTTGGGTCAATTGTTCCTTGCATTCCTGAGTTTCTAGAGAAGTAGATATGTTTTTTCCTATTATATGTTCCAAATTTGCCTTACCTTGAAGGTATAGAGGGCTTAAACATCCTTTTGGGCCATGGAATTTTCCTAAGAAACCTAGGTTTGCCGGTGACTAGTTGTAGAAGGTTTGAACCGATAGCAATACATGTCTGGAAATGGGTCTACCTAGTGGGTATCTGTTTTTTGTGTCCCAGTTTCACCCTGAATCACTGGTCTGTACAAATAGTTTTGGCTAAATTCACTTGATAATCACCATAATTTTGGTCTGTTGATAAATATTTGACACTATGTTGATGGCATTTGTGTAATGTTTTTGCATTTCTTAAGATGGGAAGCTTGTGTTTAAGTTTTAGTTATGTTCAAATGTTTATTGCCAACTAGTGGTTCTCTTCTCCCATCTTCAGTATTTCTAAGGGAGGTGTGCCTGTTTATGGTTTTACTCCATTTCCTTACAGATGAAATGACAACTGTTCTTTAACGCAGCTTGTAACAAAGGGCATCATGGTCCAGTCCACTGTGTCCGTTCGCACCTGGTGGTGAATCATACGCATCAGGTTCTGAAGATGGCACCATTCGGATCTGGCAGCTTAGCCCGGCTAATGCTGATGACAACGAGGCGCCAATGCAAATGGGAAGACAACTGCTGGGGTGAACGAGGTTACAACCAAGATAGAAGGCTTCCACATTCCCAAGGAGGGGCAGACCGAGGGGTAGGAGCTCATGTGCTTTTGTGGTGCTTGTGGTTCTTGTTGCGAGGAGGTTTGCCCTCAGAGCTGCGGTGGTCGTTCAGTTTCTCCCTGCAGAGTCATCAACACCTGTTTGCCATCCAAGGGTATCCTGGCTTCATGAGTGATCATCACAGCGCTGGGGAAAAACCATACCCCTCATAAGCAAATGGTGGTGGGTTTTTGGATGGGGCCCTCGCTTTGATAGAACATAGCAACTGTAGTGTCAAAAATAAACACGAGAATGCAACTTAGGTAGTTTAGGGACCGTGTCTGCGTTCATTAAAGTGAAGTTTTCTGTATCTGGTAACCTTAATTTTGATGACTCGTTATTTTGCCTCACCGTGTTCCATTCCCTTAAAAAACGAGGGCTTCATCATCGACTTGTAAACTGTGCTTTTGATGTTGGAACGTCATTCTTCAAACCTGACGACCACCGCTTGGTCCTCAGGTAGTTGTAGAGCGTCATGCCTATCAAATGACATTTTTCTGTTTGGATGGCTTGAGCTCATGCTCTTGTGGTGGCTTCCACGGTACTGAAGACCGGGACACGATCCGCGAATCCGGCAACAGTTTTATTTGGGTCTCATGTTATTGTGCTCCTATCCGAAATACAGTATTTGGTTTCATGTTATTGAGAGCACCTACCCGAAAAATCATGATTGGTTTAGGTATCCCATAAAGACGACCTTTCCCAGAGGACACCTGGGATGGACAGTGATATGGCCCTGGCGCATGTTGCGTTTTGCATCAAAGAAGTTGATCCCTCGTCACTGCTGTCGCAAAAGGGAATCGCATCACATGCCCCGCCATGTGATCCAGACCTAGGCATTTTGATCGGTTCTGCGATGGTTTCTGGCTGCGGCGTCCATGTGGAATTACTTACTGTTCAGACCATTGGTATGCCTTCATGGCCATCCATGATTGACACCAGCTGTACCACTTGGTACTGTTACAAGTCTTCTCGTTTAATAATAATCGATCCGTCCGGCAGAGAGACGGGGAGTTCTGCTCCAAACAGCTGCTGTAACGGATCATGGTTGGTTGAGAACCTCAGATCTACCTAACGCACACTGCAATGGTTTTCTAAAAAAGCCCCCTTCAATTCTGATCTTTTTATCAGTGCTCCATCTTGTATGTATAGCCTCATCCTCACGTGGTGTCAGTGTCACAGGACGCTGTAGGCTTCCCGCTGCAACAGGAAACGGAAGAAAAAAACACCGTTTTATGCCGAGTCCGTTCCACGGCTGCACAGCGGTGCACGCGCAGAGGAACATTACTGTTCATCAGGAATTCAGGATGTGGTTGGCAAGTGGAGCTGAGCGCTTGCGCTTCTGCAGCCACACAGCTACGAACTGGGCGGACGTGGACCGTGGGGACCTCAACCAACCCTGCCCCTCCTTCCAATGCACACTTGCCTGGAGCTGCAGGCTGGATTGATCATTGATATCGTGTGTGTAACGGAAATCATTCCATTCCATGGCCAAATTTCGGTGTCATCATGCGCACCTTTTCAGGTACTGTACTGTAGTAGCAAAATGTATACTGTATCTTCTTTGCTGGCAAAACAATTTTATTTTTTGTACAAACATAAACATATGTGTTTAAGCCCCAAATTCCTCCCAAATTCCACTAGGTACCCCATCACATCCGGCTACTGTAGTAGCAATAATTGTATACATGTATCGATTCTTTGCTGGCAAAACAAAATTTTTTGTTCAAATCCATCCAAATTTCAGCCCCAAATTTTGGGCTCCAAACACACCCATAAAGAGTACATGTGTACACCCTGTTCAATGTTTCTCTTCAATGAATCCAATGATACTACGAAATTACCTAAGATCAAGTGGTCAACTCTATTTTAATTCAGAATAATGCTGAGACAACCAGACTGGCTACAACTGCTATCATGCAATAAGTTGCAGGTCGGATATTGATTACAAGCATGAATGAATGCATAATTGACAGGCTCTTCCTTGCTTCTGAATCATTCGAGCAAGCTCAGTCAGATCCACATCGGAACCAGCAGCTGAAAGCCAACTCTGGGCAATCACTAGTTCACAACACACAACTGGCACATCACATTCAGTACCTCCCGATGTATATATAACTAACCATAGTTGCAATCCGAGACACTGGTAATCCAGGAGATGTTAGGACAGAATCAATAAATTGAATGGAGGAATTCAAGTTTCAGTTGGCCTGCAATCGAAACATCTCAATCAGGCAGCAAAGAATGAGGCACCGAAACTCGATTGCTTTCCCCAATCTGAATAAATAGGACATATCAGGCATTCAGACAACCCTAGCGAAGAAATCACACCCTTTCTACCTAACCGAATCATCTACTTCAAGTTCCTTCACAGATGCCATGCTACAACTGAAAAACAAGAACTGACGGTGGATACAATGGAATAAACCTCTGTCCAGACCCTGACGACTCCTCTTGCCACCGAACAAACCAGTGTTGTTCAAGCGCCGCCAACCTTTGAAATCTTTGGAACATCCACCGGGAAGTTGTCAATCTCATCCATCCAGGGACTCTTCTCCTTGGCCGGGTTGACGGTCCGGAGCGCCTTCCAGACGGCGCTGTTGCACTTGAACCCAGAACCGAAAGCGATCTGCCAGATCCTGTCACGCTTCCTGATCCTACCTTTGGCCTCAGTGTATGCCAGCTCGTACCAGAGAGAGCTACTTGATGTGTTGCCAAACCTGTACAGTGTCATCCTCGATGGCTCCATGTGCCAGTCGGTGAGCTCCAGGTTCTTCTCCAGCTCATCCAGCACAGCACGGCCACCTGCGTGGATGCAGAAGTGCTCGAATGCCAGCTTGAAGTCGGGGATGTACGGCTTGATCTTCATCTTGAGCACCTTCTTGGCAATCAGTGTGCCCATGAACAGAAGCTGCTCTGATAACGGGAGCACCAAAGGCCCCAGCGTGGTGATGTTGGTCTTAAGCGCGTCTCCGGCCACCGCCATGAGGTCCTTGGACAGCGACACGCCAATCTTGCCAATCTCATCTTCCTCCTGCGTCACGCAGCCGAAGCACTTGTCGTCGGCGCCCTTGTGCGTGCGCACGGTGTGCACCAGCTCATACTTGGACCTCCGCCTGTCAGACCGCCTGTTCGAGAGCAGGATGGCCGCGCCACCCATCCGGAACAGGCAGTTCGACACCAGCATGGACCGGTTGTTCCCAAAGTACCAATTCAGCGTGATGTTCTCCATGCTGATCACCAGCGCGTAAGAGTTTGGGTGCACCTGCAGCAGATCCTTGGCGAGGTCAATGGACAGCAGCCCGGCGCTGCAGCCCATCCCGCCGAGGTTGTAGCTCACGATGTTCCCCCCTCAGCTTGTAATGGTTCACCACCATGGCTGACAGCGACGGCGTCGGGTTGAAGAGGCTGCAGTTGACCACCAGGACGCCAATGTCCTTGGGCCTGACCCCGGTCTTCTCGAGCAGCTGGTCGATGGCGCCGAACATGACGGCGCGCGCCTCCTTGCGCGCCTCGTCCATGCACGGGTTGGGGGGAACCCGGAGCACGGCGGGGGGAAGGTAGGTGTCCTCGCCGAGGCCGGAGCGCTCGAGGATTTTGCGCTGGAACTCGAGGTTGTCGTCGGTGAAGGATCCGGTGAGCTTGGAGCAGTGCATGAAGGTCTGGCGCGTGCACTTGCGCTCCGGCTCCGGCTTGTAGCAGGCGAAGTCGAGCAGGTACACGGGGCGCGGGCGGGTGAGGAAGTAGACGGTGGAGAGGAAGACGAGCAGCGTGGAGCAGGCGACGACGGAGAGGAGGTTGAAGCGGAGCTGCTCCCACAGGTCGGCGAGGTCGCGCGGGGAGACGGTGGAGAGCTGAACGGCGACGAGCGCCATCAGCGGCGACAGCAGCAGGTACATCCCGTGGGAGATGAGGTAGTGGTACCCCAGCTTCACATACTTGAGCCGCACTGACTGCTGGAAGTCCGGCAGCCGCCTCCGTGGCTGCGCCGGGCGGCGCGGCGGCATTGGGCGGCGCCGACGTCTCCATTCTGAAAACAAGAGAGATTCCCGTCAGAGAGTCCCAAATGCCAGGATCTCAGGCAACAACTTCTGGATCTCAAAAATCGTGGTTCAGATTGGAAAGCGCAGATAATCCAAATCTAACGCGGGCGAGTCAGCAGGACGCGAGGGAGATCTTCAGGCGTACCGGGAGGAAGAAGCGGTTCCTAGAGAAGGGTAGGAGGACGCGACGGAGGGAGACGACTTGAGCCGGCAAGCCGCCGCCTTCTCCTCTCTTGTCTCTCGATCTCCGCGCTAATGCGGCCGCCGCGAGCGCCACGGGGAGGCGCCCAGCTCGGTGGTTTAATAGGGAGGCCACGCGAAATGAACAAACGGAGAAGACAAGGGGCCGTTGCAGAGGAAATTTCACATAGCCCCCTCGGTAATTTTTTGTATTCTAGTTTAGCCCAAAAGGATCGTATTTGAGCTGGTACCCGAATGAAAAATACTATATACTACACTTACCAACTTTTGCTAGGAAGTACTCTTTCGAGAAAATTTCCATTTTTAACCTTTTTTTTTAAACTATTTCTAAAAGTAACAATATTTAAATTTAGTTTCAAATCTATCCCGAATAGTGGCACCAATCTCCTTGGGGCGTCCCAAACCACCACTGAGCCTGGCATTGTGGGCCCCCCCTCACCCACATCCACTATCACGCCATCAACTCGAACACAACCCTTGTCGCGCCAACCTTTTCGTGCAACTAAGGGGAATACAGAGCCATGCGGCGGCCTCGCTCTTGCTCTTCCTCTCTTTTTCCTCCTCTATTCGGTCTAACCAAGCTACCGATGGTCATGCCTCCCCGTCACCATTCGCTCCTTCCCTCGCCAAGAGCCATCTTCGCCTGGGTGTTGGTGGGGTCACCCCAAGTTTCCCCTTGCCCCTCCCTCCCTTCCCTTGACGACCCCTACCGATCGCCCCTAGTTGTTGCTTGCTCTCTTTGTGTGGTGACTGAGTTGGGGTGACCCCATTTCATATTCAAGGTATTCCTCACCACGATTTTGTTCTTTCCATGGTGATTTCAAGGAAATGCTTAGTTAGGGTTTGTAGGAAATTTTGATTTAGTTATATTAGTATAGTTAAGTTAGTTTTTAGTATAGTGGGTTTTTGTTAGTATAGTTAGTATGGTTGGTTTTTATTAGTATAGTTAGTTAGTTAGGTTAGATTATACTTGTAGGTTTAATGTTTAGTCTATTTAGTTATATTTGTTAAGATTTCAAAGAGTTGATATAGTTTGTGCAAATATATTTGTAGATTCCGTTTGTTTCATGAAGAAGTATTAGAAAAGAAGACGTGTGTTTGAATATATGGAAGATGAATTGAAAATGTTTGATATGTTGCCTAGCTTCAGTAACCTTTTTTGTGCAGCTTAAGGAAGTTCAATGGAAGATAAATTGGGAAACAAGGATGCCAAAAACAAGGACAAAGGTAGTAGTTGTCTTAAAATTGAGATAAAACAAAGGATATACCGTGAGTTTGTGATTTCTATGAGCCATATCCATGTAAGATAATTCATGCTATGTAAATGTATAGTCGAGCATGGCTTTTGTTGGCTCTTAAGTTTGATATTTTATACCGTCTTATTCAAAAAACTTGCAAAACAAATATAATAAAATTTAAGTCATTCTTTTTGAACTTTTTTCTTAATAAAGAAAGTACATATTTCGGGCCAAAAGTAAAGAAAACGATAAAGAACAAGGCAAATTTTTGAATAAGGCAAAGCAAGGAGAAACTTTGGAGTAAAAAATATGAAATCAACATCTATACATTTGGGATGGAGGAAGCCCAAATAATTCATGCTAAATCAATCCCATACGACGGGCGTGGCTTTAGTTGTTTTATCGACTATGAACCTGTTCGACTGCGGTTATAGAACCATGTGAGTGCTCAAAAATCCGCAAGCGTAGCGGTTGCAGGGACTCATAAGGTAGTGTAGCTCCAGCCCTACAAACCCTATATTTTGCTACCCCTAAAAAACCATATATTTGCTAAAATAAGAATCATAAAACATGGTTTTATATATAAAAAAAACATCAATGAGTTCATATTTTCATTTTGCGATTGTCGGATACGATGCTACTGTGCGCCGTGGCACGTTTCGGATGTTTAATGTTGAACATTTTTTCATATTTAATTAATAAATAGCCAAAAAAGAATAGAAGCTCATGTACTATTTTTTCCGAAAAAGTTCTAATGGGCTAATTGCGAAACCACAAACTTTTACGCAACAATTTATGCAATTATGCCTCCAAAATTTCTGCGCGCTCTTCCGTGAAAAGAAGAAATCCTGAGCGTGCAAACGGCGGCGAGGGTAGCCTGGGTTTAATACAGACGACTGGATGACCTGGACAGTAACACGTGGCCATGTTACAGGTATGCTTTGGTTTTCCAAATATACTCGTTGTCTTTCTCTTCTCACGTGCATGTAGACCCAGGGGCCATGTGGCCTTGCCACTGGAAACAATAGCTGCTAGAGAGGAGAGGCAAAGTGGGATTATGAATGGCGAATATCATTTAAATGTCGTTGGGTGCTAAATTATGCTCCATCCCAATTTGGGCGATTTGATTGGGCCGAAATAATGACACGTGTTCGTCGACCGTTTGAGCCCCCGAAGATGGCCCATAGTTATCCTAGGGCTGACTGTTCTCGCCGAGAAGTCACACAAAACCGTTCCTCGGCAAATACGATCTGACGGCTTAGATGGAGATAACGAGGATTCCGCGGCGGCGGATTTATACGTGCGGAAACGTCAACAGCTAGTTGTTTTATCGACTATGAACCTGTTTGTTGCGGTTGGGGCTCATAAGGCGTGTAGCTGCAGCCCTACAAACCCTATATTTGAGGCCAAAAAAGACCATATATTTGAAAACAAGAATCATAGAACATGGCTTTTATATATTCAATGAGTTGATTTTCCCCTTTGAGACTGTCGGATGCCTCTTGTGTCGTATAGCCCGGATGTTTAATGGGACTTTTTGTAAATCTAAATAGCAAAAATCATATAAGGTTTCCTTATATGATTGGAATACCTTTTGCAAAACATATCCTTTTTATTTATTTTTCCTCCAAAATTCTACGCGTTTTAGAAAAGAGAAATCCCCTTGCGTACCAAAATCGACGGCGAAAAATAATCCTGGGTTTAATACGGACGACTGGATGGACCTGGAAGTAACACGTGGCCATGTTGAAGGGGGAACGCTTCCCTTTTCCAGATATACCCGTTGCCTTTTCTCTTCTCACGCGCATATGTGGACCCCATGGGTTTGCCACAGGAAACAATAGTTGTGGGAGATTAGCTAAGTGGGATTATGAATGGCGAATATCATTTAAATATCGGTGGGTGCTGACACTATAGCTATATAAGAAATGATATTTCTACAATGGTTAAAATTTAGACCATCATTCCAATATTTTTTTTCCATAAGTGAGAGGACTTATAGCCTAATCCATGTGAATATGGGCTAGTATATTGAATTGAACAATGTCATTTTTGGTTAGTTAGGCAGGTTTTAATTGCACCCTCCTGCTTTGATTTATATGCTCGATCGAGGGTACATGCAACTTTTCCATTCTCGCTTAAATTGCCCAACAAATCTAAGAAGTATCTATTTTTGGATAAAAAGAAGTAAAGGTGAACCATAAACTTGGTTGAGGGTACATGCACCTTTTATCCTCTCCTTAAATTGTCCAACGAATCTATGAAGTATCATCTATATTTGTTGATAAAAGTACAAGTAAAGGCGAACCATAAATGGTTCTACAGGAGTTATCAAACTCCATAAGCACACAACACAAGCTACTGAAAAGGTGCATTGATCCCTATCAATTTGAGATAGGCTTATATGTAAACTTTGAAAATGTTGTGAAATCTCAAATTTCAAGCCAAATATCCTAATTTTTTAAGTAGATTCTAATTTCTCCAAAATGAAGGGATCCAAATGACCCTAAGGCCCTGTTTGGATGCAAGAATTTTAAATTATTGAAGAAATACTATGGTTTTACAAAATACTTCGGTTTTTAAAAGCTACCGGATGTTTGGATGCAACAAATCCGGTAGTATCTAAAACAATGGTTTTGTCAAAACTATGGTCTTTTAAAGTTTTAGAAACTCCACTCATGACCTCTTTTTTCTAAACCATGGTTTTATGCCTCTTTGGCTTATAAAACTATAATTTTGTGATACTCCAATTTTCAAACACTACATCATCCAAACAGGGCCCTAAGTGTTTTGTTCCACTATATATTATATTTAGAAGGCTAACAGATTTATCCAACAAGATACTTCCTCCATTTTAAATTATAAGTCATTCTAAAAATCTTGGAGAGTCAAATCATCTCAAGTTCGGCCAAAACTAATTATAAAGATTCATGACATTAAATAAGTACACTATGAAAACATAATTAAAGAAGAATCCAATGAAATTTAGTTAGCATCCTAAATATTATTATTTTATCATATAAATTTGGCCAGATTGAGATGCTTTGACTCTCTAAGCTTTTTGAATAACTTATAATTTGGGATGGTGGAAGTATTGTATGACAATCAAAGATAGCGTGTTTAGTTCTAAAAAGTGGTTGAAAAGTGAAGAGCACTAGAGCATTTTTTAAGTTGTTTGTGATAAATATTTTTTTTCTACCATGGGCTAACTAGACTCAAAAGATTTGTTTGCAACGTACATCCAAACAAAGGCAGTTGTTTTGTTTACATATATTTCGTGCTCTATGCATACGTCTTTTGCTACACTTGATAATTCAATGAGACGGAAATTTTGGCGAAAAGAGTCTAAAACTTTAGAGCAACTAAACACAGCCGGAGATGAGAATCAAGTCGATTTCTGAATGAAGTCAGTTAGCTTTTATTTATTTGCGTTAGTTGGTATGTTTCTCCCGTCAAACATATTTGGTCAACCACACGCTAGGGACAGCAGACACGTCAAGCAGTGAAGATGCACCTAGTACAAGCGGACGCGGTTGGCAGCAGCCCAGCACCGTGCAAGAAGCCCCAAAACCAGCTCGAGGACGACTTTGACTCGCATCGACGTCAGATAGAGGATATGTTCTTTCTTTTTTTTTTATGCAATAAGTTTGGCTTGGTCCAAAACTAGAATATGTTCTTTTTTTTTTTTAACCGAGGTGGTATTTTTTTTCTTTGTAATTTTTAAATTTCATTACTCATCGATGAAGTAGAAGCTAATGTCACGCGTCCATTGTTTGCACGGGTACAACTTGGACATACATAACCCACACACTCTACACTTACAACACATGCGCCCACACGCGTGCAACGTACACATGCAAAAAGAGATTGGGAAGCCTTTAGCGTCTCCATTGTCGTGTGGAAAACATGCAGTACCACCGAACGCTCATCCGTGCGTGTACACCGACAAATTCTAGAATAAAGTCACTTTAAAAATGAGTTAATACAATCTTTTTTAGAAAAATAAATATCTCAACTCATACAAAATGATATAGATTTATTAATACAAGCTTTTTTAAAGAAAAGTCATGTAAAACGATTACTGTCTTAGTAAAGAATACGTTATTTAGGACATTGACGACGTAACCACATACGTTGTGAATCTTGTGATTCACTTAGCGGTTATTTATGTTAGAAAAAAGAATCTTAAGTTCAAATCTGGATGCACTGAAAAATCCTAAATCCTTTTCATGGAACCCATTTAGGTCTAGGAAACTTATTCAGAATTTGTACAAGATTTTTTTTTTTCTTTGCCTAACTTCCTAGAGAATAATTTTGCAAAGGCCATTCCTGCTTGTGATTCTTTGTGGGAGTATAGTTTTTAAAGTAGCGTTTTGTGACGGGAAGTCGATGACTATCTATGATAAACACCATAGGTTACAGAGATAATAATTCAGTGTAAGGAATGAATCAAAAGAGCTATTTTTTTTGGCTCTACCCATTTAGTTCATTACTAATCACCTTACAAAATTAGCCCATAGTTGCTTCTTTGTAAAATGTGAATTTGACATCGCGAAACATTCAGATTCTCAGTAGAATTACTAGAATCACTACCAATCGCACCAAGCATGATTTTTGTTTTCGTTTTCAAAATTCCCATGGTTTTTAGTACCCATAAAACTTCACCGGGCATAACATTAATTCGATCGTTGTCTCTACCACTCCTAGGTGGACTAATTGCAATTGAACCTTTGGTCTGCGAGAGAGAGTATCAGAAATCTCAGATCATCCATGGCCTGTAAGTCTACAGTTTCCGTAATGCATGATTTACTCTTTTGATCATAAATGCATGATGTACTAGTACTATATCCCTCCTAGAGAGGGAGGAAGCCGGTGTTTGCTTCCAATGATCATCTGCCGTGGCCCGTGCTTCTTTGAGTTCGCCCTCGTGCATCGGCAGCAAACACAGTAGCTCGTGTAAATGCGCGCCGGCCACCGCGGTCCGCGGGCACGGCTTGACGGCCGTCGACTTCTCGCCGCACCGCAAGCGTACGTGCAACTGGCTGGCAGTCTGGTACATACGGAGTAGGAGTATACTGTAATGTACAGTGATGTATAACGCAGCAACCCATGTGAGATGTGACCTGCCCCTATGGTACGTGGCCGTACATAAAACTCAGATGTATCGTCGTCGTCGTGTATAACGCAGCAACCCATGTGAGACGTGTCTTGCCCCTATCGTGTATAACCATGCCTTGACTCATCCCTTACTAAGCGACAGTCGCTCGCAAATTTCCCTACTGCTTATACATATATTATAGAGTGAAATCCACTGAGGGTCCCCTCAACTTGTCCTGAGGGGTCATCCGCGCCCATATACTTAGGAAAAGGTAAAAAATTAATGAACCGCTCTTAATTATATCATCTAGGTCCAAAACCGGGTTTGACCGGCGGTTTTGCTTCAAATGACCGCGGGGTTTGCTACAGTAATAGCAGCTTTGTCTTTTTCTATTTCGGTTGAATCTTTGAAAAATCATAGTAAATTATAGAAAAATGATAAAATGAAAAATCTAACTTTTTAGACTCCACATGAGTAGATCTACAAGTGAACATATAATATGATACTCCCTCTCCGTCCCCTAAATAGATGTCATTCTCGCTTCCCAGAAGTCAACGTTTTCAAACTGCCAACAATTATATATTAAAATATATAAATATTTATGCTAAGTAATTAGTATCATTGAAAAGATCTTTACGTCTAGTTTTTTAATAAATTTATATCCGAGATATAAATGTTGCACGTATTTTCTACAAACCTAGTCAAAGTTGAGAAAAGTTTGGCCGCACGCACCCCAAAAACGACATCTAAAAAGAGATGCAGGGAGTATGCTTTAGTACAAAGTTTTTTACTCCGAAGCTTTTATTTTTTATTTTTTATTTATTTGGCTAAATCTTTAAAAATCATAGTAAATCATAGAAAAATTATAAAATAGAAAATCTAATTTTGTTAGACTCTACATGAGTAGATTTACACAAAGGTACATAATCCGGCATGCTTTAGTCTAATAAAATCATATTATAAGTAGATTTACTATGATTTTTCAAAGATTCGCATAAATAAATAAAAAAGAAAAAGATAAAAGGTTAAGTGAGCAAAAACTTTGTACTAAAGCATATCATATTATATGTTCACTTGTAGATCTACTCATGTGGAGTCCAAAAAAGTTAGATTTTTTATTTTATTATTTTTCTATAATTTACTATGATTTTTCAAAGATTCAACCGAAATAGAAAAAAAAAGAAAAAGACAAACCCGCGGTCACTGTAGCAAACCCGCGGTCACTTGTAGCAAAACCGCCGGTCAAACCCGGTTTTGGACCCTGGATGACCAATTAGACAAGTTCAAGGACCTGTTTACCTAGTTTCTAAGCGGACAGAATGACCCTCCTGACAAGTTCGAGGGACCTCCTGGACTTCACTCTATATTATATGCTTGCATAATCACATCACGACTTATAATTAACAAAATGCAGTTCCGCTTTCAGTGTTGGCACAGCTCCTTGCATCGTTAGGCCATAAAAACTTTATAAAAAACATAAGTTTGTTCATTCTGACCTTTGTGTTGCTTGCAAAGCTCAGCCATACCCAACTTTACCTTTTGTGTTGTGTACTTGACATTGTGAAGTAGATTGGTTTTGTGTTTCAACACCTACACTTCAAGGTATCAACTTTCTGATAAATTGCACGAATGAAGCAACAGAAAATGACTTAGCCTGACTTTTCATGCCATTGAGTTTTGACTAGACAAACCTGATCAATTCATAATATATCATTACTATATAATATGACACACTCTTTTCCAATGTAAACCTTTGGCAGAACACAAGGAACAAGTTCATATGTGAGCCCAAATTTTGGTGCTATGTATGAAACGGTCAAGTTGTACTGTAGATGGAAGGTAGTAGGAGTATGTTTTATGTCATGTTACTCGCTTGTCCTCAAAAAGGAGTGATCTCGTTCCGCAAAAAAAAAAAAAAAAAAAAAAAAGAGATCTCAATCTCACCTGATATGCACTACTCAGTAGCTTTCATCATTTCATGTGATCAGTTCGCCATTCACGGAGCACGACCAGATAGATCAGATTTGACAGATTTTGGCGTGGAACTGCAACCGGATCAGACGAAGTCAGACAACTTCGATTATTTGTGTCTCTGCGCCATGTACCATGTGCAGTTTCTTATAAGTTTCTCGATATTAAAATCAAAATTGCAATATTTTTACATGTGCCGTTTTCTTTATGTGTAATACAAGGGGTGTGTTTAGATCCCAAAATTTGATGCAAAATTTTGGAGGAATGTCACATCGGCGATCAGAAGACGCTTCGCTTGTTAGTGGAAATATTATCCTACCATGACGTAATCCAGGCTCAAAAGAATCGCCTCAGAATGTACATCTAAACTGCGTGTGATTAGTTTATTTTTTTACCTACATTTCGTGATTTGTGTATGCTTGACGCATTTTGATGTGATAGGGAATCACTACCACAAAAAAGAATTTTCTTTTGGCGGCCAAAACAAATAAGAAATATAGAAACCGCCAAGGAAATAGTTATTGGCGTGCCAACCATCAAGCATGAACCGCCAAGGCTAGATGGCAAGGAAAATACAATTTCCTTGGCGGCTAGCCCTCAAGAAAGTTTTCTTTTTGGCAACCGCCAAGAAAA
This sequence comes from Hyparrhenia diplandra, assembly GCA_015847255.1. Taxonomy (NCBI): domain Eukaryota; kingdom Viridiplantae; phylum Streptophyta; class Magnoliopsida; order Poales; family Poaceae; genus Hyparrhenia; species Hyparrhenia diplandra. The sequence continues at coordinate 340,991 of JADLZK010008126.1, read as the reverse complement.
ATATAGACATACACTGGATTGCTGCTTACAAGAAAAAATGAGGCGGCAAATAAGGAAATTCATTTTGGGGGTAAGTAACTAAGAAAACATGTCAACCGTCAAGGAAATATATCAAAAAAAAGATCAAAACACTCTAAAACTTTGCATCTTCTGAGTTTCGAACTCACGACGTGAGACTTCACATGATTGTCTCCTCACCACTACACCACTCCATCATTTGTGACTACATGGCTATCGCAATTTTTTTGTATTGAGCGTAATGAATTTTGTAATGCATATTTGACACTCTAAATGAAATGAAATGAAAAAGTTTGAACATAAAAGTTTTAGATCTTTTCAAGTACTACAACTTTGATATAGGTTATTTCTCCATCCGAGATCATTTGAAAAATTCATAAAGGTAGTGATTTAAAAACGTTTTCCTTGGCGGTTTTCTGCAACAACACTCAAGGAAATGCTATTTTCCTTGGCGTTGACAACAAACAGTCAAGAAAATATGCATATTTCTTGACGGCATAGTGGAACAGCCAAGAAAATGAATTTCCTTGGAGGTCTTTTTACAACCGCCAAGGAAATGAAAATTCCTTTGACGGTTGAATCTTGGCACTCAAGGAAATGTTGAACCCTCAAGGAATTTCTGTTTTGTGGTAGTGAATCTTCTTTTGCACAGTGAAATTTGGAGAGAAAGTTGGGGTGCTAAACACAGGTACAAGGACACTTTAAGAACACAGGGCAATGGGCAGGCCTTGCTAGTTGTACTCACGCTACTCGCGCCGCATGAAACGCTGGTTTACTCAACACCATGCCGTCATGCGTTTAGGACTGTTTGGTTGGCTTAACGCATGGGCAAAAGATTGATGGGAACACATGCACAAATCATATGATCTATAAGTTTGTTATCAGTGACACCTTAAGACTGCCTATTTCCTTCCCAGTGGTTTTTGCTTATTTTACTTTTTTTGCAAATAAACAGAGATGATGATGATTATCCAATTGCTAGAATTGCTTATTTTTTTTTTTAAAAACAATGCAAGCAGATCAAATTTATTTTAGTTCTGCTGACCGTATTGTCACATCTTCTTAAAATTATTTATTGCAAAAAAAGGACTTGAAATAGGTTCTATCATCCATAATCCTTATCCTGAGCTTTTGGGAGTGTATTTGAAGTGTTACATTACCTTACAGTGTTTTTAAAACCACTTTTGGTTACTTACATTGCAAACAAAAAGGCAATGAATGGTTCTAGAGAGATCGGCAGTTCTCACCTACTACCAGCAGTACGGGCTTGCATGCCTGCATGCAGGGGCAGGACAGCTTGACAGACCTTCAGCGTCTATGAACACAGACAGGATTTGCAAATTGCATGCACAAGTGGCCGTGGGACTTGAAAACAATGCAATGCAACATGGTTATCTGACCAGGACATAGTTAAGATGGCGCTGAAAACTGATTTGGATGATGCGTTTGGTGACCAGTCAACGACTGAAAGGAGGCAACTGCATTTCATAATTATAGACAGCCTGTCTGTTCGTCTGGCCAGATTAGGCAAATTAAAGAACTTCGCCGAAATGGCCTATCTATTGTGTATGCTTTCTCACTGCATGGCAAAGTGTATAACTATAATCATTATATCACATGAAACCTATGGACAAGCGCTAAATTCTAGTTAGACTTGAGGACAGACAGTTCAGCTGAATGTTCATAGTCAGGGTGTCCTTATTCAGTTTGATGTCGAGAGTCGGATTATCCAGGAAAAGTTAGCCCAAAACAGATCACAGACCCAGGATTTGAACTGACAACCCAATCCAATCCTAGAAGCATGATAAGTAAAATAGCACTTCTCATGTATTTTCATTCTACTTAGTAATATTTTCCTTCTTTTGTCAGTTCAATATTTTGGTCTCTAAACAAATCAAAATGACCTGTCGTTTCACTGTTTTAGCATGTAGCTTATTACCTTTCAGAATTTACATTTACATAAAGCACATCTGCCATCTACATCATTTCTCCTGCAGAGAAACCAAAACCAAATGCCATTCAGACAGACTGAAAGTGTAGCAGCAAGAACGATACATTGCTCTAAATTTAAAATGTAAATATTGTTTAAAAGAAAAATGGTAAGTAGCTTTGCATGACTTCTGTACCGGCAACATACACAAACAAAATATCAGATTTACCTTTACTAATGACGACTGGAAGCTCCAAACCCAGCGTGTTACATCAATCTGTTGCCAGTATTGAGGCTTACAACTCCAGTGTGAAGTCAATTAACCGTATGAGCACCTCGTTCCTCTTTGGAGAAGGAATAGCAGAATTTCAGTAAGAAAACAGAGAATGCAATTGTCAAAAGAGCGAAGTGGCTTTTTGCAACCTTGGGCAGACATGGATAAGGCAAAATTCTACATTCAATATCCTAGAAGATGGATGTCTAGTTTTCCTAGGCAATTCAAGTAGTTTTTTTTGGAACTATGAGAGAAATGCATCAATAATTTCATATATCACCACTGAAAGAAAATAAAAGTGATGAAGAATAGGAAGATATACAAGGAGACATACCATTAAGAAGCTCTTTGTCCTGGGATCATTGTAACGTGCAAGCAAACAGCCTTGATGAGGCTTCAATCCATCGTTAAGTAACTGGGAGCGTAGATCCTTCTCCTTCTCGAGCACAATTTCTTCTTTTGGTCGTCCACTGAATTTTTTCACTGCAGCAATGCCTCCTTCTGCCTTCCGCAAAGTAACTTCTGTATTTGGAGCTGGTAAACTGATACAGTAAAACCATACAAATTATTGCAATTATCGCCTTCATTACCTTATCACTCCTATATAAATTCACAGCCTAGAAACATAAAATTCAGAAGAAGAAGAAGAAGAGAAAAATGGCAAATGACAAACCACCAAGGAAAACACAATAACAGAAAATGGTAGGAGCTCTGGATTCATATCTTAATACTTGGATATACCTGTCCAAGTTTTTGTTCGTGGAAGAACTATCTGGATGGATACATCTGAAAGTGTGTCGTCAGAAGCTTGAGTGAAGACAGGTGTAGTCATCGGAATCTTTTCAGAAGAAGCATTCTTGCCGAATATATATCTACATGTGTAAGTAAATTCAGTATTGTGGCAGCCTTTTTGCTTTGGTTAGATGCATATAGTTAATTCCGGTTGTAAGTATGTTCTGTACTATATAAAATTTATAAAATGAAGTGCTGTGGGGAACTTCCCCACAGTTTTGCCTTCAAAAAAAAAAAAAAAGTTTCAACAATCTGTTTGACATGTTCACTGACCACTGTGATGTATAAAATAGCTCACCCAGTTACATTGTTGAAGCCCGACGATCCCGTTAGTTTATCACCTTTTGCTTCAACCACTAAGAATGGTGTATAACTCCTAACCTGGTCAAATAGTTATGCTCATAAATTTTACCTCTGGCAAAAAAATTGCAAATAGTTAAAATTTGTAATTAGGCCTCTTTAATGATTACTCTGTAGACTACAAGTGAAGATTGCATCTACAATATAAATAACAAAAATTTAGATAATATGTATAGTGTATTATGAGGGCATGCCACTTCTTTCTATATATTTGTGTAGCATGCTAGTTAAACATGTATGTGGAATCCACATTTTGAAAAATATAAGAATAATATTATTATTCAAAATTCAAAAAGAACTGAAAAGATGTTTGATTAGACATAATAATTAGCAGATGATATATTAGTGGTATCTGAAACATATATATATTTCTAATGTAACAGATACTGATAGGCATCAAATGATGGGCCCTTAGATCTCAACAATCTGAGGCTTAGATTGCTCTGAGTACAAAATAAATTGTCAATCAGCAAAGATACAAAAAAATTGTACATCAAGTACATTGTAAATCAGTATAGATGGTGCATTATATTACTCTATGTAAACAAGAATTGCAGTTCAAACACATAGTAAATTAGTATAGATGATGCAATAGATTGCTTTGAGTACACAAAATTGTTGATGAAGCAGAAATCACAGTGTAAATCAGTATTGATGATGCATTAATACCTCATAATGTGCAGTCCTCTTTAGAATAAGGTAATTTGGTGTTTCTATGTTGGGGGTCTTGTAAATCCGTAGCTGCACAAAATGCCAAAAACCAGAGTCTTTAAATACTTGTTGACGCGTGTAAAAGAAAATAATAGGCTGACCGTAGATTACCTGCTTGAAAACATCCAGTAATCCTTCAAAAGAGAAGTACTCATTGTTTTGTATTGAATCCCAAATATCCTGCACTTCAGCATAACAGAAAACTATAGAACCATTTTTTTTTAATGAAAAACACTACATTATTGTTGATTACTACACCCTCCATTCCAAATTATAAGACATTTTAGATTTTCTAGATGCTTCACTTAGATATACACTATGCCTAGATACATAATAAAAATCAATGTATCTAGAAAAGCCAAAACATCTTATAATTTCAACGGAGGGAGTACAATCTAAACGAAAGAGATGGGCCTGCAAAAATACCATAGCCCATATAGCAGATGACAGCAGGACCAAAATAAACCACTCAGATGGTGCAAGCAGCAAAAGGAAAGAAAATAAGAAACTGAAAGGAAACGAACTAATTCTGTTGCATGGATGCTCTCCATTATTATGCAGCTTCTTGATCCTACTGTGTGGTCTTAAAAAATGGTGCCATGATGAGCAAGTATAATTATCCTACGGTTGAGGTTTAACTGGATTCATCGTTCATGATGAACAAAAGGAAGAAAAAATGAAAAACAAAAATGTGCCTTATGAAGCCCTTATCTCAGAATAAGCCTAAGGTATTGAGTGTTTTGCCTTGGTCAAGTATGGGTTATGGTAAGTGCTAGGTGTAGGACTATGGCCATATCATTAAGCATCAGTATAGAAGTTAATTCCTACAGTGCAAACATGAATGTTCAACCACATTGTTGACACACACTAAGCATTGCTGCTAACTAATTTTATTCACCTTCTAACTTCTAAGCATCAGGCGCTAACTGTATGGTGGGGGAAAAATCAGTTTCATAACTACCAACTAACTCATGGTGTGAGACGAAATACACGAAAATAGGCTGGATACTTGTCAGAGAAACCTCTGTTTTTTTTAGAAGAAGAACCTCTGATAATTTTCGTAGTGTGGATATTTGTAGTGTGATAACTAGTTCACCTAACAACTTGTAACTACTATATACTGCTCTTTGCTTGTACTATTGTCCTCATTGGCATGTTCTAATATACTTCATTTCAATGCGGTACCAAATAGGGAAAATGAACACAATGCATTATGCCTGCGCGAACCACACTAATCTAATTTTCAGCTGATAAGCAAGAGCGCTAACCACATGGCTGTTGAACTTGAGATTCTGCGGGTTGATGCCCATGATCGACAGGCCAGTGAAAGACCAGCTCCGGCTTCCAGGGCAGGAGCATAAACTTCATCACCATGGTCCACCTCGTGGTGAGCTCGTACGGCCCTGTCTAGAACCAAATTCAGCAGTGTCAATAGTTGGCACCACTAGAAATTTCGCTGCGCACGCGCGAGTCCTCCTCGCCAGAGCGGCGAGTGCGCCGAACCTGCTTGACGGCGTGGAGGTAGAAGTCGGGGCGGAAGAGCAGCGAGGAGGCGGATGTTGAAGAGGTAGCCGTCGATGGTGTCGTGGCGGGTGATAGGGTCGCGGAACCGCACGCGGTCGTCGTAGGCGGACCGGTCGATGCCGACGTCGTCGAACAGGTGCGGCAGGTCGGCCCGCAGGAACTCACACAGCCTCTCTGCATCAGCCGCGGACAGGCCCCCCCCGCTGCCCATCCCCTCCTGCTCATCCTCCTTCGACGCGGCGGCCGACGCAGGGGCCACAGCGCCGCCGGGCGGCGCCGCCCGTGCCGCGAGGCGGGGCCCTTCTCCCTCCTCTGGGAGGACCAAGAGACCGCGGTAGCGCATGGAATGAGACGAAAGGACACGGCGGCGGGGAGCGCCGGTGGCGGTGGGAGGACGAGCAGGCGGGAGCGGAGGGATGTGGTGTTGGCCATTGCTGCCAAGCCTGCCATTCGTTTGAGTGGTAGTTTCTCTCTCTTCGCGTTTTACTTTTTTTTGTTCGTTTTACGAATTTCCTTTGTTTCGTCTTTTTGCGCGCGTGTTAAAATTTGGGCCAGAAGATTACTGGCGGGCCTTGTCCCAATTTGTGGCCACAGGCCTGGAGTGGAGTAGTGACCTTGCAGGCTTGCAAACACTTTTTTTTTTTTTTTTTTAGATAATGAGGCTTGCAAACACATGAACAACTGAACAAATTCCCCTTTAGACGAGGAACGATTCAGCAAAGTAATGCCTAGTATCGCATACTAATATTTCACTGTATCGTTCAGGGAATATTTGAAAAGTTTGGCCGTGATGGAAGTGGAAAGATTGACTCCTCAGAACTGCGTGATGCTCTTCTCAGTCTGGGATATTCTGTCTCTCCAACCGTGCTAGACCTGCTTGTGTCATGTATAATGCCCTGACAGTAAATGATAAAGGTACATATTACAAGAAGATTTGGAAAAGTAAAGTTCCAAATAAAATCAAGATTTTTCTTTGGCTTAAGATGAACAATGCTATCTTGACCAAGGATAATATGATTAAATGAAAATGGCAAGGGGAGCCAATGTGCTACTTCTGTCAATCTAATGAACGTATTCAACATCTTTTCTTCAGTTGCAATACTGCTAAAGCTGTTTGGGCTCTTTTGCTACTTGCTTAGGAGCTTCTACAGGCTTGGGTATGGTGCGAAAATGGCTACCTGTTAGTCAGAACTATCATACGATGGGGATATCAGCAATCTGTTGGCCATCTGGAAAGCTAGAAATAGCATTTGCATTGAAAAAGAAGAAAATTCATAACCCCATTTCTATTGTATACCATGCGTGTGCCTGGACAGGTTTATACTCTAAGGAAGAGGAGGAGACTATCAAGGCCGGCGTCAACACTGCTAGCGAAATTGCTGTCATGTTACTAACCAAGAAAAGTTACTAACCAAGAAGACCAGAAGCTGTACTTCCACCCCGCAGCTGGAAGACGACGATGGCACTCATGAAGACTGAAAGAGATCTGGATTGAAAACGTGATCGGTCCTTGTTCCCGGTGACTGCTCTTTTGGATATGTGCTGGTTCAACCTAGTTCTGGTGGCTTTCATCCCTTTTTAATCTTAGTCAAAAGTCTGATGTTTTCTCAGGAGTATAGCACTCCTAGTAAAATGTCTACGAGTTGCCATAGCTAGCAGTGATGATGACATCACTTGCAGAGGAAAATAGGAAAATGGACAACTGGTGTTAGAAGCACAGTACGAACTTACAAATAGAAAGTTTAGGATAGAAAGAACCAATGCCATGTCTAAGACTCTAGGAGCAAAAACAACATGAACACTTAGTAAATAGAACTACTATTTGAAGGTACAGACTTCCGTCCTTCTATGTAAAAGGAGTGTGAGGCACCGATTAAGATTTTGAAATATAGCATCAGTTGGAGTAAACATTAAGGAAACGAAAGGTGGAAAATCAATCAATTTAATTACAAGATTGCATAACTGACTTATTTCACATCAGAGGAAATCTCTTGAAACTGATTGCACAAAGGGGGAAAAAATACTTTGAGATGGAAAACTGACTGAGCAATACACCACATTCAGTACAATGGAAGACCATACATCATACCCTCTGGTGCATAAATCTGAGTTTGCTGAAAGCCTGAATTGTAAAATTCAGGCTTTTGCCAAAAGCCTGAATTGTACAAGAGCAAACTCCAGATTCTTTTGAACAAAAAGGATGATAGATTGTACAACAATGAAACATCCGACAAACTTGGCCATTACAGCATACCAGCAGCTGTGAACTGTGATTTGTGCTGTCATGAGCATCCAGAAACTACAACCCACAAAAGGTCAGGTAGGGTCCAAGGATGGACTAGCAAGTCTGGACTTTCATCACAACCTGACATGCCGCTAAGTCACTGTCGCAAAGCACATGATGCTCTTTCCTCGCGCTGGCTCAACAAACTTTTTTCTCTAAAGATAGCTAGGATAATCTCTAAAACAATGAATCGCTGCTATCTACTTGATGCAGAGCGCAGAGCATCCTTGTTCAGTTTCTCTCCGAGGCCCCTGATCTCCATGAAGGCTTTGTGCAGCACTTCCTTTGCAACTCTGAAGGCGCCGGCTGATACAGCTCCCTTCTCTGAACACCTCATCGCATCACGAACAAGATCATTATATCTTGAAGCCACAGAATCTGGACTGCCACTTCCATTTCCAACGTTAAGCCCAAACAGTTCAGGCCCTGTCTTAGCTTTCTTTGTCCATCGCTTTGTGATGCAAGGCTCTGGAAGCATGATGACACTAGCCATGAGGAACACACTAAGGACATGCCTGCACAGTATCGCTGAGAAAGCAAACCTGCAGCACTCGCACCAGGCCTTCTTCTCAGCAACATTGTAGTAAACCGTGTGCCTCGTAGGAGGATCACCGCCTCTTGCAACAAAGTATTTCATGTATGATCCGTCCTGAACCTTGACGGCATAATGTTGCATTGCTTCAACCAATTCCAGCTGGAATGTTTGAAGGCAGCTCTGGTGTAGATACTCCTCGCTTGTTTTTCTAAGACCGTGTCTGTTTTCAGAAACTGTTCAGGAGAAAAAGAAGTGATGTCTTTCTGGGCTTCACTTGCATAAAGACCGTCTATATATCGATCAAATCTACTTATAAAAAAGTATTCAGAGAAACTCTTGAACTGAAGTTATTCCTATAAAACCTACTGACTGTTTCTACTCTGTGAGTTAAGGACAGCTCAGCAAAGAAGGAACTGGTTAGGTATGCAGGAACCCATCTGTCCCTTATTTCATATAGTGACTGCAGCCAATCATCGTCTCTCAGGCCATACTTGTCAAGGATGGAGCCCCAGAACATGTCAAAAACAGCCACAGTGTCACACCCATTGACACATCTCTTTAGCTCATCATGTAACCCAGGAAATCTTGTGCAGACATCAGTCAGTCTCTTCTTGCATCTAGACAAGATGCGCCATCTGCAAAGACGATGGAAACACTGAGGAAATACTTTTGCAACAGCAGCTGCTATTCCCTTACCTTCATCAGTAGTAAAGGAAAAATGGCAACCGATTATCCATTGCTGTCAACCACGTCTCAAAAATCCAGTTGTATGAAGATTCTGTCCTGTCCAAAATTAAGGCACAGCCAAAAACAACAGTGTCACCATGGTGATTAACTCCCGTGAAGAAAGCTGCAAAGGGCAGCATGTTCTCATTTTGACTATAAGTAGTGTCGAAGTAAACAGCATCCCCAAAGCATGTGTATGCCATTCTAGCTCTTGCATCAACCCAAACTGCATTGCACACACAGTTTTTACAGTCAACTTGTGTAGAAAAGAAAAAGCTGGAATTCTCTGATTGCATTTTCTTGAAGTAGTCAAAGAGCCCTTGTGCATTTGTATCACCAAACACATTCCTTCAAACTCTTGCAATTGGTTCTCGTGTTCCTGAAACTTTCCAGAGAGGCGACGGAGTTGGACCTCCCCGTGCCGGTCTGCACTTACAATGACATGGGTGTGCTCCAGCACCAACTTAGTGACAACCCCACCTATCTGGCCCCCTACGCACCACCTCCATCATTGCTGGGCACCCATCCCGTATAGAGAGGCGTTTCCTCTTTTTCTTATTGCTAGGCTCAACTGGCTTCTTCTTGTGATGTCCCTCTTTCAAGCACACAAAACGCTTCATGACGAGCACCTCGACACCTTTTCTGCGCTCACTACGGGATCGGGCAACACGAATCCCAAACCCAAAGCGCCAAAACATAGGCATTGTAGAATGCCCCAGCAGCAGCATCAGACTCGAATTCCATGCCCATACACGCGGTTCATCATTTTTGCCTACAACATCAGCTGCCATCAGCAGCTCATTTCCCTATAACAGGTGGCATGGATCCCACAGAGGGATCACCACCATGGATCTGGGAAGCCATCACACGGTTCCTTGGTCAATATTCTCAGTGCCTGTATTATCCTCAGCTTCAATAAAATCTCCAACCAATTCCTCATCTTCACTTGAAGAATGCTCCATGCAGCAGTTTTTTCAAAGCCTCAAATTTCAAGGAGAGGTGCAGTCCTCATGCACAATAAATCACTGCAAATAATAAAGTAGCAAAACAATGACTGACTATATATTTCAACTTGAGACGAGTAGTAACACCAATTGATACGGAGATAACTAGACAAGATGACGAAATGTCATGAATGTGGCACAAATATGAGTCTATGACACCTGATGACCTGAGCTTCAGTAGAAAAAAATGAATCCTAAAGCAGAGTCTTTTGACTTAAATTTAACTAGCTATTTATATCCAGTGGCGAACCCAGTGAAGGACGTGGGGTGTACATACATCCGATAATTCTTTTACGGAAGAAATCGAAATTAGTAACTAATTAAGAGTCACATAATAACAATATATGTATAATAGACTTGCAATTAGATTAGATCAGGATCCGATTACAAATAGCCAAAACAGCTTAGGTTAGGCTTTGGGTGCTCGGTTTCGCACAGCAGTAGCAGGAAGGGGAAGAGAAGGGGCGGGCGTACCTGTCCACTGGTGAGTGCTCGTTGCAGGAGGAGGGGGCTCGCGAAGGCCTCGGATCATGGCGTAGGGGAGGCGACAGTAGCGGAGTCGTCGCCGGGACAGGGGGAGAGAGCACGCGAGGGAGCGGCAGCCGAGTGGGGGAGCAAACGCACCACAGCACCTGTGGGGAAAGCATGGTTTCTCGACCGGAAACTCACGAGAGTCACGAGGCCCAGCGCCGGCGCAACACCGAGGCCGCGCTGGGCTGGGCCAGCCCAGGAGACCTTCCCCTCTCCACACTGACACCCCTTTCATTTTTTGACAGCCCAGCTCTGATCACGTTGTTCTGATTCTTTCTCTCTTTTTTTAATTTTGTCTATTTGAGTTTTATTATTTTTAATGTCAATTTCAGTTTTTTTTTCGAAATAAATTTCTATGTAATTTCAATTTCAGTGATATTTTTTACTTTTTTTGTCATTTTACCTATTTTATTTAGTTTTTTTAGTTTCTATTTGTTTTTTTAGTTTTGTCTACTTTTAGTCATGAAAAAAATAACAAAATTGTCAATTTTAGTTCAAATATCTAGTTGCCAATTTCAGTTTAGTTTTATGTTCAAATTTTTTCATTGTTTTTTATTTTCAATATTCAGTCTTTTTTTTAGTTTTCAATATTTTTTAATATTTTTTAGTTTTAGTTTTTAGGTCACCTTTTCTAGATTGAATGCATTGTTGTATAATTTGTCTACATTTAATAATTTGTCTACATTTTAGTTCAAATTGAAGGGACATTTATTAAAATGGCAGGAGTAGCATTACATAAGGTGTTAGCTATTAAAAAAGTTATTCAAAACATATGTAAAGTGTGATCTAGTTTGTTCGTCTCATGACCGGAGAAACACATCGGTGTAGACAGAATCAAAATCTGATACACGTTCAAATGTTATGCTATTTAGAAAAAATGATTCACCTTTGAAATTGTGTCAACCCTGGAAATTTCTAAGGGCAAGGCAATAAACCTTGGCTATAAGCCAAGAAACTGCTCATCCAAACACCACAAAATTCAACCAAGCACAATAGTTGGTCTGTACATAGATTCCAAAACCATTTTTTATTTACTTTTCGCGAAGAGAAAGCATGCTTTCCGAATGGGAGAGAGAGAAAGAGAGTGATGAGGCACGCACATGCAAAGAAAGCCTGGAGTTACGTAGTGCAAGTCTTGAGTTTCGCGGTACAGCCCGGCTGACGGCGAGGCGCCCAAGCATGAGTATCTTTCTCCTCCACCTAGGAGGGCAGATGACATGGTGGGCGATTAAGCCCCTTCTGTACACGCTCTAATGGCAACAACAGAGCTGGTCCTGTGCTGGTCCAAGACAAGCACGAAAAAAAAAAACTTTTAGCTAAATTTAGCTAGAGATCCAAAAGTCAACTAAAAACACCACCTAAAGGGTTTGCTAAGATCCACCAACTAAACTTTAGCTAGGTTAGTTGCATGAGATCTAGACCAGCTAAAAGTTTAGCTACTTCAACCTAGCTAAACTAGTTTAGATGAGTCTATAAGCCGGAGGATCAAGGTTTAGCTTGCTAGCTAAGTTTTAGTTGGGTGGATCTAAACACGTCAAATTTTAGCTAAGTTTAGTAGTTTCAACCTAGCTAAAGTTTAGCTTAGCCTAAAGTTCTAATATTGTGTTGCAGAGGACCTTGTCTCCTAATTTTTAAAGTTTTGATGTCCTTGTTATTGTGGTGTAGTTTGTATGCCTTTATGACAATTTGATTCATCATGTTTTATTGTCCTTAATTCAAACCCATTTTTTTCTAATATATACTCCTAAGCATGTTGAATTATCTGTGTGGTTGATTTTGATTAGAACCTACTAGTGCCTCCGGCATGAGGTGATTCTTAAGCCATAGAAAGGAAACAAACTATTCCTGAAGTTGGGTGAAATGACTAAGGGGTTGTTTGGTTGAGTGGCTTTTTGATCGTTGAGACTAAGAAGTCCTAGAAATCAAACAGGAAAGACTTTTTTTCTCTTCCCTAAAAATACCTCTTAAATAGACTTTTTTGAACCAAACAATCCCTAAATTGCTACAATGCATCAACCCGACAGGTTACTACGCAATGTCCAAAGCATATCTAGATTATTCTTGTTTAGAGACAAACATGTGGTAGTAGGGAGGCGGTCATCTCAGAGCCAGAAATACAGAAAAGATATCCGACATGTTTGGTTCGCAATGTGATCTAATGGTGCTCGCCGATGCATGTCCATTCAACTGTCCTAGGCACCTTCGCCAGTGTCCGAAGACTCCGAACCAAACAGACCCATAATCCACAACGTGTGCGTGTCTAGAAGGCATATTTGTAAAAACTGTAGTCACGACTCACTAACTAATAGGCCTATGCTTGATTAATTCGTTTTGCAAAGACATCGCCGTCTTTGGCTGGACCTATCTTGTGTTTGTCAAGAGGGGATCAAAGAAAATTAAGAGACATTTTAACTCGTGGGGCATTTGATACATTCGATCTCCTCCGACCTTCACCAAACCGAACAAGACCAAAAACTAAAACAATCTAACGCGAACATTTCATGCCAAAATACCAATTTAAAACATTTCATGCAACAGGTGCGCCATCGAAGAACGGCATTGTCCTCTGCCGTAGCTGCAGCAGCACCTCTGCCGCCTTGGCCTTTGTCACGTCAAACCCGTCCTCCGCCTCGCCGTCCACCGGCAGGCCCTGCTTGAGGCGCGCCCGAGCCGGCGCGCGTGGAGCACTTGCTGCGCCACAACGGGCAGCCGCACCGCCTCGTACTCTGCCAGCGCGCGCGCGCAGGCGTCGGCTCCGAGCTCCACTTCGCCAAGCACTGCCCGAGCGTGCACGCGTCCGCGACCGACATGTTGGTGCTCCGCAGGCCGTGCGGAGTCGTCGGGTGCGCCGCGTCGCCGACCAGCACCACGCGGCCGCCCGCCCACGACAACCGCGGCAGCGGGTCCGCGTCGTAGATCACGTTCACGAACGGCGCCGGGGTCTCCCTGATCAGACGCGCCAGCTCGGGGCACCAGACGCGCTCCGCCTCGTCCCGCATCCGCGCCACCATGGCGTCCGTCGCCTCCATGGTCACCGAGCTCCCCTGAACAACAATGCGTAGAATCAGCATCCTAGCACGTCGACGACGCAGTGTAGCGAGGGGGCGGCCCTTACCGTGAGCTCCGGTTCTGGGCCGTTGATGTACCAGAGCCAGTTGAGCCTGCTCCTGCGCAGCTCGTAGAGCACGGCGTGGGTCTTGTGAGCAAGATCGAAGTAGAGGCAGTTGCCGAGCTCCGGGTAGGCTCTTCGGATGCCGGTGATGGTGTCAGAGCTCTCTTTCCCGCTGAAATCAAACACGCCTCGCCACGCGCAGTACCCGGAGTACCTGTCCCGACGACCAGACGGTGAGTAAGAAATGGGTGGGTGACTCTGGACCAAATCATCGAAACCAAATGTGCGGGAAGGGAAGCTGAACCTGAGCTTGAGGTCTGGCAAGAAGCTGCGACGGACGGACGACGTGGAGCCGTCCGCGGCGACGAGCAGGTCCCCGGTGACCTCAACCGTCTCTCCCGTCCGCAGAACGCGGGCCGTCGCAACGACGCCGCGTGTGTCGTCCGGCGCCTCGAACGACAGGAACTGGTGGCCCCACAGCACGGTCACCGCGGGCGGCAGCTCCTCGTGCAGCCGCCGGTGCAGGTCGCCCCAGTGCGCCGCGCGGAAATTGAAGTCCTCGTCCCTCGCCAGCGTCCGCACCGCCTTCGTCTCGCTGTCCGTTGCTCTGTTCTGAGGGAGGCCTTAAAACGGTCAGCTCGCAGCTTCCAATGGATCTCACCTCAAGGCGACCAGCGCGGGCGGTCCGGAGACGGAGAGGGCGGGGGAGTGAGCTTACCAGATCGACGGCGAGCGGCAGCGTGGCGGCGTCCATTCCCCCACCCCGGGATCCAGCGCGAGAGGGTCTCCATGGACTGCGCGTCGAGGCCCAGTCCGGCGCCCGTGCCGCTCCCGGCCGCCGGCGCCGCCGCCTTCTCCAGCACAACCGTCTCCCCATCCCGCGCCAGCCACGGCATGAGCGCACGCTAGCCCAGCCACGCTCCCTCCCACCACAACAGCCACCCTCTTTCCCATCTGGCCAAATTTCCACCGCAACCATCCGCGTCGCTCTCCCGTTTCTATACGGCGCCCAAAAAGATTCCGCCTTGGCGCCTCCTGTCCACACAGCCGGCCACAGGTCCCACGATGGCGACGGCGTGCCAACCATGCCATGCCGCTGCGCGACTGCAACGTACTGATCAGGACCCTGGCCAGGCGCGGCAGTTTCTCTCGCGTCATGGCGGTGTACTACGATCTCCGCGCGCGCGGCCTCGTCGCAGACAGCTACACCCTACCCGTTCGTGCTCAGGGCAATCGGCGTGATGAAGCTGTCCGTCGAGGGGCGCAAGGTGCACGCGGCCGCGGTGAAGACCGGGTTCCGATGGGATGCGTACACGGCAAGTTCGCTGATGGAGATGTACACGATGCTGGGCCGTGTGGATTTCGCACGGAAGGTGTTCGACGAGATGCCGCAGAGATTCCTGGTGTTGTGGAATATGATGATGAGGTGCTACATCAGGTGCGGCCGCTTCACAGCAGCAGTTGCATTAGCTGAGGAGATGGAGAGAAGCGGAGCCACACCTGACAGGGTGACATTGGTGACCGCCGTCACCGCTTGCTCAGAGCAGGCGACCTGAGCTTGGCAAGGAGGATTCATTCATACATGGATGGAGTCTTTGGATTCAGCCTCCCAGTTGCAAATGCGCTTCTGGACATGTATACGAAAGAATGGTTACTTGGAAGAGGCGGTGAAGATGTTTGAGCAAATGCCGGAGAGGAACATCATATCTTGGACTATACTAGTGTCGGGATATGCCATTGCTGGTCAGCTGGACAAAGCAAGAGTGCTTTTCTACCAATGCACACAGAAGGATCTAATCCTGTGGACTGCAATGATCAAAGCGCATGTGTACAACATGGAAGCTTTGAGGAGGCATTGACATTGTTCGAGACATGCAATTACAAGGCGTGGAGCCTGACAAGTTCACTGTCGTCACTCTCCTCACATGCTGTGCCAATATCGGCGCTCTTGATCAAGGTGAATGGATCCATCAGTATGCTGAAGGAAGGAATATGAAGATTGATGCAGTTCTTGGCACAGCATTGATTGAGATGTACTCAAAGTGTGGGCATGTTGACAAGTCGCTGCAAATCTTTGGGGCGAATGCAAGGCAGAGATGCTGCAGCCTGGACTGCCATCATCTGTGGTCTGGCCACAAATGGCCAGGCCAGCAAGGCACTTTGAATTGTTTGAAGAGATGCAGAGAAGCAAAACAAAGCCTGATGGTATCACGTTCATTGGAGTACTGAGTGCCTGTTGCCATGGTGGCTTGGTCAATGAAGGACGGAGACATTTCAAGCCATGAAGGAGGTCTATCAGATAGAGCCGAGAATCGAACATTATAGCTGCCTTGTCAATCTTCTAGGTCATGCTGGTCTGCTATATGAAGCTGAGAAGTTGATCATTGACATGCCTGTTAACTATGACACTATGCCTCTGTTTGGTGCACTCCTTACTGCTTGCAAAGCTTATGACAATGTTGAGATGAGCGAACGGTTGACAAAAAGAATTTCCAGGGAAGATTGTTCCCAAAATCCTGATGTTAATGTCCTCATGTCTAATGTGTATGCAACAACAAGTCGATGGGAGGAAGCAATAAGAGTGAGAAGTAAGATGACACATCCTGCAGTCAAAGAAGACTGCAGGTTGCAGCATGATTGAGGTAAAAAGAGTACTGTTGATGGAGCTGATGCTGTGATATATCTAATGTTTTGGAGTTGGAATGGTTGACAAAACAGAAATTTAGTGTTCAGAATTCTGGCTAGTTTGTCAATAACTATTTGATACATATAGTGTTCAGAATTCCAGCTAGTTTGTCAATTCAAGCTATTAAACCAAAATGACTGTATCACGGAAGACACATTGGACTTATGAAGTTAGTTAGATGAAGGAATCTTAGTCGACATTGCTGGAACAATCAAAGCATACAGTGCAGCAAAATGCAGTGTTCGCTCTGAGTCAATATATCCTCTTCTGCCAAAGTTCAAAGTTTGGCTTGAAGCAGTTTATGTCCACAAGATGCATAGCCTTTCAGAAAGATTTCAATGTAAGTTTATACACCTGCAAGGAAAAAAAAAAAGCAAATATTTCTTCAGAGGTAGGTTGTTGAAACCAGAGGAGTGGTTGTTCAAACCTGGTTTTGTGGTACCTTGTTTTCTGTCACTGCTGTTGATGAGTATATATGTTTTTCTGATGAGCTACATATGATTAATGGAAGAGGGCTAAAGAACCCCCGTTACAACCCCACAAACACATACCGTTCTCAGATGTGATGAATATACCTAATGGACCACCTTCCATTCTCAGTAAAATGTGAAATTCTCAATTCCTAGCTTACCAATTCCAGTCATGACAAATCTTATATAGCAATATATGATGTTGGCCACTATACCAACTCTTGAGTGCAAGTCATTGCAATTGGTGATGAAATATGCAATTCAGCTGGAGCCTGGACCTCGAGAGGGAGACTTGCAGGGCTTCTCAAATTAGCTTGTTCAATGCTGTGTGGTGTCTTCCTGTTTGATATTGGAATCTGTGGAATTCAGATTGTGGCGCCTCTGGATTAGCAAGACAAATGTGCTGCCGTACTTGTTTTGTACAAGGTGGTTTGTACAAATCAAGTTTGGCTACCACATAACGAAAACTTTTTGCAAATCTGCTGCCTCGTTCACCTTTATCTGGATTTGTGTTTACCAATTTGTTTGATGTAAAATTTTAGACCCATGGGGCCCATGGCTGGTTTCCATTGGCTTTCAGCCGTTCTTCCTCGTGTCCTTCCTTTGGAAATAGCAAATAACTTGGACTACCAACCAGAGGATTAAGTATTGGCTTCGGTTTCGGGAGCTGTTTCAGATGCAAATAACTCAAATGGCCTTGTCCTTTGTAGTCTATTTCAAGTCGATTTGCATCATCTCAGCTGCTACATCTCACAGTTATTTGATCCTTATTATTAGTTACCGACTGCGCATACAAACAATATCATGCCCTCATTTTTTACAGTCCGCTGTCCTTTTTCACAATCTGGTCACATAAAGGATAATACAGAACATGCCGTGGAAACCCTGCAACATTGGCGTGTAATATCATATGAAAGAGAATAGAGAACACCATCCCTATTGGAAACCCTGCTCCATCGCTGTGAGATCATGCGCACGAATCTTCAGCGTGCTGACCAAATATCAACCTAGAAAACACCAGCAGGTTTCTTCTCCACTATCTTACGGCCCTTTTCTGAGTACATTGGAATATTGGATGCATCTGAACCAACAAGAACTATTATACAGGCATTTCTGAGTACTTTACAGAGGTCGTTAACAGATTGATTGTTCTTGATCCAAATGCTCTTCTCTTCATTCCTGGAGAAAGCTATCTAATCCCTACTAAACTCTACCAAGTTAGCTACAGCATGTGAGTGGTTAAGTGGTCTCCTTGTCAGCAGTAGAACATCACCCTTTTCACCTTCTCCTTCACAGCAGGCAGGGGCTTAACCCGAGACTCCATTCGTGCCATTGGGCTCTTCGACGTCTGGTTCTCCGACATCTCTGGTTCCATGTAGAACCGGGCCCGGAATGCTGCCAGGTGTGCGTAGTATGCAGGAGGGACTGTTAAGAAGCAAAAGATACAACAACAAAGTTGTTTTCTGAACAGGTGACCAGGCTAAAAAAGAGTTAATTAGGCCCTGTTTGGTTCTAAGTCGGTGACTTATTAAGTCGTGGTAAAAATTAATGAGCAGGTTGTAAGTGACTTAAAGTCAGGTTGGAAAAGAAGGAAAATGACTGACTTATAATGATTAAAGTGACTTATAAGTCCCTACTGGAAAATAAGTCACTTATTTTGGAAAATGTTTGTCTGTAAAGCACAGGAAAAAGTTTGTCTGAAGAACATACCAACAGAAACCGAGCGTGTGCACCGAGCGTAACTGCATCAATAACATGTACATCAAGCTAAGAAAATTCTGAAAAGTTAAAGTTCAATGTGCAAGGGACAAATATAGCATATAAAAGTGCATTACGTGTAGCAAAGGTTGTTTGTCAATGTCTGCATCTCGTCTGCTGTGAAATTGTTCTCATCCCAGAGGACATGGTAGTGAGCAGGCCTACTTGTTCCCTGGCAAACTCACAAATCAGTCATTTCAGTACAGTACAGTACGGGAGAATCTGACTGGAGTATATTCCCATGCTACTGACCAAGTACAATCACATGATTATAAGGTTGACCATGAATCAGTTTGTTATATTCTTTTTAGCATATGGCCTTCACTAGTGCAGCGATAGCTTGTGGAATAGAGCATATGACAAGACTTTTCAATACTACTTTACTGTAGGTCACAAATGACAAATTCAGTACAGTAGAATATTCCAACTTTTTTTCCTCAGAATTCCACAAAGGAATACCAGCCCTGTTTGGTTAAAAACTAAGAGGAATTGGAAAGTAATCTAATAATGAAATGGGAAGCATTTTCTAGATATTGGTTTCAATTCATAGGATCCAAACAGGCCCTTACCTGAATTCCAGCATGACTACAGAGGTAGAAATCAAACTCCGTTGGGTGGCATATCTTAGAATCAACAACGGTTCCTGTTTTCAATCAATTTGTGAGCAGTCAAAGAAACAAGGGAATAACTTCAACTACATGCAATTTAAATTAAAAGAAAAAAACTGACTGCCTCAAAAGAGTGGCTAATTTCTTAACATCTTAAATTTAGAAAAGGTATGTTTTACTTTGCGAAAACACAATACATTAGTTCAAGTACTAATAAACTTTGGAATATGTCAGTTGAAAGAGCGTGGACATAGATACACATCCTAAATTTAGAGGCTATAGATACACTACCTGGCAAAATATTTCCACTCTTGTCCATGCTACTTCTGTCTTTGTGATTATTTGCAAATAGTCTTGTGTGATGACGCTTTTGAACCACCACAAATGTTACAGGAGGCTGGTAATTTGGTTCTAGGGATGCACATGCCTGAAAGAAAGCACTAGTTAGTAAACTCTAACGAGCTTAGAATAGTGTAATAGAAGAAAACAAAATGCAACCAACCTTACGGATGGCATCTAGCTCATAAAGGAGAACTTGATAGAACTGACCTTCACTAACACCGTCCCTGAAAGAGAAATTCAATAAATTTAACATGTGCATAATTTAGTTCTGTGAGGAAAAGAAAAGTTTAGTTATAACATAACAAAAGAAAACCTAGCAATCGATACATCCACCCTGGGATACATCACTAACCTACCCCCTAACATATTTAAAAAGATTCACATGACAGTAATAGGCATTAGATATGTTTTATTATGTTTTGTCAACATTTGCACAAACATACCTGTAGAATTATTATTGGCATCTACAAGCTACAGGTGATGATTGTCAACATTTGCACAAACATACCTGTAGAATATTATTCTCAATGGCTTCTGCCCAGTGGCCTTCCTGAAGGATATTAAGAGCTCCCTGGACAATAAAACATCGCAGAAAATAAGTCCAAATCAGCCAATATTTTTAATAGATTAAAATTATATATTGCACTTCAGGATTTCACATTGCTCATAGATAAAAACCTGATCATGCCGCCTGTTACAGTGCCTCTCTGAGGATCGTGCCATGTTTTGTAAAGGTCCTGAATGAGCTCTTGCCGGTGTGCCTGAGCACAAACCAATCCAGCATACTTTGTAACTTCTGGCCAATCTTGAGAAGCAACAACCTGGGAGAAGCATATTGAGAGAGAGAGAGAGAGAGAGAGAGAAAACCAAGATAAGGACACATCCTGATGAATAGAACATTTTGATGCAGAAATGGCAAAGTTGTAATGAGACTTACAGCAGCAATTGATGGACTTGAGTCCTCCCGGTTTCGGATGTGTTACATCTGCACCAAATATAATAGTTGGTATGTCACTGACCAAAGGAATCCTCCAACTTATTGCATCCAGGAGCACAGTGTTTCTTCCTCCCATCTGAATTTAATGGTATCGTTAGTCAACAATAGAGCCACTTATAAAGTTGCTGTTCTACACTGTATTTAATATATAAACAAGGTGGTAAGTACCTTAACATTAATTTTCAGTGAGACATTTTGCCAAGTACTGCTTGCTGATCTTAAAAACATGCTTGGTTAAGCAACATTGTGATATCAATCCCAAATCAGTTTCACAAATACGTTTGATGTCACCTACAAATATAAAGTTATATCACTTTGAAATATATATAAAGTTATATCTGAGAAAATATAGAAAAATGTAAGTTCAAAAAAAAAAATATACATGCAAGGCAATTAGCAGATGACACTTACCATACAACGGGCCATTGTTGTCAGGGAGGATAGCCAAAAGAAGTTCAAGTTCTTTACCCTTGAGTTTGTTCAATGCAATATTATACACATTTTTAAGTGCCTTCACTACTTGGTCTGGTCTAGCTGAATATATTGGCATCACTGGCTCACTGTTAAATTCCTGTAATACTTGGGAGGTCAAGTTAAAAGATGCTTACAGTTTCAATTTAAACAAGTATTTGTCTTGTCACAAACATGAGCAGAGATGAGGAGTATAGTACCATGCCCGAAATCTGACACATTTGAGCCAATTCCTGGCAAAATCCCCTAGCTGTGGTTTCTGGAACACTCCTTGAGAAGTTTATACATGCCCAGTGGCTGACCTTGCTTCCATTTATCACTTTCTGAAAATGAGTTTATTTTAGGACTAAAAGTAGTGAAGTCAAACAATTAGCAGACAATAGATGCACACAAGCTGGAATCTTACCTTATTTACCATGTTCCATTGACCAACCTGTGGTAAGCACTCTTTCTCTTTTCCAGTATCATGATACTTCAACTGAATTCACAGTTATTCAACACATCAACAATGAGCAACTAACCTCATGAATAATAATATAAGGTGCTTCCAAAAGGAACAAAAAATGACTAACAGTGACACAAGATTATTCTTACCCAAGGTGCAGGAAGGACTCGAGCTTCAACAGAGGTTAGCTTCTCACTAATGTTGATCCCAAATTCCTTTGCATATGGATCTTGCTCATATCCATTTTGATGAACTGTCTGAAAACAAATAATAATCTAAGTCTCTTGAACCATTTTAACAAAAGCTGAGATACATTAACACCATCACTTATGAAAAGTGAAAACCCTAGCAGTATTAATGGCTGTCTATTCAAGGCCCAGTGCATGGAAAGCTTGGACCACTGGCAAATAAATGCAGGACTCTTTGGATAGGACAATGAACAGTTATAATGCATGTCTTGCAATGTTCAGATTAGTTCATCGAGAACAAAAAACCTAGAATGCTAGAACATTTAGCTCCAAATAATACATATCATCAGTTCAAGAGAGATGATTCAGTTACTTACAATAAAACCCTAATACAACTAGCTCAACATACAGCATGTGTGGGTGTTCAAAAGTAGGGGACATGACAAAAATTGTCAACCTGTAGAATATCCATCTCCTGTTCTCTAGGCCTTTGACATGTAACCTTTAGCAATGATGTAATCTGTTTTTCATTCAGCCTCTTTGTGTATCTCTGGCCTTCAACGATCTTGCAAGCCTGGTAAAAAAAAAAAAAAACTCAATATTAGAATGTTCATTATTGAGATGAATACTAACTAGAAACAAAAACACAATGGACATAAGTTTGTGCTTAGATATATACTGACCTCCATCGGTAAATAGTTCGCCTTCTTTTGGTTCCCAACCTGAAGGCAGGGAAGATGAGGATGCTGAATGGTGAAACCATACATTTCCTTGAAGTACTCCACGACAGATTTCATATTCATTTGTTCATCAATTGGAAAACTGTCAAAATCAGAAGAAAAAAAATGATTGCATGATTTAGGCATCAATGTTTAAAAAACCCTTCATCACATAATTTATTTTTTGTCAAATCTATTCACTGCTAAGGCGAATTAGATAAATCTATGTAATTAATATAATCACAAATTGAGGATAACTGCTTTTTTTGTGTCAACAGGTTGCCATTCTTTTTGTGTTCATCAAATCAGGCTAGCTCATCATGTATCGAAAGAGATGACAATAACAGTATTTCAGGAGCTAGCAAAAATCATTCAGAATCTGAACATACATGAGTTCATGAGTTGGTTGTGTTGTCAGCCCAGAAATGCGATACTTGCATTACATTCCCTCGGTGAGTGACCTCAACTTTTACGCCACGCAATGCCTTCTTGATCTGCTTGGCATAATAAGCGGATTACATAGACAAATTGCTGATTAAGAGCACAAAAACCAAAGGACATAACCTGCTAACAGTCCATAATAAGTAATGCTATAGCACCCAATGGCAGCTGTTACGTATCACTGTAGTACTATGCTAGATTCCTTGTCCAGGAACAGTAATATTACTACCTTGATTCAGTTAGCATCGGACAATGGCCTTGATATGACATCCTTTCCTAATATCTGGACCACGAACTCGATCACCGGCAGGGGTTCAATGAAGGCCGTGGATGACATGTCTGCCGTCAACATCGCCGAGTAAGCAGCAGCCACAGGACAAAAAAGAAATCACATGCATGAGGGCAACAAATATTCCCCAGCCAGCACAACTCACCGATGTTAAGCGACAATCCCATCTGTGTCGGCCGGATGCTCTGGTAGAACCCACACCATGACTGCAGGCCGTCGCCTAGCCGCTGCGGCTTCCTGATGTCCGGCAGTAGAATGACCGCCCTATGGCCACGTACCTAGCCAACGGGGAAGAATCGCTGTTAGCACTCCCTCAAATCCAAGAACGCAAGAACGCAATGTGCAATGAATGCAGGCGCCGATGGAATAAGTACCTCTGGTTGGCGAGCTCGCGGAGCACGATGTCAGTACCTGTAGGGCCTCCTGCGGCGCGTCCGCCTGCCGCCCCCGCGATGAACTGCCTGAGGTGGTGAAGGTCGGCGCGCGCGGCGAACTTGATGGCGACCCTGTACTCCCTCTCCTGGAGGCACGACGCAATCTCGCGAATCAGTACGACATGCCATTATTAAGAAAGACGTACGAGGGAGGCGGACCCCAAGTGGCAAAAGGAACAAATGCAGGCACGTACCGAGGCGGGACGCCGGTGCCGTCGTCCTCATCGGTGAGGCGCACGACGAACTCGCGGGCATCGAACGGGAGTGTGCCCGCGGTGTAGAATTCTTGCGGCCGTCGTAGGCCGGGAGTCGCATCCCGAGGTCGGACGCGCGGTAGAGGCGGACCAGCTCCGCCATTATGGCCCGGTTCACGGTCCGCGAGCTCACCTCCGGCGTGATCTTCACCTGCAAAACCACCACCCAATAAGACGTCGCCTTCTGATCTCAATTGCGGTCAAGGCCCAGAAATGAGCGGGCGGTAGAGCACTTACATCATACTGGGTGAGGTCCTTGTCCGGGAGCTCGGCGAGGAAGTGGTTGGCCTTGACGACGCAGCGCGCGCCCACCGTCCCGAACCCGGGCCGTCGGCAGAACGAGAGGCCCTTGCTCGACACGGGCGGGCCAATGACCGTGCGCGGCGGGGGCGCCGACGCCGGCGCCGTCGCTACCAGCGCGGCGCGAGGCTCGCCAGGCGCCTTGGACCGGCCGCGCCCGCCGCGGCGCCTCCCGCCACCGCGGCACCTCTTGCCTCCCTCCGGCAGCACGGCCGCCGCCGATGCCGCCACCGGCTCCGCCTTGGGCTGCGTCACGCTGCTCTGCAGCGGCTGCTTCCTCCGCTCCGCGTGCCCGCCGCCCTTGGCCGTTGGCCCCTGGTGGTGCTGGTGCCTCGCGGCCTGCGACGGCGGCGGTGGCGGCGGAGGCGCCATGTCCAGGACCTCGAGCATGTGACCACTGGAGGGAGATGGCCGGCCGACGAGGTCGTCGTTCGTTCGTTACCCGACAAGGCGGCAGCAGCAGCTCGCCTGCGCGGAAGCCTTATAACGTGATCAGTGTGGAGTACTCCTACTAGCAGCAAAGCGGCAAAGGCGAAAACAAAGCAAAGCAGGCAACCAGAGAAGCTGAGCGAACTCTTTTTCACTCTCTCTCCATCCCGGAACCAGAGAAATATAGATAAAAAAGAACTAATTCATTGAACGAGCCGAGCCAAGAAGCCGCCCGTCCGCCCGCCGCACCAGCACTGTGAAAACGAAGCCCACGCGCAGTAAAATAAATACTAAAAAAAAAAGAATAAAAGGGCTTGCGTGCGGGCCTCCACTCCACCGGACCTCCTCTCAAAATCGCGAAATTAATGCGGGGCGGGACAGAAGGGGCATTAGAACCTCTCTCTTCTCTCTCTCTCTAGCGGCACGGGCCGCACGGCACTGGTGCGGCAGCAGCTGCCCGGGAGGCAGGTTTGACCTGCTTGGGACTGGGCGACGCAGGAACGGGGCCGGCCGAGGGGTAAATTCCTCTCTTTTTCTCTCTCTATCAGAGGGTCAGAGCCTGTGAAACCACATGGCGGCAGCGTCCCTTGAATTTTTACCAAAGGTGGCAGGCGTCGGAGAAGCGGGGATTGTGCTGGAGCTGGGTCCAAAGTGCGCACGCCTCGCCGGTGGTGGCATGGGGTGATGGCGCGGCGGCGTAAAAAAGCCGTGGAAAACGAGCTGGGGGCACGCGCACGAGACAGTGGGGGCAGGGGCTTCGGATGGTGTTTTTCCAGGGGGATGGATGGATGGATGGGGATTTTTATTGAAAAGCGCAGCGCATGTTCCTTCCTTCGTGTGGTTGGCGGATAGCGCGCTCGACTCGATCGCAGCTCCGTGGTGTGAGGAATTCTTGTTTTTAAGGCGTGGATCGTGACAACAAGTGCAGAATAATCCGCTACTACTGCTGGCGAAAAAACTACGACTAGATGCTACGCTCAAGATGGGTCTCATCACTCTCGAAATGCCATCCGGTCCCATCTGCAGGACACTGCCACAATTCCTTTTGAGACCACACTGGACACAGTGCGAATGCACAATTTGTTGGGGACGGCGAAACAGCAACCACAATGTGGTCCGTTCGGTTCGGGGAAAGAAACAATAGAAAGCCACAAAATACTGTACAGTGTTCAAAGCCCAGGACCGAAATTGAAGCATGGTGAAACTTCCTCGCATGGACATTACCGTTTGTCTATACAACACTTACGTTTGTGATGTGATTATTTAATCCGCCAGTATGGTCCATGGATTATAGAAAAGGCCATAACAAGAAGGTCCAGGCCACCAGGGTGTGTTTAGATCCCAAATTTCTCCCCAAATTTCACTATACAAAAGAAGAAAGATCCCCATCAAATCTTGCGACACAGTGTATTGAGTACGAAATGTAGGTAAAAAAATAAACTAATTACACAGTTTAGATGTACATTGCGAGCCGATTCTTTTTGTAAGCTTCAAGTTCCATTTACGATAGGATAATATTTACCACTAACAAACGAACGATGCGTCATTCAGATTATGCGATATGACATATCATTAATAAATCCGTCCATGTCAATTTTACCAAACCCTTTTGGGATCTAAACACACCCCCAGAAGCACGAGCAAAGCAAAGACAGCAGAGCTGAGCGAGCGAGCCACTGTAGAGCCGCCTCGACGGCCGCGCTCACTCGCGCTTTGGAAGCGTGCCCCCCGACAAGAAGGCGCTCCACTATTGCAGAATAGAATCGCCGCAGAACCCCGGGCAAACCTCATCAGGCTCATGGGTGAAATCCGTTTTTAATCGCTTGCGCCCGCCGCCGGCCCGTGGCCGCCGCTGCTGGTGCTGGCTGGCAGTAGCAGGCGCAGCCGGCCGCCCCTACTCGTAGCCACGGCAGGCGTCTGGCGTCCCCGTCTACTATTACTGTAGGAGTACACGCCTGTACTGTAGGAGCATGCGTACAGAACGTGCCGTCGTCGCAGGCAGCACAGCACAGCAGGCGTGCTTGCATTGCAGCGGCGTGCGCGGCCAGTCCTGAGACGAACGGACGTCGCATGCCCGCCGGGGCGGCGCGGCAGCGGCACGGCAGTCGGCACGGCACGGGCGCGCGTGCCGAGGACGGCGTGGGACGGGCTCTCCGAGGGACAAAGCGGAGCGTTCGGGGCAAATGCGGGGTCGGTCAGACGCCAGAGGCAGAGCAGGGCGCACCTACTGTACACGCCATGCAGCGTCCAGGCGGGTGGAAGCGGGAGCAGCGTCGCTGCCGCCGGGGCCCCTCCTGCCGGTGCCGAGGACCAGCTGAGCTCTACAACTGGCTGGCCGGAGGCTGGCTGCCGCCGCATGTGTGGTGGCAGGGTCCGGTGGGAAGCGAGGATAAATGCCGTGCCCTGTGCGGCTGTGCCTGTGCCGCTGTGCGGCTATGCGCGATGCGCGCGCCAGCGGATGGCCGGCTGCTGTGCCGTGCATTGTTCGCTGTTGCTGCTGCCTGCTGGGGGCCGCCCGCCGGTCGATGCCTGCCGGCCGGGCGCCTACGGCAACGGCATGGCAAGGCGGGCGTGTTGGTAGGTGGAATTGGCTAGGCATGCGCCCTGCTGGGTGCTCGGTGCTCGCCCTTGCCTGCTCCTGAAAAAGGAGCCATCATGGCCTGCCCCGGCTGGGTCCGCGGCTTTCCTCTCTGGCCACCGGCTGCTCCGGCTGGCTGGCCCTGGCCCCGCCCGTTTGGTGGCGGACGTGGCTGGTGAACCCAGTATCTTCAGATTTGTGGATGTTGATTAGCGTCCAGCCAAACTCAGTCAGGTGAGTACTTAGTCGCAGTTATGCGCCTGTACGGAACTGGTCGACATGCACATCGGTAGATTAGGGGCACGGATACCGAGGCAACGGCAACCAAGGACACCAAGTAGTCACTGTTCAAGTACAAATCGATGACCATTGAACAGGCACGATCTTGCACCTACTATTAGTACAGCAATGTTGTCATGCGTTGGCTACGAGCACTACTACTGCTGCTCCTTGCAGTAGTTTTTGCACAAAGGAATTTTTGCCGTCACGAAATCAGATTCTCCTCCTCCCCGGGGCAATCGCATTTGTTTTTTCTGTGTACCAGCACACGGATAGATTGGGCGCTCGAGCACTCCGAACACAACGTACACGCCGGCCTGATCGATTGCTTGCAATTGCATGAAACCGCCACCGGCCCGCGCGCCGTGTGGGGACGTGACACGCGCGGGCACGCTAGCCGTAGGAGGAAGGACCACGCGGCGCCACGACGGACGGCTAATTTGGCTGCCGACGGTCGTGGTCGTCGTTGTCTCGGCACTCGGCACGGCCGGAACCAAAAGGATCAAGGGAGGACGCCTCATGAAATAATTTCGGTGTAATTGAGCACTCCCGCAGCGGGGGTACCGTTGCCGTGAACTGATGAGCGGTGTACGGACGTGGGAGAGGATGCATGCGACGCAATCAGTCGGCAGTTGACCGACGGGTTCGAAAGCGTAGTACAAGGCCAACAATGAACGGTGCAGTGCAGGCATCAGGTTGGAGGAGATTCGGCATCTGGCAGAGGTTGTGAGCGCAATGATTACCCCGTTGAAACAGGAAAAAGGGAGGCCGTCGTCGAGCAGGCCCATGATGGTGAGCTCGTGCAGTCGTGTGTGCGTGCGTGGGTACACCGTACGGCCGCGCATGCATGAATGCATGCGCTCGGATCCTGCAGGTCTGATGAAGATCTTGAGGGCGTGGGCAAGCACAAGCACAAGCACACGCGTTGCCAACGGTTGGAGAATTTACTAATCTCGTGTACTCCACTATAGAAGGTTGCGTTATATTAGTGCTTGTGTATAGTGTGGAATAAAGGGACTTGACTCACCTCCGGCACCCCGGCAGCCGGCACCATCGACCCATCCATCTCCCCTTGCCTTTTGCGTAAGTGCCGTGGGACAGCGACGCAACGTGCAGGCCGCCGCACCAAAAGATCGAGCACGCCGATGGCCGAAAAGGCAAGGCAGGCAAACGCGCGCCGCCGGGGGACGGGCACGGCAACGGCAACGCAGATCAAAGCGTGGCCACGCGGGCGGCCCACGCCGCGCATGCGTGCACGCGCGATCTCCCCGGCCCCCGTCGTCCCGGCCCTCCTCGGCGGAGTCGGCATGGCAACCCAGCGCGCGCCCCACCCTCCGTCCGTTTCACGCGCGCACGCTAGGCAGCGGCTAGTCGGGTTACGGATTACCAACTGCTGGTGGTGCCGGTGGTCCCGAGGACACGGCTGGAGGGCGGACGGAGCACGCCACGCGGGCTGGGCTGGGGAGGTGGTGGGTATGGAGGGATGGTCCGGTGATCTCCTTTTTGCCACGCCTTTGTGGAGCACTGGCGCGTACCCTTTTTGGGAGCCCTGGCTTTTTTAGCCTCCTTTCGTGATGTTGTTAAGCGACGACAGTGATGAACTAGGAGTACTCTCTAGCTCTAGTGGTGTGGACTAAAATTCTTACGAAAACTTTTATGTAGTACAAAATTCTCCAGATGTAATTTCCTACTCGCAAGAACGTCCACTAGTCCACTACTACTATTACCGTACTCAAAGGTGCATGCAGCATGCAGCCGGGTCCGTCCAGGCCACCCTCGTCGCATCGCACGCATCACCGAGCATCCGCAGCACCACGTCGCTGACGGGGGGCGGTGGGCCACGACGCCATGCCGCGGGCGTACAAGCAAGCACGCAGGCCAGGCCGCCGCAGAGGCAGGCAGGGCCGCCACGACCCACCCACGATCGGGGTCTCTGCTGACGATACGTGACCATTAACGGCCGTCGCGGCGTACAGAATCCACCCGTCACGTCGGCGCCGCAGCCGGTGAGGCGCCGATGGCGGCTGCTGGAGGCGTCGTGTCACTCCCTCTACGTACGAACACTACTCTCCGAACTGCATCGTCACCGGAGCTTATCATGCCGCGCGCGTGATGCGACGGGCCGGGCGTAGATGAGGTGGCGCTCTGATCGACGGGCAGATGGATGGATGGGATGGGTGACTGTGCTGTGCACTGCCACGGTCGATAGGGTCACTGTGCTGTGCGGTACTCCCTCCGTTTAGCACGATCTTTACCGGTGCTTTTAACTTCGTATAAAACGTGTTTGGCCTACCGTCTTTATTGACTTTTTTAATAAATATTACCATTTTTGTTATAACTTATTACATCACTAAAGATATTGTAATGACGTTTTCTTTTTTTATAATTTACATAAAAAAATTTGAATAAGACGAAGCCCGATCAACACGTTTTATATGGTCAAAAAAATTGCAAGTCTAATGTACGGAAGAGCGATAGTAACCGCCCGCCGGACCCGGAGGGAACCTTTTACCCTCCTCCTACTACTACTAGGCCCTAGCAAGGCGCAGTCGAATAGCCGATGGATGAAGAGGGAGAGGAAAGGAGAAATGGCCAGGAACTTTTCTTTGTACCGGACCCAGGCAGGCAATGGTTTTCTTTGTTTATTTAACCGCTGCCATGGACAAAAGAAGCGTGCTTTTGTATGCCCTTTCGTCTCTCCTTTAATTTTTTTTCAGAATTCTCCTTTGCTTCCTTTTACGCATGCATGCACAGAGATGCTGCGAATCTCACATGATGTACAGTATGGCAGTGTATCATCTTTGCTCTCTCGCTAGCTCCTGACATTTTGTGGTACTAGCTCCTGACATTTGTGGTACTGGTAGTACGCTCGCGCGGCGACGACGGCGAGAAGGTTGAAGGAGAGGAGAGCCGGAAGGAGGAGGACAGGCAGGGCAAGACGACGAGCGGGAAGGCAACAAGACGGGCAATCATGAGTTTGGCGAGGTTTTGAGAAAACCTTGGCACGCATTGATGGCCCGGCCGGCGTGCAGGTGCAGTGCCAGTGCAGAGCGAGGAGGCGTGCGCGTAGGATCTCCACAGTCCAGACTGCAGAGATGGGCGAGGAGAGAGAGATCGATCGGACGGACGAGTTTGCAGTGACTGCTTGCTGTTGTTGGCTGGCTCAGTTGTGGTGCCTCAAAAGCGCCGACCCGAGGCACAGGAACGAACAGCACAGACGCAACTCGCAAGAGACGAGAGGGGAAATAAAAGATCGATCGCCGAGCATATCTATCCATGCCAACTTGCGAGGCCAGCAAAATGACTGCTCATAAATACGAGAGCAGCCCAATGTGGAAGAAAAAGTTACTGCCGCGTGCGTGCTCGTGCTAGCATCGCCATTGATGGCCGCCGGCAGATTACTCCTACCCAATTGTGTGGTTCATTCTCTACTGCTTGATTAGGCAGTTTGGTTACCTCAAACTCAAACTTACTATATTGATGAGGCACAATCACATATCCCACACAAACTCTAAATCTACAAGTACGAAAATAAGCCAGCATGTATGAGCTGATGAGCATACAAGAAACATACCTGAAGCTTAGCGAGAGAAGACACGAGAGTGATGGAAATCTGTCTCCAAATTAAGATGAACTGTCAGCCGCTGTTTTCAACAACCAAGCAGCTACTGTACTACTCTAGCTCCTCAAGTGCTTCTTCTTTGTTCTTCCGTTGGGCAACGGCACTTTCTTTGTTGGGTCTCTCTCTAAGGAAAGATACCACCGTACCCAGAGTGGCATGGCACGCGACGGCACGGGGCTTGCCCTTATATAAAGCCGGGAAAAGGCGAACGAAAGTGAACCCGGCCGTAGTACTAGGGGTCCGTCGCCCACGCAGTCGCAGACGCAGAGGAGGGAGGGTAGCCCAAGCTAAAGCTACCCCGCCTCGGCCGTCTTTTTACGTGCGCCGCTTCTTTTCACCTCCTCGCTCGCCCAGCCCCCAGTCCAGTCCACCTCCCCTTTTTCTCGTGTCGACGGACGTGTAGTTCTCCTGTCCATGCAGCGCCGTAAAAGCTCGAGAAAGACGGCACGACACGGCACGGCGCGTTGCCGTTGCAGCGCGGGAGGACCGAGGGAGGCGACGAGCCGAGCCCTTTTTTTGACGCGAACTAGCCGGTGTTGGGTGATGGGACGGCGTGGCCGCGACCGGAGGGGAGGGCGGCCGTGACCGACCGACCCATCGTCTGATCGACACAAGGCCGCGGGCGGCGTCGGCCGTCGCCGGAACAGAGCAGAGCGACTTGACGCGCTTGTTTGACGGCGGAGTCGCTTGCATGCATCCAACTTTTCATGCATAATGCGTTGGTGGGGCTGATGTCCGTCCGAGACGAGGGGCGTGGTCGACGAGAGTCCACCGCGTGCTGCTGGCGCGGAGCCGGCTGCGTGTTCCCTTCTGCTGCCATTCTCTGTGTGGTCCGAGTCCGACCGAGCCGCCGCCAAACGGAGGAAAAGCAACGGCAGCACTTGGCGGACTGGTGCTGGCTGGTTACAATCTCGATATTTTTCTTTTTCTTACCGGAAACTGTAGACAAATAGCAACGGTAGGCAGGCACAGTGTCGACGCAGCAGCGCAACGGAACGATAAGCATGCGCAGCACAGTGGAGAGGAGCATGCAGCTGAAACGGTCCCCCGGGTCGTCGTTACACAAACGGGGAAAGAAGATCCATCGGTTGACGTTGATCAGACCCCTACGTACCCCCTCGATTTTTTTTTTTTTGCGATAATATCCCCTCGATTTTTTTACAACAACAACATATATTATATATTAAGCAGCCAAATTAAGATGACTATGATAAGGTACTACGATAGGGAAGGGAGACACCAGCTGCGACTGAGGTACCAAGGAGGACGAAACTGCTAGCGAGGGGTATACGCAGAGGCAAAGTCACCCAAGCCGGCAAAGTTAAAGTTACTGAACCAGTACCTTAGAAGTAGTTGTCTGGTTGGAAAATGGATCATCAGAACCATAGGTGATGTGCATGCATTGTTTCAACTTATTCTTTCACATGAAGTTATTAAAATAACTAAAATCAGTTGGATTATCGCTCAGCAGAAATGCTAGGACACCAACGGGTAGTGAATCGGACCACCAACGTTTTTCACACACTAATTGGCTAGCTGGTGTGGTGTGAGGGAGTCCCCGAATAATATTGAGCTTTCTTTCATGCATGCATGCACTGATGCACGGCACGCCAAACATGGCCCGCGCCCCTGTCGTCCATCAAAAGCGGTGGTCAGAGAGGGATCGAGCTCTCGTTTTTCAATCTCACCGCCTTCTTGTTCCCAGACTTTTGAGGTCCAAATCATCAACCTTTGGTTGAACCCAAGAAACAATCAAAACGAAGCCACTTTCACATGGTGTACAAACTTTAAGGCAAGCAGTAATGACAGGAGTGCCTACGGCCTACGGGCGTTTCTTGGCATAGATTATTTGAAAAAATTTCAAGCTCATTTGTCGGCTCCCGTATCTGGCTATCGGGGGTTTGGTCTCTCGTATACAACAGCTACTCAAATTTAAACGTCTCTAGTTTTGTTCAGTTTTTTTCGGGAAAAAAAAAACTCGTGGACAAGCACATACGCCACGCATGTAGGGTCTATGATGTTAAAAGAAAAAAGGAAACAATAAAGATTTTTTTTTAAAAAAAAATCCATGATATCACACATAGGTAAGTTCATCAGAGATATCAATAATCAAATCAGTGGCAAGTGGAGTACTCTAATATATTGTCTACCTATTTTTTTGTGACTTGCATACATTGGCTACCTTTGAGGAAGGAGGGCACTCTAATTGGGCTTCCATCGGAGACAAAAAACCCAATACTTTCGCTCCTTCAATGTAATTTACAACCCATGGGTTACAACCATCTCGCATGAAACAATGCACTATGAATTCAAAGAATACAACAACGCTCTATGAAATCAAGAAAACAAACTACTCCCATCCAACTTGGGTGTTCTACATGCAAAATGATGTTAAATGTGTCAACGCTATATATCCATGTTTCTTCGTGTTAGAATGATCAATCGATCATACTGAAGAGGGAACGAGAGATGCTAGGAGAGCACTAAGCTAGTGATCTAGGGTTCGATTCCCTTTACATGGCAAGGGGAGTACCACGAGACACAACATGGGAGTTTCTAGGGTTTCATGTCCTAATCATCTATTGGTGGGGGTATATGGGGCGTCGTCCAATATAGCTAGTCGTGTCTGACAGTTCTACCCCTGACATCTTCTAAGATGGAGCCTGAAGTAGGGATGACAGCAGGTGGATTTAGGTTAGGTGGAGTCTCCGCGAACCCAAACCCGAAACTGCCCTGAATACCGTTTTGGGTGATAATCCAAACCCGAAACTGAACCCGTTGGATCTCTTAAACCGGAATGGTTCCCCGGAACCTAACAGCCACCACTATATGGCAATAAAAAAACAATAAGGATTTTTTTTTCCAACCGGGGTAAACCCATTTCCATTCATAAAACGGAAATACAAGCATCAGAGTTTAGATGTTTCAGAAAGTAAAGAAGTACTAGAGTGATGACCACGTCATCATACCAGGAGCAGCTAATCATATTCAGAGGCCTAACTCACCAACTTAAAAGCACCTTAAACGACCACAAAGAACAACTTCAGACATCATAGCAAACACTTAACCGACATTACATCAACTTATTCAAATGTGGACAGACTTCCAAAAGAGTTCTTGATAACTAGCTTCTTCCTCTTTCCTGAAGATCACACCCAGATGTAGATAGCAGAACTACCACCGACTTGCTTCACTCCCATCACCTTCCAGGTCTTGCTGATACTCTTCAGAGTTGAGTGTCTTCCTCTTCTGAAGTTCTTGCCTGAAGTAGGATCTGATCCACCTGACGATTTGCCCGAGTAGCAAAAATCTCCTTTGCAATTTGCAGCATAGTATTGGCACCTTGCACCAACTGTTCCTTCTCACTATCATTATATAAACCTGACCAATATATCATTAATGCATGAGCATGACAAATTATCTCAATGGACTTTTGACAATCACACCATCAAATACTGACTTTGTTTCTACATTTCCACAAATACCAACGGATAAGCGAAATACCAAAGAAGATGAAATTTTTTTACCAAGATGGACAACCAATGTTCACACCACTTCCAACATTGTTCTAAATTTTGTGGTATGTTATCAGCATTAAAACACTTAGCTACTACAGCCCAAACAACTTTTGCCAAAGGACATTGAAAAAAAAGCAGATGTGATATAGTTTCTACATCATCACAAAACATACAAGAAGGATCCCCTTGCCAATTTCTCTTTCTCATGTTATCTTTAGTTAGAGTAGCACCATTGGACATCATCCACATAAATATTTTTATCTTCTCGTGAATTCCCCTTTCCAGATTTGAGAGAAGGAAGGTCCTGAATTTGCTTTTAGTCAAACATTCATACATCAACTTGACCAGTATTTCTTTTTATTGCCCCATTTCGAATACCTCATCTAAATTCTCTGTTAACTGAAACAGATTTGCATCAATAGAGATCATATCCCACTCATACCTAAGTCTATCAAACAACCATCTCCTAAACGTAATCGAGTTCCCGATTTATATTGTTCCACAGTAATATCTTTATTTTCAGCTAGGATAAAGAGCTCAGAAAACTTTTCACAAATAGGAATATCATATAACCAAATATCTTGTCAAAACCTAGTTAAATTTCCTTTTCCAATTTTAACTCCCCTACCCTGGAGATAAATGTCTTTTATTTTGAGTAGATCACTCCAGCCGGGGAATCATCCAAAACAATGTTTCACAGTGTGAATGGTCCTGTTCTTTAAAAATTTATATTTGATGATCTCTTGCCAGAGGCCTTCCTCTTTTTCTAACTTCCACCACAATTTGCAAATAAGACTTATATTCATTTTCCTAATTTCTTTAATTCCCAAACCACCCTTCTTCTTACTTTTACATATCAGTTCCCACTTAACCAAATGATATTTCTTTTTCAGGCTACCTCCTTGCCAAAAGAAACTCCTCCTCTGTTTTTCCATACCCTCAACTACTGTTTGAGGGAAATAGTATATAGACATCTGATATATAGGTGTGTTATTTAAACTTGAATCTATAAGTGTTTTCCTTGCAGCCATGGACATAAGTCCACCTCTCCATATATCCAACTTTTTCTCACCTTTTTCTAATAAAGGTAACCAGTCAATAACCTTCACCTACTTGGGCTAACAGGTACACCTAAATATTTAATTGGAAAAGTACCCACTTGGCAATTAAAAATTTCAGCATATTTGAGACCCCAATCTTCTCCATCATTGATCATGTAAATTTCACTTTTGTCAAAGTTGATTTTCAAACCAGCTAGCATTTCAAACATATACAAAAGTAACTTCATATTAACTGCATTTTCCAACCCATGTTTGAGAAATACTATGGTATCATCGGCATATTGTAACAATACTACTCCTCTTGGTATTATATGATCAATTAATCGTGTAATCAGACCATTATCTTGTGCTTTGTGTACCATTCTAG
Organism: Hyparrhenia diplandra; assembly: GCA_015847255.1. Taxonomy (NCBI): domain Eukaryota; kingdom Viridiplantae; phylum Streptophyta; class Magnoliopsida; order Poales; family Poaceae; genus Hyparrhenia; species Hyparrhenia diplandra. Next base: position 304,934 of record JADLZK010008126.1, on the reverse strand, counting down.
TCAAACAATCTGCCACAAGATTAAAAAAGAATTGGTGACAAAGGGTCACCTTGTCTTACCCCCTTATAACTTTTGATATAAGAACCAATTTTATTGTTGATTTTAACACTCCGCAGTTCCTCCAGAGACAACTTGTCTTATCCATTGACACCATTTGTTATCAAATCCCTCTTTTTCCAAACAAAGAAATAATAGATCCCACTTAACCTTATCATATGCCTTTTCAAGTCTAGCTTTAGAATTACCCCAATTTGTTTTTTTTTTTTTTTTTGGTCTCATGCAAAATTTCATGTAAGCACATAACACCGATGTGATGTTTTGCTTTTTAATAAAAGTCGCCCCCGGGTATTGTGAATTAGTTTTTCAACAACTGATTCTATTCTCAATGTCAAAGTTTTGGTAATCAATTTATACAAACAATTCAGCAAACAAATTGGTCTAAACTGTTGAATTCTAGCAAAGATCACACACTTTAGGTAATAAAGTAACAATTGCATAATTCAATCTACTAATATCCATTTTCTCATTGTAAAAGTCATCAAACAGGGTTCAAAATGTCGACTCTTATAATATTCCAACATTTTTGATAAAATTCAATGGGTATCTTATCTGGCCTGCGCAGCCTTATTATGTTCCATTTGGTGAAGAGCCTCTTTGATCTCTGCCTCAGAAAAAGGTCTACACAAGTAATCATTGTCTTGTTCATTAACATGGGGCATATTCTCCCACAAGTCATTGTCAATGGCCACATCATAATTAGTTGGAGGACCAAATAAATCGGCATAGTAAGCATAACATGCTCCAAAAGATTATCATCCCTTCTATTACCACACCATCATTGTCAAAATTAAAAATGGTGTTCTTCCTTTTCCTCCTACTTGCACATCTATGAAAATAGGCGTTTGCATCACCCAAAAGCAACCAATTTTCATGACTTCGTTCATGCCAATATGTTTCTTCTTTTTCTAGACTCTTAAAATTTTCTTGTAACAACCACACGCTCCTATCAATTTGTTGTATTGTTAATCCGGATATTTCTTCCACCCTTTCTAAATCAGCTAGTTCTTCCTAAATTGTTTCCTTAACTTTCTTTCTTCTCCCCGGAGTTTAAACCCCCACCTTTAAAGAATTGCTTGAATAATTTTAATTTACATTTGGATTTTGTCCAAAGGAGTTTTTGCCCTACGGGGTCTATTCCAAATTTCTTCCACTTTTGCAAAGAACTCGGGATGTTTGAACCAATTCAATTCGAATATAAATTGGATATGAGGCACCTTATCACAAACTCCTGATGTGATAATCAATGGGTTGTGATCGAGAGATGTCTCTTGGAAGTTTTTTCACAATTGTTTTTGGAAAAAGTCTTCCCATTCTTTAGTGACTAAAATTACATCAAGCTTTTCTAAAACTGGAAATTCTTGGTTATTGGACCAAGTAAAAGTCCCACCAGTCATATCTAATTCTTGTAACTCATAGAAATGTATTAACAAGTTGAAGACATGTGTAAATCTGAACCCCTCCCATTGGGCTTTTCTCATATGAAAATCTTATAAAATTGAAATCACCACCCACAAGATAAGGTTCTTCGATTTGGTACAAAATCTAGACAATTCAGCTAAAAAAAGCCATCTTGTTTTCTTCCTGTGCAGCTCCATACACTATTAACAAATTCCACTTTCTTTTGATTAACTTATCCCACAAATTCAGTTGCAAAATGTACTCTCCTTGTTCAAAATTATCTAGGACAAATCTCTCCATTAATACCCCCGCCAAAATTCCTCCGTTTACCTCTCCGGACAAATTCCACACCCACATATAACCTCTATCACAATCAAACCATCTCAAAATGGAATCTTCACATTTATTTACCATAGTCTCCTCAGAAACCAATAAAGTAAAAATTGTATTCATGAATCAAGTTATTCTAAAAAGTGGAAACACCCGGTTTTCCTGATGCCCCTACAATATTCCATATCAATCCACTTAACATTATTTCTTTCTTTTACTTTTTCTCTTTTTTGCATCTAATGTATCATCCCCATTTTTAGGGTGTACAATTTTAGACTCTCTCGAGTCTTTTTTCCCTCTTGGGGATACTTTAACTTTCATTTTCCCGAGCTAACTTTCTTTGCTCTCTTCTGTAATGCAATCAATTCTTCTAAACCATCATCATCGAAAATCTCATCGGTGTTAACGGGTAAAACACTTTTAGGGTCAAAAATTTCAGTTTCGGTGATAACGTGTTTTTTATTTTTGTTGTTTTTAATGTATAAATTATGTCTAACAGTTTCAAGATCCTTAACCAAATCAAAACACCCAAACTTATCATCACAAGCAATAACACCCATGGATTTAACAGTCTTATTGAAACTATCATCATTCATAGAACTAAAAGATTGTTGTTTGTTGATGTTACCTTCCAAGTTTCTCTTGCTGGCCATAGCAGCATTCTTTTCTTGAGTTGTCAATAAAACATCCTTCTTGAGCCTTTCACTTCTTCTCTTTTCTTCTAAGATAACTTGCTTCATGATGAGGTCTTTTTGAGCATCTTCTATCGATTTTCCTTAGCAATCGGCATTTCTCCTTCCATATTCTTCGACTTGCATCTTCACTTGTTTCATGAATACTCTGAATCAGTTGTTGAGCATTAGTGCTGTCTTCACCTTCAGCCTCAGTGATAGTGCTTTCTTGTGAAGCAAAAACATTATCATCCTCCAAGGTTGAGGAGTTTCTCTTCCCCTTGCCAAGTAAATCATATAGATTAGTATCTGCCTCAACTGTCTTCAGTAATTTCTGGGTTTCAACTTGTTTCAGAATTTCCATATTTACTTGCTGCATCTTTCTATTGTTGTCATCATCAATCTGCATGTGCCAAATCTGTTGTTCCTTCTCCACTTCACCCTGTGGATCTTCCTGATTTGGTGTACCTCCCATCCCAATTGACACTAGTCTCTGACTTAAGGATTCTTCTTCCTCTGAATACTCAAAAAGACTCGGTATATCTACCTTCTCGACCATTGATTTATCGAGGTGTCATTTTCTTCCGGACTAAGCCTAGGTATCTGTTTGCCATCGGCCCATCATTCAGATTTGTGATTACTTTCTCAGGGGTCACCAGCAGCTTGCTTTTAAGATTTGACTGTGAGCTTGTATCACCTTTTTCCTTTTTTATTACTGTTTTGAACTGCCTCATTGGTCTCAGTCTTTTGCTTCTTAGCTGAACTGTCACTTGTACCACTTCCACCTTGCTTGCTAGGACCAGCTTCCAGTTGTTTACCAGAGTGACCATCAACTGTCCCCTGTGTGTTAGACCCTTCTGCTCTAGGTTTCTTGTTTGGTGGTTCATTCTCAGTAATCTTCACCCCACTGGTCAGTGCCTTAGCACCGTGGTCAGATGGAACTTCTCTCTCAAATGTGAAGTCATGCATTACTAATCCCAGAAAAGCCTCTGCTGTCTTTAGAACTTTTGTTACATCTTTGCAGGCAATTTTAACCCTCACATGATCAGCTCTGTATCTAGTCTTCTCATCAATCTCCATTGTTCTCCCAACTAGACCTCCCACCATAGCAATGGTCTTAATTGATCTCTGATCTGTAGGTATATCCCCAACCCTAAACCAAGCTTGTTGTAGTGTAGCTTTAGCTGCTTTCTGAGTACTCCAAGCCTCCACTTTCATCATTGCATCCACCACATTCATAGCTATGGCTCTAGGTTTCTCCCACTCAGAAAGTGACCTTGCACTAGGGAATCTCATCACAAATCTGCCTTCTTCAAGAAACCTAGCATTCCACTTCCAATTGGATGAGCTCTCCAGATATGTAAACTCCTCCTCAACTTGCCTGGCAGTAGCATGACCATGAAGTATTCTCACTACTCCAATGCACTCTTTCTCTTTGGACATTCTGGATCAATTCTCTCCTCAATGTAGAAGAAGCTTTGATCTTCTACTTGAGCCGCATTACACGATGCAAAACAAGATTCCATGGAACACATCTCTTGCAATCATAGGTAATGTGATTGTTGAGTCCACAAATTTCACATTTGTACCTCCCGCAATCCCTTGTTAGATGATTTGTCAAACCACATATTTCACAAGGAACCCTCCTAGGTGCACCATCCCCTTGATTACCAAGCTGTCATCCGAGCATTTCCACGATTTGTACCACGACTCTCACGTATCTTGACTACTCTGTTCACCCGACCCTCGACTCACTTTCTCTTCACTCTTACCGGTCATCCGCTCATCTCTCTCAATAGCTTTCTCGAATCACCGCTTAATTTCCCCTGTTACCACCACTTTCCCTCCTCCGCCCGATTTGCATTTTTCTCTTCGACTTGGAGCCTTACGTTCCCATGTATTGCGGAATCTATTGCCATCACCACCTCCTCTGTTGAAGTCCCCCCTTCCACCTCCTCCACGCCCTCCTCCACCCCATCCACCCCCATCTTCCCAACCCTTGCTACCTCCACGATTCATGGACACCGAACTGTAGGAGCGAGAGTTACCTTAATTAGCCGACACAAACGTCTTCACCGGGTTCTTCCGAAAGTGGGCAACAAATCTCGACAAGGTCCCGGCCGGGTGTGATGATGATGGTGGCGGGGGATTAGGGTTTGGATCCGGTGTTTTGGGGTGGTGTCGTGTGAAAACTTCTTCGAACTGAAATCGGAGTTGCTCACCTACCCCCACCTGCTCCCCACCTGGATGCATGCCGCGTGTATCCATCAACGGCGCTCGTCCAAGCAATCCTGGTACGATCTGTACCTTGGGTGGGGGCCGAAACCATGGTCGCTGGCGAGTAGGGCCCCGATTCCAGGCTTTGTTCAAACTTCTCCTCTCGTTCTCCCGCCTTGGGATTTTGCGGGTGGTCCGATCATCCTTAGACCTCCACTTCTCGGAGAAATCGGAATCGCTCGAGCTTGACCTCCTCTCGCCCGATTGCTTCAAACGGAACTTGATGACGCTCAGATTTGTTGTTGAATCTCCTGGCCGAAATGTCCACCGAAAATTGCGCCCCTCTGGGCTTCCCCTGTGCTCGCGCACACTCGGCGATGGTGGGGAATATGAACTCATACCTCGAGTCCCCTTCCACTCCCGTGGGAATTAGGGCTGGCCTAGATGGGGAGGGGACCTTAGGCGTTGGGTTAGCATGGTTGTGAGAGCGCCGGTGGTGGATAGGGGTGACGGCGGCGTGGGGATGGTGGAATCCGCCACCGGCGATGAGGAAGACGGGGGAGGGAAGGGTGGAGCGGAGCGGAGCGGGGAGTGGGAGCCATCAAACAATAAGGATTTTGTATCAAGACATGCATGATATGTATTACATATTCACATGTATAAGTAAGAGGTACTAAAAAGCATACAATTTCATGACTTAACCTATAACAAACTTAATGGTAACTCACATAAAAAAAATTATGAATTAAATATATGAGTTTTTATTCTAATGTATTTTGGACTTCCATTGTACATCCACGGGTGAAAACTGAAACCCAAAACCAGACCCTACAAGTTTCGGATCCCCGAGTCCATAAACCGTAGAAAATCAAACCTGGCCCGCTAGATCGAGTCCGCGGAGTCCGAAGCCACAGCCATAAACCCAATATTTTTTTTTTCACATAATTCTATAAACTTTTTTGAGCCGCTCCAATGTCTGAATGCCCGGTATGGCGTCACCGGAGCACCGGCGGTCGCTGTCGCTGTGTCGCTAGAGCCGAATTGTTTTGTTGGCTGAACTTTTTCCATTTCCAATAGAAAATAGAGTCCTAGTTTTGATGACCTGATATTTGTCCAACAACAGTAGATCATGTCGAGCACTAGCAGCAGTACGACTCAACAACTAGTTTGATCTGCCGGATTCTCCTAGATCCGTTTGCCAAAAAGCCGATCTTTGATCTCTTTCCCGAGCAACCGTTGTTTAATCACAAAAGCCCAGGCCTTTCGATCCGGTGCATCAATGGCGGCCATGATCCTTTGATCCTTTCCTTTGCAGTGCAAGCAAGACTGGCCCACCACCAAGTACCACCGGCACTGTACAGATTGGTCACGACGACTGCATGCATGCACGCACGCAACCAAAGCAACCAAAAAAGCTTGAATGTCATGGATGGATGGCAGGAGAATTTATGATTATTCTCGCAAGATCCAGATCGCCCTCATCATTGCAATAGCAGGCTAAAGATTAGGGTTTATGGGGTTATGATGTCCATGATCACTGTCACTGGTGTAGACCACAGACAGGGTTTCACTATAGAGTGCCTAGCAACAAACTGCCGTTGTGCCATGGGGGCCTATACTGAGCGATGAATAGTTGTATACGTACGCAACAGTGAGTGCGTGTAGGACAGTGGAGTAGAGGACGGTGTGATTCTCTCTGATCATTGCTCCTACACCTGCCAATGCGTCCGCCACGTTTTGGACTGTGCCTGGTGAAAGGGAGAAGAGATTGCGTCTGGTCAGCATTAGATCTCGGACTGAGGTCATCTCTCAAACGGTGTACTCCTATCCTATCACGGTATTATTTACGTACTGCATAGGAAAAATGTTTTCAAATATGGGCATTTTTGTTTTTCAAAGGTGGCATTATGGACATATTTAATTTTTATTAAAGGTGAACATGTTTAATTTTAATGGCTAACGTGATCTCTACGGTTTCCTACCCGCATGATTATTTCTCAAACTAATTGTAGGGAACAGATAAAACAGTGGTCAGGCTTCCTGGATTTTGTAAATCCAGATCTTGAACAAGGTTTCAGAGGGACCTTGAAGAGTGAAGTGTTATATATACTAGATGTCACTACATACAAACCACCAATACACGCAGCAAGGCTTTAACGTCCGAACGTGCAAAAATGATTCTAAAGAGCGCGGGATCTTTAGAGCATATGGTTTTACATGTCATATTGGACTTCTTAAGCCGGATGACCTGGGGCTATCTAGCCACTATGGATCGAGCTTTTTTTAAAAAAAAAAATATGTGTTACTAGATGCCTCTGTAAACAAAGTACACTTTCGAACACGTAGCAACGTTTTACTGGTACTTCCTCTATTTCAAATTGTAAGTTATTCCATATCCAAATTATAAGTAATTATATTTCAACTTTCTTAAAGAGTCAAAGTATTTTATTAAGTTTGATCAAAATTATAGAGAGTTACAAAGATTATGACATTAAATAGATATACTATGAAAATTTATTAATGAAGGATTTAATGATAGATACAAATGCATTAGCCTTTATTTTATTGTCTTGATTTTAAGCAAGCTTTCAATCATTATACTCATATCTTAATCTATATCTATATATATATATATATATATATATCTAATATTGAACAAGGTCTTCAGACTTTGCCATCGATCCTTACTGATGTTTTCATCGGTGGTTCTTCTCTTCACCATGTCATCTTGTAGACTTTGTTTTCTCTAGCCAAGTTTACTAATCATCACCAAATGTTTTGCCGATCATCCGATCTGGTCAGGTGTTTGTTTTGACAAAAAAAAAAAAAAAAACCTGGACCTTGATCTCTAGATACATGTTAGTCCTTGTGATTGGACTGTCACCAAAATCACAAAAAGAACACAATAATTCTAGCTAAGTGTTTATATAAGTTGCAAAAAGGATGGTTTATTTCTCACCCGAGAATTTCCCAAGTTTCCTCTACTCACATAAAACCGTAAGTGCGCACTTTCCCTACAAGTTTTATTAAGATCTATCGCAAAAAAAAAAAAAAAAAAAACAACAATTTTTGCTAAGATTTCAAACCATAGTAAAACCGTTGGATTACTTCTTCTATACGATTTGGTGTTAGGGGATTGGGGCCCATTTTTTTTTTTTTGTGAATTTGGTTACGCGTGCAAACGTGTCCGGCCGGCCCATCGCAGTAGATTTTGTTTAGGATAGGTGCAGACAGGCGAACACAAACTTGCAAACCAAGAGATTCCTTCTCGCTGTGACCTGTGACCATGAGTGGCCATCAAATGCCTTCGTGAACTCGAAATGCAGTGATGGCCACTGCCATTATAAATCATCAGAGTCTACACATCCTCAGTACCTACGGCGGCGACATGGCCGCATGGACCAAAGGGAGGAGAAGGAGGCCCTCGGCCCCTCCTTCACTTGTCACCGCTGCATGTCTCATGTCATCATCCCCATAAAGCAGATGCTTTTGAGGCCTTTTCATCGATCAAACGAGCTGCATCCTGCAGGTCTCATGGAGTCATGGCCACTTGCCACTATTTCCTGCCTGATGTCTGATGGTTGAAAGATGCAGAGAACCTATTTTTATATGGCTGTGTGTGTGTGTGTGTGTGGTGCCTGATGTCACCGTTGCTCAAAGCAAGGACTGCTTCCCTGCCAGAAAATTCATAAGCAAGTTCCTAGTACGTCGTACCATAATAAAGCTATCAATAGGGCCTCAATGTGAGCGACTAACCAGTGTCATCATCTGTCATGTTCATGCATATTCAGTGGCTGCTCCTAAACGATATGATCTTCACACGGTCATGAACCATCCAGTAATCCAGTTGCATCCAAGATGCGGCTTTTACTGGGCCATCACACCCACTATGGCCGCTAATGGGGAGCATGTCTGGGTTGCCTGCGCAGTGCGGTCCTTTTCGTCCATGCTAGTATCTATCATCGGTTCAGTTCGTCAGTGCGCTGCTGCTGTTGCTGCTGTGTGTGCGTCGTGCGCAATTGCGATGCGTGCAGATCCACTTCTGAAAATTCATCTACAGTATAGAGGACAGGCAGATAAAATCTTGCGCGCTGGGGCCTCAGAGTGGATTGATTTGGTCGCGCGACTGATTGAGTGGCGTCCAGTGGGCGATGGCCATCATGCACGCAATCATGCAGGTAACGGCCACTGATGTGAATGTGATGCGACCTTCATGGGCGATGCCCTGATGGCCAGATGTTTCCTTCTGTCATTAGCTGTCGTAGTGGAGTGGCGTTACCGGTCATGTTCATGTTGCTGGCCATGGAATCCTAAGTGAATGATGGAAAATGTGGGGTTACTCCATCGTCGTATAATGGATTTTTTTTCGTAATTGTCAAAAAGAGAGGATTTTTTCATATCCTTGGACGTCAAACCATTCATACATTCATAGTTTAACCACAGTGAATCAGTGATAGTCCGTTTGATAGTTACACGGCTTCGCTTTCTTGCAGTTTCTTGCAAGGAGTCATGCCAAAACACATCCAAAAAAGGCACCTTACAAGGAGCTCGGAGAGCTGAAGCCGTTTTTTATAGAGAAGACAGAGTCAGAAAAAGTAGTTTCTTCTAGATTCTCTTCACAATATAAATTATTACAGAATTGCTACTAAAGCCGTTTCTTTCAAACGTATTGCAAAATGGCTCTAGCTCCAACAAAGAAACTGCTCACATAAGGAGGCAGAGCTGGAGCCTCACCGAACGAAAACTTATGATATCAAATGAGCTTCATTCTATGTGTTATAAATGTGTATATTTTTATAATTTGCCAATATAACATGTTAGAAATGTTTTTTTTTTACAAACTCTGAAACTAACCTGACTTAGTACACTTGAAAATCGAGTATATTTTTTTGACCGAATAAAAAAAAAAAATTGACCGAAGAAAATCGAGTATATCATAGTTTCAAATTTGAAGATGTAGTTAGGGGTTTGTTTGACTTTATTTTCGTGGAGCAATTTCTTCGTGAGAATCACTCATGTTCAGTCAATAGTAAAATTTGCACAAAAACTGATTGGAATCAGAAAAAATCACTTCTTCATTTGCATTGGATGCTGGGAGAAAAAACTTCGCTCCTCCATGCTCATATATTCAATCCTTAATCCCTACTAGAATTACTTTTCACCTGCTGCCTACCAGAATCACTTTAAAAAAACTAAAGAGCTGGAGCTGATGGCCAGAGAGCAGAGCTCTACCAAATAAACACAACTAAATTCAAATCAATTTACAAAAAAAAAAAAAAAAAACAAGATAAGAAAAGGAAAAGAGGCCTTTGTGCAAGGCCTTTGGCGAAGCAGACCAGCAGTCCCCTAAAGGCCACGACATGTCCCTTGTGTGTGTGGGTCTGGACTCTGGAGGACATGGAGTGGAGAAGAGGCGTGCGCCGCTCACTGGCTCTATGCCCCGCCAGGCAAGACACTGTCGTGCAGCAATCCTTTTTTTTCCTACATTATAAAGATACACTTACTATTTTTTTTTTTTTTTTTGAAAAAACGAGATTAGCATGACATACTCCTCCTGTTTGAATCGGAGTTTGAAACCAAAGGTTCAAGCTGTTCCTGAATAGCTTCCTTCATGAATTTTGTATTTTTTTAGAAAAATATAGAATGAAAGGTTTTACTACTCCATCCACTCCATCCATGAACAGATCGTGGCCCTTAAAGAATTTTTTTTTTTTTTTTGAGAATTACACAAAGACAACGCAGACGCTCACAACACGCATGCACACTCACCCCTATGAACACACGTACGCAAACCCTACCCCTATGAGCACCTCCGAAGGGCCTGGGCAACCGGCAGATCTGGAGATTCTCGTCATCAGTAAGGCGCCTCGTCGACGACGGGAACGTCGCTACCACTTAATGCATAACGCCGGTAAATCCTAGGAAAATCCCAAAAAAGGTCGCGAGCACCAGGATTTGAACCCTGGTGGGTAGCATCCCACTGGACCTAGAGGTTTTTTTAGTTAGAAAATGGAACATAAACGAATAATGCCCCACGACCACGAGTCAAATAAAAATAGAAATAAAATGATACTCGGCCTGAACTTTAAACTCTTAACTTTGATTGAACTTCAGTTTTCCTCTCTCAATTATAAGATCGAATGTTTAAGCTCTCTCTCTAATTTGGTTTACATGTAGAACAACTTCCATTAGACAAGCGGACATGAAAAACTTGATGACTTCAACGCGGATTGAGGGGAAGTCTCAACTTACTTAGTGTATATCTTGAATTTTATTTGCAAGCCTTATTTTGACAATTGGATGTTTGTGCTCATTGCATATGTTAAGAAAATTTGCTCTTCTCTACCCCAAGTGGTTTCATCTGATGTGACGCCCACATCATCAATAGTCCTAGATAGCTATATATCTATACTATGGGTAAGGTGGTGCTTAAGTCAATCTAAAGATCTGTCCTAGTCTTTCAAAATGCTCATACAAGAGGTTCCATACGTGTAAGGTGAGCGCGTGCGCTCATAGGTATGAATTTACGTGCATTGTCTACATCTGATTATCGTAAAAAGGAATCAGACTAATCAAGTTTTTTTTTTTTTTTTTGAAATGAAATAAGGCAAAGTTGGAGCTTGGAGGAGGTGAAAGGGACATTTTTTGTTAGAGTAAATAGGAATAGTACCACATTGTCATCTCCTATGAGGTGTTAATCCTATATACTTCATATAATCAGTCCATGAGTCACAATGCAATTTATCCAATTCCACCAATTATATTCTCCTTCAATTCAATTCAATTTCCTTCTGTTTTCTGCGTGTCATGAAGTAATGGGCTTGCTCGCTGAGTCTTACGGGCCGCTGAATTCAGCAACCCACGTCAACTGGGCTAACAATGTATAGGAGTAACCGATCAACTTTCCCAGCCAAAACTGAACGGGAGAATCCCATAGGTTTCTGCAGTTCTTTTCTGAGACGTTCCTGCGGAATTTATACTGATTTTTGCGATTGGTTAGTTTAGTGTTTGAGTAGTAATACCTGGATCAAGCCTTAGCATGACGCAACCACGCTGACATTTACAAATCACCCTACGTGACAATCAGTGGGATTTTGATTATGCACTAGTGGATTAGGGTGGAACTTATTTCAATTTTTACTCCAATCCACTTTTAACACATGTGGATCAGAAGCGATGTAAATACATGTGCATTCAAACAATCCCTTAATCCACATACATCCGATTAAAATAAAAATTGTTTTTCCTACTCAAGTACAGCTTAATTCATGTGAATTGAGGTGCACGTAAACTTTACTGCATTAGGTGCAAAAGCAAGTTCAATCACAAGTGTCAGCCACGATTAGCTAGAGCCTGATAGTGATAATTACCTGGTTTCCCCGTTACTTTTCTCAATGAAGACTGCAGTACCAACAACAAAGCAGCCAACCAGAAGCAAAGCATGAGGGATATAGTACATTTTGGGCCAGGCAATCCATGGATCTAGAAGCGAGGAAAACTGCTCATCTACTGCAGTTAACATACAAACATGTCTATCTTAGAAAATTCAACCACTATTCAGCAAAAATTGCAGTTTACATGTTAATAGCTATCCAAAGCGAACAGGAAAATATTCAAGGTAAACCACGATCAACCACCAAGTTTATGGAGACCTAAGAAATGCAGGCTAGTCAGTCATTCAAGACTTACAAAGTCAACATGTCCCAGAAACCGATAATTACTCTCAACTGCTGATACAATTAGCCGCAGCATATTTTACAACTCTGGATCACTCAACACAGCCATCTCATCAAAATTATGAGACAGCACATGCTAAACCTATTTCCGAAGCTACGCTATGGAAAAGGTCAAAACTTATGGGGCTGCTAGAACCCCGTATCAATCGGCCAAGCTATCAAGGAAGCTCTGCAGCTCCCTCAGGCCTTCTGCAGATATGCTCCTCTGTACACGAGGCCTAGGAGTTGTTAGAACAGGAGGCGGCCTAGAGTTGAAGCAGACGACAACTACAGAAAGGTTATCACCACTATTCCTCTTGATGGCCTCATCAACTAGTTCTTTACAGCAAGTGGCTGGGTCATTGTGCTCTTGGAGCTTTTCGGCGGGCAAAATCTACCGCATTTTGGCTGCGGAATACATCCCAAATCCCATCACAACCCATGATCATGAATTCGTCCTCCTCAGTAAGATCTGTTGTCATTACCTCAGGCTCGGCACTGAGAGGGCCAAGACCATCACATGCCTTCATGCCTTCCATATGCCAGTCCCGATTGCTCGTGCGACATTAAGCTGCCCGTTCAGGTAGTCCTCTTCGTCGACATATCCACCCAATGCCTCAATACGCATCTTCTCCCTGTTGCAAGACGGTTTGTGATCCCTGGACATCTCAATTGCCTTTCCACGACGACAAAGTACTGCTCGACAATCACCAGCATTCGCGACCAGAAGTGACCTGTTGAGCACCCAGAGACAGAAAATATGGCAGCAGCTGAGATGAAGTGAAAAGCATGTGTAAATTTGAGAGATCAGAACTAACAAATTTAATTATTCACAAATTTAGCTATATTCAGGATATTCCTTAAATGAGCAACACATGAACATTCTTGAAGAAAAAACACATGCATGCAACACAAAAATTTGCAAATATGCAGTGACCGAAGGACAGGGGATGCAGATCCTTGTAGGGAAAAAGTGAAGGCACAATGCGCATGTAGCTCGTTTGCAATTAAGCACATGAGTGCAAGTGTCAGGAAAGGTTTGGCCAGATGGGACAAAAGGGTACATGTTGCTATAAACAGCAGATAGTAAAGGCTCCCGCCTGCGTATGTAAATGATAAACTTCAGATAGTAGTTACCATGTGTCATATCATGTGATGTCAGAATTGATTTGGGCAGATTTGATAAAAACAAACAAAAAAACAAAAAAGCTCCCATCGTCAATATACAGTGAGGAACTTCAAATAGCAGTTACACCTATCTATACAATGGCTTTGTATGGATCACAGTTGCAGAAGTTAATGAGAACATTACCTCCCAACCACAAGTGCTGCAAGAGCAGTTGTACCAGAAGCAAGAGAGCAGTTCAGAGAACAAGCATCTGCAAAAGCAGCATCAGCCTGCAAGAATGCAGAAGACACTGCTTTCACTATCTCCCTAGGAAAACCCTCATCCTCGACAATAAACCTCGGTAGATTGCTGCACACAAAATCAGCTGCATGCTTTCCACCATGCCCATCAAAAACCTGAATAAAAATGGGAAATAAGGTTAACATGCAGGACATTCTAGCCAGATGGACCAAATTATTTTCCAAATAGCATGCCTATACTGTTTCTCTAGCCAAATGGAGCTAAGATGTATAGCAGTGTTGACAAAGGAAATTGGACACTGACACAATTCATTAGAAACATACCCCATAAAAGGCACAGGGGCCTTCTTCAGAACTTTGAAATCCAAAATCTTGCATGAAATTATCTGAGCAGATAAAGACATCCTCCATTGTGTGCCTTGAGCCAATATCAGCCCACCCACCAGATCGTACAACTGGAACAAATACAGTGTCCATGCTTTCAAAAGCTCTCTCAGTTTCAGGCTTCGTATTGTTTGCAGGACTCCTCACCTTCAAAACCAGTGTCATTTATCAAACATAGTACAAGAAAAGGATACACACTTTCAAGGCCATGTTTATTTCCTTTTTTTAACTATAACTAAAAGGTAAAAGGAGAACATGTCATATACACCATCTTTTTTTATTAGCTAGGTGCACATACCATGCAACATGCCACCGGCACACGAGTTACAAACTCGCGCTCTGAGTGTTGAATTATATATCGCCTTATTAATCATACTAAATCAAGTAAATCCTCACATTGACACTCATGACCCCAAAATTTCTAAACATAAACCAGGTACCTAGTAGATCTATGAGATAGAGCCAAAACTCTTCAGCTTCTGCTTCCTAAATTTACTTGATGATGTTTCCAAAGACAAAAATCATTTGATGGTAGAGTATAAAATTAGTTTACGGGTTTTCCAACTGTGGAGGACTGGAGAAATTTATTGGATCAATCAATCAATATATAAAGCAGAGTAGCAGACAAAAGACAGAACTTTGAATAATGTTCTGGGGGGTGTGGCGCATGAGGCCAGAACAGGGCGTGGGGGTACAAGACTTTTCATGACATGTAAGTACTGGATTAACAGTTCAATTATGCCCTTCTGCCATGTACTCGAACCACCCAACCTTTTCACCACAGAGCATGATAAAACTATAATCTTTACCAAAAACAAAAAAAACCCAGGTCAAGAAAAGTTACATCATCATGCATTCATGTCCATTACCATGTACCTTGTGTCTGCAATAAATTATACACGACGAAATCGCTAGGGAAGCATCAGGTACCAAGGCAGGAGTACCTACTTCCCACAAACATTCTGGAATGTCTCCCTGCCCCTGTACTTGATCTATTCAATACTAAAATCTATCATTTCATACAATCCAAGGCCGACGTTTCAAAACACCACCGGATCACAAACAATTTTAATTGCTTTCGAGACTCCCAATTGCGTGCATCCACATAAACCGCCTGGTTCCAAGCATCTTGCGCCCTCTACTTACTAGTCACTACCAGTACTCTAGTACACCAAGGATGTAGAGGAGCTTCATGAGCACTCTTTTCCCTCCCTCTCTTCTCTCGCCTCCAAGATCCAGGACAACACGTCCCATCCCACCACACCAGTGCAAACCCTAGCGCCTTGGCACAACAGGCTCGCGCCTCGCAGCTGAGGCGGCGGCAGCCACACGCCCACACCAAGCAACACAGGTAGCACACGCCCACACCGACCACAACACAAAAAGCTCCCATCTTTCGCGCAGATCACGCAAGCTATCTTGCTAGCCGCGGCGGAGGAAGCGAGATTCAGGACAGCCGACTTACAAAAAGAGGCGTGCCGCGCGAGCGCCGGCTTCCTCGCCGCCGCCGGGATCGGGGGCCTCCCCCGCCGCTGCCGCCGCCTCGAGGCACGTGCTCCTCCATCACCGACCAAATCGGCTAGGGTTAGGGTTCGGATATGGTCCTGGGAGCTGCTTGCCGGCAGTAGCCTCCGTACTGTGGAGTGTGAACAGTCAACAGTAGCAGCAGAAAAAGCAGGGGAGGAGGGGAAAACCAGGGGCACCACAGGGGCGTTTCGGTAATTTCGTGAGTGATTAAGCTAATCATGGCACGGAAGAGCCTGCTCGCCGCTGGCCCGTGTCCGTGTCAGCGTCCGAACCCGTGTCATGCTCGGCAGCTGTGGCCGAGACGGAGCCCAGCCGTTCCTCTGCATAAATATTGCCGCAGGAGCGACCTCTCCACAAGATCAAATCAAAGTCATCGAGTAAACAGCTTAGGCTAAACGTAATCTGCCTTGCCTGTCTCGACGCAAAGTAGACGAGTACTAAAAGCAAGTTAAGTACAGGGGTAGCTGTAGATCAGGAGATCACTAAGCAGATTTGAGGACAAATTAAAGGTGATGGCGATCGTAGAAACACAAGGAACAGGAGGGGGGGCTAAGCCAAAGGTGCCCAAGGATGCGACCTTTGTTGATCTTGAGAGAGGTATTCAGACGACGCAGGGGGCGAATTTGGACCAGGATATTGGGGCTATCAAGGCATATGCTGTAAGTTTAGCGATATATCCAATTCTTAATTAATTTCTACTTCGAAACAATTAATTAATTTCATGTCTACGTACATACTCTAAACTTTTCCTGCTCTGCTCTGCTCATCGTTTTGCAGAATGTTTGCTTCCTGGTGATTTTTGCCATCGTCGTCCCGGTCGTCATTTTCATCAAGTTTCCTATTTGGCCAGCGGTGGGACTAGCCTCATTCGCCGCATACATGATGTTCATGGTAGTGCTTTTGGTCGGAACGTTTAGAGATAACTATATTGAAAAGCGTATGTTGAAGAACGGTAGGGCTCCAAACTAAGCAGCTAGCGTTAGGTAATATCACGGACTATGTAACAGAAAGACACCAACAAAGGGGGTGTTTAGTTGGTAAAATATTTTGGGTTAAATTTCTTTATGTAACTTTTCATTTGTATTTGTTAATTATTATCCAACCATGTACTAACTCCAGCCAAAAAGATTCGTCTCCTTGACTTTTCACCAAACCGTGCAATTAATTTTTATTTAACTATATTTAATACTCTATTTATGCGTTAAAAGATTTGATGTGACAGGTACTGCAGCACTTTTTGGGTTCACTTTTCACGAAGTGAACACACCCAAACTACAAATTTGTAATAAAGAAAAGTCTTATGCTATATACATATTAGTTTGTCATAATCTTGTGTTGCTGATGTGTTTTCAATGGTTTGGGTGTTTGGGTGCCTTGAAATAATCAATCAAACAAAAGCCGCCGCCGGCACCTGATCGCCATGGGCCGTGTCATCCGCGCGCAGCGCAAGGGCGCGGCGGGTTCGGTGTTCAAGTCCCACACCCACCACCGAAGGGCCCCGCCCGGTCCGCACCCTCGACATCGGCAAGCGCAGCGGGTACCTCAGAGGCGTGGTGACCGACATCGTGCACGACCCGGGCCGCGGCGCCCCGCTCGCCCGCGTCACGTTCCGCCACCCGTTCCACTACAGGCAGCAGCTACGTTGCACCGATACGGCGATACGTTGATTCGGCACTTTCCCAAAAACAAGGATACGCCGATACGGTCAAGTATATAAATATATCAAAAAAATCATAATAGACTTTAGAAGAACAATCAACAAATAAAAATGGCAAATGACATGAAACATATCATGGTACTTGGTTTAGAGATGCTTATACAGAACAATGATAAATATTGGTTTTTTAGGTTCTAAAACAGCACAATAATAAGTATTAAGATACAAGAGACATGGTTAAATTCAAATCCCAGTGACAAATGGGCCAAAAAAAAATGGGCTCATGAGATGACGGGCTTCAATTTGAGGTGTTTTGGGCTGAGAAGTATCGGTGGAGTATCGGGATTTAATTGAATTATTTTTATTTCTCTTTTTCTCCGATACTTCTCCGATACCGTATCGGCGGCGTATGGCCGTGTCGCCAGTATCGGATCACGTATCCGATACCGACACGCTGATTTCTAGCCGTATCGGTGCAACATCGGCAGCGAAGGAACTGTTCATCGCCGCCGAGGGCATGTACACCGGCCGCCAGATCTCATCGCAACGCCCGCGCCAACCTCTCCATCGGCAACGTCCTCCCCATCGGCACCCTCCCGAGGGATCCGTCATCGGCAACGTCATCTGCACTCGCGGGTTGCTCCGCGACTACGCCATCGTCATCGGCCACAACACGGACAACGGGGCGACCCGGTGATGCTCCCGTGCGGCACCAAGAAGTTGCCGCGAGCAACCGCCGGCGATGGTGGGGCGTGTCGCCCCGGCGGCGGGGGAGAAGCCGTTGCTCAAGGCCGGCAACGCCTACCACAACCACAAGTTCGCGTGAAGAGGAACTGGCGGCCCGGTGCGCGGCGTGGCCATGAATCCCGTCGACCATCCGCACGGACTACGGAGGAGGCAACCACCAGCACATAGGCCACGCATCCACCGTCGGTCGGGACGCTCCTCTGGACAAAAGACGGGCGACATTGGCGCAGGAGGAGGGCCCGGAAGAGCTCGATCCAGGCCGGGCCGCGGATGGCCAAAGAAATCGAACCTTTATATGTGGCGATGCATCACCGGAGCCTCGCGTCGCCCTCGCGTCGGGCGGCTCGGGGCGAACCCCAGCCGCCGCCGCCGCCGCTCCCCCTCCCCCCCCCATCCGCCGCTGCCGCCGCCGGAGAGCGCCACACCGGAAGCCCGGGCGCTCTCAATGATGGTGGCGGCGGGGCTGCACCTCGGCCTCGTCTCGGCTCCGGCGCGGACGGAGGCGACGCGATTGGAGGCCGTCCTGCGGTGCTGTCGGCGGCCGGGCGGAGGCGGTCGGCGGGATCCGGCCTCGCCTCCCGATCCGGTCCCCTCGCCTCGGATTCACCGGCTCGGCGGGGCGACGGCGGCGGCGGCGGCCGCGCACGCGGCCTGCCCGCCGGATCCGGCGCCTCGAGGGGGCGCCGTCGCGGTGCACCCGAGCGCGACTGTTGGAGTGGTGAGGTGGCCTCCGCCTCGGGCCACTACAGCCGCAGATGGTGGAGGTGTCGGCGGCGGGTCTCCGGAGCGATTTGGAAGCGATCGCGCGGACGTCGCGGCGATGGCGGTGGAGCCGGGGGCTTTGGGCGGAGCAGCGGAAGGTCCGTCCCATGGTGGCGCGATCGACCGCCCATATCCGGCGCCGGAGAACCCGGTCTTGCGGGCTGATCCAGCGACCCGGGGCGATGGGCATCGCAGATGCGTCGACCATGGAGGCGGTTCTCGAGCGGCGGCGATGGTGAAGCATTTGGTTCGACCGTATCGGAAAACCCGGTGGCGGCCATGGTGGCTTCGGCGGCCGCCAAGGTGGAGGAGTCGTGGAAAGGGACGGCGAGGATGGCAGCGGACGTCGGCTTTTGTTTTCCGTGATCAGTATTTCGGCGATGGTGCACGCCGCCGGGCGGTTGGCGAACGGCGTGGCCCCCAGGAGACATGGCATTGGCCGCTCACTACTACGACGACGCGGTGGCGCGAGGGCGCCACTTTCCTCGGCGGGGCGCGTCTTTTCAAAGCGGATCTCTACGGTGAAAACCTACACCCGGTTGGGTGGGCGGCGATGGCATCTTTGGATGACATTTTCTCGTTGGAGACGCCGCCGGTGGAAGATCCCTCGGATGTCGGTGGCCGACGCCGGCATCAAGGTGGCGCTCATCGCACACGCTTATGGGGTCTTATGTTGTTGCCGGGTTACGAGATCCGAGTCTCCATTGGTGGACGAGTTTTAGTTGTTTTATTTTTAAAAGTGCACCAAGTGTTTTCGGGTGACTTCGTCTTACCCGTAACACTTTTTTCCGCTTGTATTTTTTTGTTGGCCCGATGCATCCTCGGATGATTGAAGCCGGAATATAATTTCCATTATCTAAAAAAAACCGAGATACTATCTATCGTGGGGGCTTGCCCAACGCTCCATCCGGCGTCTTTGCCGTATGTCCACGTCTGCATAGAGCTCCATGTCATTTCGAAGTGTGGCCTCGCAGAGGTCCATGGACTCCTGCAGAGGAGGCTAAGCCTCATCTGACAAAAAAAGGCCGAGCAAAATAATTGAACCAGCGTTGTGGAGATGAGGCTACGTTGTGGCTGGGGACAGTGCAGAAAGATACGTACCCATTTGAGCACATACGTAGGGGACCATAGATTGAAGCAGGGCCATTACTAGGACCACTGCTATATGCCTGGGTTGGAGAAATAATAGCTTTGATGGTAGCTCTCCTACATGGAACAGTGAATTTTTTCTAAGGCTACAGTTAGTAGCTGCCTGCGTTGTAGCTGCCCTCAGCTAGGTTCGTTAGTCAGTTTTCTCGAGATAGAGTTACAAGTAAAAAAGAGCTTGGTTTAGGTTTTGTTGGATCAAAAAATGGTTTGGGTGCCTTTGAGAACTTTGGAGGGTCCTTGTGTTGATTGGCTGGTGTATGCACGGCCAGGCCCAACTAAGCTAGTAAATTACCAGGTTGAAAAATAGAGAAAATGACCATTCCCTGCCCTAAACTACAACGTGAATCCCAAATCACAATTTTAGAAGAGTCCCAAGTGGCCAACTATTGTATTCGGGCTTTTTATTTATTTTCCACTCCTACGAACGTCTTGAGAAACCATCGTTATACGCGCCCTTAATTTTCCCCCCCACAAGACAGTAACATGCTGATGTGGCATACCAGCTCGTCGCGCCAGCGTGGAAGTGGGACTAGGAGCACTGGATGGATACGTGAAATGACCGTCCTGCCTTCTTGAAAAATCTCCCTTTGCCAGTCCGCTCCCGCACGGAAAAATTTCTTCATCCCCACTGTCCGCTCCCGGCCGCAACGAAGAAAGGGGCGAGCGCCGCCAGACGGAATTGGTGCTGCTGTCGGCCTGCCCCTTGCCCCCAACGGTGCTCGCTCCTCGGCATTCCCATCGGCGTCGTGCAGTCGGTGTTCGCCCGTCTTCGCGCTAGCCCTACGACGCGTAGCAGTAGTAGGCATGTCGCGGTCGCTGTATAGGGGCGGGTCGAGGATCGGAGGCAAGCTGGCAGCGGCGGACGAGACCTACTACGACCCTGTAGAATGAAATGGACCGGGGGGAATCACCACACACCCATTGTGGACCGGGGGGAATCACCACACACCCATTGAATAGCTTAACAACACACATATCAAGTTACTGTTAAGGGTAATTTTGGTTTAAAAAAACTATGAATTTCAGTTACAAAATTATGCCGACACAATGTATGACCATAGCTCTCATCATAGCAAGCATGAAAAGAACTGCGTTATTATATCTATATTATCTCCAGGACCAGTACAGTATGCTGATTGTTATTATAATATCCATTTGGCCATAACAGCAGTGATGACCCATTTACCACTGATCTTGATCCAAGCTGCAACACCTGTCAGTAATATGGAAGAGGTAGAAGCGCAATCATTCATGAACGTATGAACAATTTGTATTCAAAGCAAGGGGATGGCAGACTCGCCAAGTGTTTATGCTTCAGAGCTAGCTGGGGATAGGGTTGAGCAGCTGCTCGAAGTCCTTCTTATCAGGGTTCTTGACCTTGTCATTCTTGACCGTGGCGAGCACCTCGTTAGCAGCCCCGGCAAGGACGTCAAGGGGCTGGCCGCCAAGCTGCTGCTGGATGAGGCTGAGCAGGGTCTCGTAGGCGGCGCGGCCATGGGTGGTGGTTGAACCGACTCCGAGCGCCTGGAACAGGATGAAATTGAACAGGTTATTCACATCACCAGAGATCTTATGCAGTGGCTGCTCTGCTCACCGTGCGACTAAATATAATTTCCATGTTTCTTGCAGGATAAATCTGACGGGATGGCTTCTATTGAGAAATCCAATGCCACTGGTGGGGTGCCCGAGAGCGAGGCCGTGGTTGGTGTCCAATTCGACTCAGAGAGATCACAAGGAATCTAAGAAATTGGATTACGGTGGTGGCTGCTCACAGTGTGACTAAATATAATTTCCATGTTTGTTCCAGGATAAATCTAATTGATGTGGACTACTGAAACAACAGTATGGTGGTGGCCAAATCGACTCAGAGCACCGGCAATAGGATGAAATTGAAGAGGTTATTCACCTCACCAGAAATCTCTGAAAAAAATTGGATGATGCAGCAGCTGCCCTGCTCACCGTGCGAGAGAAGAGGTTATTCACATCACCAGAAATCTCCGAAAAAAAAGTGGATGATGCAGCGGCTGCTCGCTCACCGTGTGAGACGTCGTCGGTGAGGTAGAGGACCGAGACCTCCCGGGCGGAAGCGGCGCGGCGCTGCGCTTTGGTGTCGTGGACGGGGAGGTCGGCGGGGTCGATTCCCCGCGCCTGGTAGGGGAAACGGAGCCGGCGGCGTCGATCCACGGCGCCGAATTGGACGCGAGTTAGAGGAAAAGGTACCGGCGGCGTCGATCCAACGCGGGGTAGAGGAGGACGGAGTGATGGGATCTTCACCGCCGCCGTCCCCCGCCCCCCCCCCGGCGTTAGAGGAAAAGGTGCCGGTGGCGTCGATCCAAAGCGGCGTAGAGGAGGACGGAGTGATGGGATCTTCACCGCCGCCGTAGGAGAAGTTGGACGGAGGGAAGAGATGGATCGTGGGCTGGGAGTAGCCGGGGTAGAAGACGCCGCCGCCGCTGCGCTGCCGGGGAAGAAAGGCCGCGCCGCCAAGCGTGTTGGTGAAGGGCGCCGCCGCGAAGTCGGGGGGAAGGGTGTGGCCCGCCGCCCGAGGAAGGACGGGCCGCGCCGCCGCTGGTGGTGGAAGACGGGCCGCCGGCGCGCGAAGCTGCGCCGCGTGCAGCTAGGGCGGCAGCCAGAGAGCGGCGGCGAAGCTGTGTCCGTGCGAATGGTGCGATGATGGAAAGAAACCGGCACCTCTTTACCTCCCACGATCTATGAATAAATATCGAAATAGAAATATTGTGATGGAAAAAAAATAATAAAAAAAAGGAGGTGCGTGCGGGCGGGAAACGGAAGACGGGCCACGCCCAGCCTTCCAAGCGTATTGGTGCGTGCGGGGCTTGCTCGGGTAGTAATTATTAATCACTACCCGTGGTAATATATAGAATATATATATATATATATATATATATATATATATATAGCCAATAGGTATGCATGGAAGTTACATACATGGGAAGCTATTCCCTGTAAATCAGTCTCCAATTGATCCTGATATATACTTATCGTAATAACACCCCTCCCCCCAGTCGTAGGTACTTGTTGCACACTATACCTGACTTGTCTTATCTAGTGGGCTTAGCAAGGCAGGTTTATGGAGAGACCGACAGTGATGCATACAAATACAGTAAAGCAGATCCTGAGGTATCTCAAGGGCACAACTGAGTTTGGACTGGTGTATGTCAAAGGAGGCAGCATTGGTGAGTTGGTGGGTTACACTGACAGTGACCATGCTGCAGATCAGGTGAAGAGGAAGAGCGCTGGTGGGATGGCCTTTTACTTGGGGGAGAACCTCATCAACTGGTGCTCTCAGAAACAAAAGACAGTTGCTTTATCTTCATGTGAATTTGAGTTCAAGCCACAACAGCAGCAAGGCAGGCGTTGTGGCTAAGAAACCTGAAGAGTGAGATCACATAGGAGGAGCCAAGGGTTGTACCTTTTATGTCGACAACAATTCAGCAAGAGCTCTTATGAAAACTCTTGGGTTTCATGGAAGAAGTAAGCACATAGATATAAAGTACCATTTCATTCGACAGTGTGTTGAAAATGGTCAGATAGATGTAAGGAGGGTCAGCACTGATGAGCAGAAAGCAGATGCATTGACCAAGGCATTGCCAGCAGGGAAGCTGGTAGTGATGAGGCACCTCCTCGGTGTCAGAGACATTGGTGTTTGTCAGGCTTAAGGGGGAGAATGTTAGTGGTAATCCTGACAATGATGACTTGGAGAACCAGTTTGAAGCAAGAGACGATGAGAAGTGGTGGGAGATTTCGGGTTTGAATCAAGCCATGGAGTGTGGGAGCAATAGTTGGTGGTGACCGCGCCCACGACGTCGTCACTTTCTGAAAACTGTGTTTTTGGAGCGTATTGTATCTAGTTTAAATTTGAATTTCGTATTCATGTTGTGTTAGTTAGCTACCGGTATTAGTAGCCTGTTGTAAGTGGTCTCGGTTAGTGCCTCAGTTATCTTGTAATCGTGTCTGAACACGTTGTTATCGAGTGCGAAAATGGGCGCTGCCACCCTGTCGTCCTGGCGGCGGTTGCCATATTGTTCTTGCGTGTTCTTGCGGATTCATACTTTGATCTTGTTATGAGGTCATTGTTAGGTGTAGCCACTGTCATAGCCAACACAGTAACGCCACCACAGTGCCAATCGTGGTCGCCACTGCATGCACACAAGATACAGAGTGAGAGGCAGAGGCACCAAGCAGACACTCACGGGATCCGAGCAGGAAGGCCAGCAGCAGGGCCCGGCCCGTGGAGCGGAGCACGCGGCGCAGGTCCGCCCGGAAGAGCAGCAGCGGGATGGCTAGCGGCAGCAGGTACTCCAGCACCACGCAGTAGGCCGGGGCGTCCGCCGCCACCACGCCGGCGCTGCTGGCCGCCAGCCCCACAAGGACGCTCACCAGCGCCCCGCTCAGCGCCTTCCCCACCGGGGTCCGCTTCTCAGACCAGATGCCCAGCGCGGCGGTGCTTACGAGGAAGGTCTAGTTGCCCCAGCGGTCAGACGCCGGGACGAGGGGAAGCCGTCCATGGCCCCCCCACCCCAGACACAGGATCTTGCGCTGGCGGACCCCGCCAACTCTGTCCCTGTCTGTCTCTGGCGAACGACCACCGTCCTGGTACAAGGCCGCACGACCATTTTTGGTGGTGTCGGGGGCGGCCAAAGACCGGACCTGGGGCGTCGGCGGTGACGGCGACGGCCGCAGCAGATGCCATCCGGTGCCGGCGGGAGTCAACCATAGGACAGGAAGCGAAAGAGACTCGGCTCAAAAACTAAGCACACAACACTGACAGTATTCAGTATTCTATTGGAACGAGCATCTGCTGCTCAACTTTGCATAAAGAGTGAAATGCACCGCGTAGATACGTGAACTTTGCAACGTTATGTCAAATAGGTCCATAGACTTACAAACCAGCCATCTAAATTTAACTTTGCGAACCCGTTCACCCCGCGTCCAATCCGGTTTTGCATGGATGCTTTGTAGCGCCGACGTCGGCGATGACGTCGGCACTCGCTTTTAATTTGCGAAATTGATATCTTTTTATTTAGAGCTCCAAATATAACAAATAATATATCAATTTTGATCGTCTCGACGAGCTCTTTGCAATGGTGTACTCCGTTTTGTTATTTGAGATAATTTTATTTTATGTAAAATTAAATATTTCTATAAAATGAGTGGAATATTATTTGCTATATTTAATTTTATATAAAACGCAGTGAAATATAAAACGACTGAGGTCGATAGATGCATTCGTTCTACATGTAAAATATAGAAATTCCTCCCGCTGCGTAGAGCGGCGGCGTATTCACATGCAAAATATACCCCTCTCGCCTCTCACCTCGTGTGCGTGCGTGTGCGTGTATATATATCACGGTGCAGGGTCGGAGCTGAGCTCGGACACCCAGAGCGCCGGCGCGGCAGCCATGGAGGCAGAGCACCACTCAACTGCTGCGCTGCTGTCCGGCATCCAGGAGGGCCCCGACGAGCTCTATGCTAGTTGCAAAAATATCACTCGTTTAAATGTTTAATTTTATACGAAATAAAATTATCTCAAATAACAAAATGGAGTACACCATTGCAACGAGCTCATCGAGATGATCAAAATTGATATATTATTTGCTATATTTGGAGCTCTAAATAAAAAGATATCAATTTCGTAAATTAAAAAGGAGTGCTGACGTCATCGCTGACGTCAGCATTACTACAGTACCTATGCAAAACCACCATGCAAAACCGGATTGGATCTGGGGTGAACGGGTTCGAAAGTTCGAGGGGCTAGACGGCTGGTTTGTAAGTCCATGGACCTATTTAACACAAATGCAAGTTTAGGTACCCACGGTGCATTTCACTCTTGCATAAAATTGACTCTTCAAAAATTATCATTATACTTCACCACTGATTCTCATTGTTGATTCACAGTACTAGTTACAGGAATCATCACCAGCAAATCATCAACACGATAATAGCCAAACCAAATACTCATTCCCAACAGTCATCGGTACATTCAGGTAACAACTGCATGTTCAAAGATTTCTCTCTAGTCTTTAGTACCAAGTACATACATGCTACAGTACTAGTTAGGTAAACTCAAGAGGGAAGGGGAGACAAGAACAACATAATATAGTTTCACGAGGTTGGTAAACCCCAGCAGCATAGTTTCTTAAAGAATTCTCTCATAAGAACAAGATAGGATAGTTGGAGTTGTAGTATCCTCCAGTTCATTCAGCAGCTAACGCTTCTTCCTCTTCTTCTCGTCTTCAGACTTCTCCTGTGCATTCTTCATCTGCAAAAGCAACAAGCAACGACGACTTAATAGCAGCACTTAGGAAGGGAAGGAGAAAAAGTTGCAGCTTCGGCGAAACTTGCTTGCAGTAGCAGTTCTAACCAGGGTTTTTACCGCGGTTTTTCCTCGCGGTAAACCGCGGTTACGGACTTACGGTCCGGCCGGTACCCGTCCGGCGGTAAAAAAATTTGAAATTCAAATTCTAAAAGTTGAAAAAAAATCGTGGAAAAAAATATTGTAAAATAGTTTGCGATTTATAGAAGCCAATGGTGCAATACTTTTTCAAATTTGAGTTCGTTTTGGTATAAAACAATTTGAATTTAAGTTTGAAAAAAAAAAAAAAAGTGGCCGGCCCGTCAAGGCCCATCAGGCCCATTGGCCTCCCGAGCGGATAAGGCACGGCGAGTCGGGGGGGGCAAACGCTAACTCCGAAGCTTATCCGCTCCCGGAGCAAGCGGCGTCCGCCCCACGCCGCCGCCCGTCGCCGCGCCGCCGTTTTTACCGCTTCGGTAGGAGCGGTTTTCCGCTTCGGTAGGAGCGGCTTACCGAAAGCCGAAGCTAGCGCCGTGCGGTTTACCGAGCGGAGGAGCGGTTTATCGAGCGGATTCGTCGGTTAACCGACCGGCGCCACGATTTTACCGACCGAGGTGAGTTTTCTTTCTTTTTTTTTTTGATTTAGGTTGATTTATGTGGTAGGATTGGGATTTAGGTTAGTTTTTGTGGTTGGATTCATAGATTTAGGCAGGATTTGTGTTAGGATTTAGAAAATATTTAGGTTAGGTTAGTTTTTGAGTTAGGGTTCATAGATTTAGGAAATATTTAGGTTAGTTTAGGCAACTTTTTCCATTAGGATTTATGATTTGATGTAGGATTTGTGGTGTCCGGATTTTTATGCAGGTACACAATGTTCGGGAGTGGGAGACCGAGAGACCCCGGCCCGGGAGCACGGTGAAAACCTTTCTCCAGGTTGGAGGTGCAACTATCGGCCACGCCGAAAAAAAATCCGGTGGTGGTCGCACAAGGTTGAAGCAAAGACTTGGGCGGGCCGCTGGTCCGAGGTGGTGCATTGCAACCGTGTGCCAACGGAGGTGCGTGACTACTTCCGGCGACAACTTGACAAATCCAAGAAGAGTCGTGATGACGGGACTCGTGATGGGACCGCACGTGAACGTCTTTGCCGCAGAGGGTACACTCCCATGGGCGAGGATGAATTTGAGGCTCGATGCGCCGAAACCGAGCGGTCGAGACTTGAATATGAGTACCAGCCAGAGGGTTGAGCAAACAGGGGACATTATGAGCGTGGAGGGGGTAGTGGTGGTGGCGGTGGTGGTGCGGTGGTGGCGGTGGTGGTGCACGTGGCAATCCATTTCAAAGGATGTTCACGGGCGGGGAGATCTACCGACCGGGGGAGACGCCTGTAGTGGTGGAGGACTACCAGGCGGCCCGCGGTGCTAGCGAGAGGAATGACCCAACCAAGGATTGATACGAGGGTCCCGGACGCTTGAAGGGCAAACAAGCCGGGCATGCTATTGGTAAAGCTTGGTCCAAGTTTTTCCATAATGTAGGACAACCCGGTAGTCATACCGACAATCCGTACTTTATTGGTGCCATCCGAGAGACACGAAGTGGGGTAAGTACCTATACTTGGAGATTGATGGCTTGAGGTGTTCTCTTTATTTTTCGTGTTCTTATTATTACCTTATTGTTTTGGTGAAGGCGTCCACGTCACCCACCGGAAAGGAGATCGATGGCAAGTACTTAGATGAGAATGTCAAAGACTTGAAGGATAAGTACCTCCACTTTCGAAGGACCGCCCACCTATGGCGTCACTTTGATGTGTGATTCTTGGACCGGCCCAACTAGAATGAGTGTGATCAACTTCTTGATTTATTGCAATGGGATCACATGGTTTCACAAGTCAATTGATGCAACCGAAAAAAAGTCAAGATGCTAAGTTCTTGAACGCCGTAAGTGGACCTCGTAAACATAGTTGTCATTTTGTTCTTTTTAGTTTACATATATGTATATAAATAATAAATGTTGTGCATTTTTGCGGGAGATTCGACAGTGGTGATTGAGATTGGCCCCGAAAGATATTGTCCATGTGGTCACGGACAACGGCTCGAACTACAAGGAAGCTTGCAAGGCGTTGAAGAATGAGTGGGCTCACATTGCTTGGACACCTTGTCTTGCACACACCATCAACTTGATGTTGAAGGACATTGGTGAGCGGCCCGATCATGCAGGTATGATAGCCGACTGCAAGAGAATTTCAACATGGTTGCACAACTTTTCTGGTCTGAACCATATGATGAGGAAAGCAATTGGTGGTGAGTTGGTTAAGTGGAATGCCACTAGATTTGGGACCAACTACATGTTCATGGAGAGTTTTCTTCGGAAACGAGAAAAGTTCATGCAAAGGATGGGATCTCCTGAGTTCTTGCAAAGTAAGTGGGCAAAGTCTAAAGAAGGTGCATGGGCTCATGCGAGATTGTCAAGCATGCGGTGGTGGGATGCATTGGAATACATCATCGCACAAAGGTGCAACCAATTTACGGATTTCTTCGTTTTGCCGATCAAGACAAGCGCCCCAACATGGCTGCTGTGGTCTACGAATTCCAGAACTGCAAACAGGCGTTGGAGTCATTCTTTGGGAGAAACACGGAGACCTGGAACGAATACAAAGCCATTATGGACACAAGGATTACTGACGTCTACATCGGGACGTATGTGGGATCAGGTATGACAATGGGTTGTGTTTATTTTGCAAGCTATATATATGTAATACTTACCGTTTGTTTATTTCGCAAGTTCTTTGTTTTAAATCCGGGGCTCTCATATACTCTCGAGCCAACTCCTACAATGTTCGGTGGCCTAAGGGAGTCATTTGAGAGAATGACGGATGTGCGAGCGCCGTGCGTGCATTGCAGAGGTCGAGGTTTTCCGCCCGTAAGCGTGGTGAGTTTGGCACGGAATTGGCTCGAGAAAAATGGCACTTGACAAAAGGACATCCCCATGTAATGTGCTGCCTTTTTTGTACCTCATATATTGTGGCCCAATAGGTTTCTTAAACTCAAACATATAGCTAATATAATGTGGTGCCTTTGCAGCCCGATGGTGGATGCTATTTGGTCGGCGTACTCTAATGTTGCAAATACTTTGCTTTGCGGCTTGTTTCACAATGTGTCTCCTCCAAAGGATGCGAGTGGAACTGAGTACATTTGCCTTGCTGCATACCAAGGTTCGAATAGGTTGTCGCACAAAAAATGGACAAGCTTGTTTATGTGAACTACAACCTTCGGCCGCGACTTGCGGATGTGAACCCACCAAGGAATTATGATGATGAGGACTTCATTGACCGGTTCACCGAATTCTCATTCTATGATCGGAGCAATCCGATTAGGGAATGGATGGAGTACGGCCGATCGAACCAAGCACCGGTTCTTGATGATGATGATGAAGAAGCGGACGTCCCTCTGCCATCAAATATTGTCGTACAATTTATATTTGTATGTACATATATATAAACAAAATTGTATGTCCACCGACCGCTATTATTTGCTTCTCGCTGGCGGTGACCACATAGCAAGCGAGGATCTGCGACACGCGACGGGGGATGATTGTATCAGTGATTGGGCCCGTAGAAATGTGGGTGCAACTCACTTGGGGAAGAGGAAGCAACATGTGTCTTTCAACGTGGCTCCTTCGAAGCGGCAAGGAAAAGGAAAACAAACTGGTGATGACGATGGCAGCACTGACGAAGGCACCACATCCTCAGGTGATGACACGACTGACGATGGTGGCAACGATGAAGGCGGTCTTTGAGAGTCCGGGCGGTGGCGGTCTTTGGAGGGTATGGCGGTGGCGGTGGTGGAGGGTATGGCGGTGGCGGTGCTAGTGGGAGTGGTGCCGGGTGGTGGAGGGTATGGCGGTGACGGTACCGGTCTTCATTTCACGGTATCAATTGCACTTCAACCTACATACGCATAATTGTTTCTATCGAACCCCACTAATTATGGATGATTGCGGCGAGAGCCGGTTCACACATGCCACTCAAGACCGGGACCATGGCCAACCGGAATCGCAGAGGATGTACGGTTCAATGGCGGACTACGGCACTCCACAAGTACTCCTCATCCTCGTACAGCGACACCTCGCAGGCTTCTTACAACTATCCCATTCCTGACGCGTCTGCCCAGCCTATGACTAGATGGGTGTTTGAATGGCAAGACCCCGATTTTTACAATCGGTTGGTTGAAGAATGGGAGACAACAGCAGTATGGTCGGGGTTGACTTGGCAAGATTACAAGGCTAGCCTGCCAGCCGAGGTATCTCTATTATGTCTACCGCCGAGTATGAGGAGTCGTGCCGATATGGGGGGTTCCCGAATATGTCGTAGCGCCGTTGATTATTTGTATGCCCGATCATGCAGGTATGCGACTATGGGGTGTTCCCATCACATTTGGTTATTGTATCCGTATTGACTTATGATATTTATTTCCGCATTGTGTGCCCTTTTTTACATCAAAATGTCAAAACCAACTATCAAAAATTCCTTCAAAAAAAATTTAAAAAAAAAAACAAAACTACCGAGCGGTTTTTAATTTTTACCGCTCAAACCGGGCGGTAAAAATCAAAAACCGCTCGGTAAACCGGTAACTTACCGATGGACTGGAGAATTTGAATTCATTTACCGGTAACCGGTCCGGTAATCCAAACCGCCATCGGCGGTAACCTCCTCCCCGGCCGGTAAAAAAACATTGGTTCTAATCGCACTGATAACTCTGTCGGCGGCCGCCACGCGCGCGCCGTTGGGGGACGTGCGCCGCAAGGCCACCTGCCCACCGGCATGGGCGACGTGGCGCCGCGCCCCCCATGCCGCCGTGGAACCTCTCCAAAGGTGCCATATTTAATATGATCGAGCCTCCGCCACCCACGTAGACGTTGCCGTGACCATGCACCGTGTGTCCCTGGGCAGCGCGCGCCGCCACCACGAACGGGATGGTCACCGCGTGAGCATCACGCCGAACCCCGCCGTGGAGCGCCTCCTCGCCGCCCGGCGCCATGGAGGGCCTCGCCGCCGGGCGCCGACGATGATGTTGCCGTCGCCGCCGCCAACGCCACCGGCCGGCGACGCGGCCGCCTCCGCCGTCGGCGATTGTGGGTTGGTGAGGGTGAGCACATCCCTAGCTTGAACCAATGAATGGGGTTCAGGCTGGGGTTCGTGCTGAGCCATTGTAGGCAGGGGCGGATCCACGCCCCGGGCTGCAGCCCGGGGCGAGAGCTGTGAAGCGTGGGAACAAGAAGCGTATAAAACAGCTAGCTAGCTAATTATCCCACCCCGACGTGCTAGTATTTTCTAATCCGATCAGCTGGCCGCAACTAAACTCGTCTTTGCCTCAACCTCCGGCGTCCTTGAACCCTCTGGAGTCTCGACCTGGCATATAGAAACGCTAGCTAGCTAATTAGCAAGTGAGTGTTGCAGTGGCGAATCCTGACTAGCTCCTTACTCCTTCCCTAACATGGTTTTGAACACTGGATGAGCGGTGTGAGACTATGTCAGTTAGCCCGGGGTGCAGCTCGTTCCTGGATCCGCCACTGATTGTAGGTGGTAGGGTGGTAGGGGATGATGGGGAGCAGTAGGGTTGCAGGTGCTAGGGGACGGGGATCAGGAGCAGCAGTGTTGCAGGTGCTAGGGGACGGGGATCAGGAGCAGCAGTGTTGCAGGTGCTAGGGGATGGGGAGCAGGAGTGTAGGTGGCGTGGTAATCGAGATGGAGTATGTTGCTGCATTTATAGCGGTAAGGCTGTCTCCAATAATAGACTAAAAAATAACACTCATATCAGGTAGAAATAAGAGAGGATGCAAAAGTACCCGTCTCCAACAGACTGGAACCCAATACTCCTCCATCGCCAGCCCCATCCCAAGCTCCGGCGAGTCCGCCACCCTGGGCACCCCGGGCTCCCCACCGCCGCTTCCCCTTCCCGCGACGTTCCCGGCTGCGACCCACCGTGGACCCACCTCGACGCGCAGGGAGCGCAGCTCTCGGGCGGCGGCGGCGCACAGAGCACGAACATCTTCCCCGCGATTCCCCTCCGCGTCGCCCGCTCCCGGCCGCCCCGGCCACTCCTCGCCGTGCGGCTCCCCACTGCGCCGCACGCTCCTCGCCGCGCCTCGCCAACGCACCGTGATCCCCGCCTCGCCGCGGTCTTCGTCGCTGTCTCGCCTCACCGCGCCGGCGGCTCCCGCCGCGGCGGTCTTGTCTTGCCTCGCCTCGCCGTCCGCTCCGGAGGTGCTCCCACGACGCTGCCTGCCTCCCTCCCAGCGACCACGCCGCTTCCAGGCGGGTTAACCACAGGTCCGCGGCAGGCAGCCGGCGGCGCGGCGAGGGGCAGCCGGCGAGGTCGATTCCCGCGATGCCGCAGGGCGAACACTGCGGGCGGCGCCGGGCTAGCACGCAAGCGCGGCGAACGGCGGTGCGCGCGCTGCTCATGTCGTCGGGCCTCGTCTGCGGCGGCGGGCCAGCACGCAAGCGCGGCGGACGGCGGAGCGGCGAGCACGGCCTGGACATACGGCGGAGGGGCGAGAACCTGACAACGGCGGAGCAGGGCAGACATGGCCAGCAAGGCTGCAAGAGCGCCGAGCGGCCCCACCATAGGTTGCGTCGCCCTCTCCAGACGACGTTTATTTGCGTTCCAACTTCCGTCGTGCCCAAAATAGATCGGACGTCTAGGTCGTCTGTTGGAGGACGTTTCTGCTACGCAAAACAACTTTACATCATGCATTTTTGCCTTTGGATACACCCGTTGGAGACAGCCTAACGGAAGGGTCGAAGGGGAGTACGAGTAGTACTGGACAAAGAAGACAAAGGCAATCATATTTGAATGGTTTTAGATAAAGACAAAAGCATTTTAGATTGGATTGGAGTTCTGCCAAATGAAAAGAGTAAAGAGGCGGGCCTTCTCTGGCTTTTCGCATTCCCGTTGAAGCCTTCCGTTCAGGCAGACCATAGGTCCACAGGATGCAAAAGCACTGGAAAGCCCGGGTGTCTCGGTGTTCATCGCCTGCTCGCCGCCGCTCTGGGTGGTGTTGCTGGGATGGGACGCCAAGGCTGCATGGCCGGGGCGACCAGCTAGCTGCCAGCATCCCCACCCTACCCTACCCTACCCAAACCTGGCTGATGCAGACCCATCTTATTGAAAGGTAGCACTTTTTTTTTTTAACCAAACACCCCTAAGCAAATCCTCCACCCACCGATCAGAACTAAGGGCGTGTTTGATCCTCTAACTCAGTTAGAGTTAACTCTAACTCTAACCTATAGCCAGTTTGGATGACAGAATTAGAAGTATTTTTTTCATCATTTGTCTTATTGACACCACCATTTCAATAAGATGGGTCGGTGGGCTCCACCAAAGTAACCCAAATATCACCCCCTTGAAGTGTTACTTCTTTTTGGTGGGTTGGAGCCAAAATAACTCAATCTAACCCATGTGTTCCACCTTGGCATCCAAACAGGACCCAAGTTTATTTCACCAAAGGGTGTTATTTGGGTAAAAAATAATCCAATCTAACTCTAACCTTGGCATCCAAACAGGACCCAAGTTTATTTCAAAATTCAAACACACTTTTAAACAATTGGTTATTTTGATCTAAGTTTTCTTCGACTTTAGAAATTTGGCATTACAATTCTAAAAAAAACTCGGTCGGGTGGGGAAAGACCGCCCCACCGGCATGGTTCTTAAGAAGAAACCTCGGTTTCCCCGGTCGAGAAAATCTCCGAACCCCAGTCCCACCCGGACACTAGGAGCTAATAGCCCATGGAAACAACAATCCTCAATCCATTTGGAGAAGACCAGGGCCAGAATTACACCGAACCCATGAGCCGATATACCAACCAGAGCCACGGGCGACGGACCGTAAACCCCTAGACCGGTATACCAACCAGAGCCCACGGCTCGATCCATACGGGACTGGGCGAGCTCTTAACTAGTGCTTGGGCACACGGGACTGACGAGGGATTTTTTTTTATAACCACAACATGAAATTCGCTCCCACGGGAATTCGAACTCAGGACCTGTGGAGTGCCGCTCGAGTATCCTAACCATTAGGCTAGGACCCCTTTGGCTGGCATTACAGTTCTCGTATTGTGAAATATGCAATTACAATTTTGTTCCTCCTTGCTACTGGTTGTTTTTTTACGTAATCCTGAAATTTGGGTCCACTTTCAGGCCGAGTACACAGAACTTCTGTCCCTTTGAAATTGTCGTTTTTTAGCTAACGAGTTTGATCATTCATTTTATTAAAAATAATTCTATAAATAATAAATTAAATAAATAATTATTAAAGTATCTCTAATGATAAAATAAATAATATTTTTAAAAAATTGAATAAGACGAACGATCAAACAAGATGGCACGGAAATCAAAGTGACACTTACAGAGTGACGGAGGGAGTACACGGATCACGCATGGACACGACTCCCCTTGCCTGCCTCGCCTCGTCCCTGCCCACTGGCCTCCGGCCATGCGCACGTGCTGACGTCCTGCGAATCTTCTTCCGTGGCGTCGTCCTCTCCCTGCCCGACTGACTCTCTCGATTGCGTTGCGTCAGCACTGCTCGGATGCTGCGTGCTTCGCCGACGCCGGCGCCGAAGACACCACGCGAGCCCAAGCATGGACACATTCTTGCCGGCCCCAGTGGTGAGCATGGATGGCACCACGCGAGTCCAGGAACCAGTTGCCACCACCACCATCAACGTGGTCGTTGCTGGCGACGACGCGCGCGACGTTTGAGACGTCGACGCTCATGGCCACGCACAGCGCAGAGAGCGCGTTCACCGACGACACCAGCTGCGCCAGCAGCGCGCTCGGCGCAAGCTTGGAGAGCTCCGCGGACCGGAGGCTCGTGGTGACGATCCGGTCCGCGTACGCGTCCGCCAGCGCCCACACCGGTGTATCGGCTGTCGATGAGCACATAATCAGGGCACAACGCAATTCTCGCACGGCGGTGCCCTTGGAGGAACTTCGGTTTGGAGAGGACCTGGGAACGTGCTACTACTTTTGGTGTGCTGCAGGATATTCTCCATGGCCTCGGCGGTTCTAACGGGGATGAAGGACTTCTTGATGACGATCTTGCTCGTGCCGAGTCGGGAGCGGGACGGTTGTGGGCGCCCAAGAGCCCTGGGAGATCGGCTTCATCGTCTACGCCGTCGACAAGCCGTTGGAGGGGAACGGAGTCGGACATGAAAGGAATGGCCACAATGTCTTGTAACATGCAGGCAAGGGCAATCACGCCCATACGCAAGCAGCGGAGGAGCACGGAATTGTAATGACAAATTTCACAATACATGCAGATTTCCAAATTTGAAGAATTGTAATGGCACTTATCAAAATAACCCTTACTCAACTAAAGCCAGTTAGCTTGTTGTTTTTAGGAATTCATCATTCGAGGGAGTAGCTAGTTTTATTGTACTAAATGCTTGTAAACCATGACTCTTCCAACCAAACTACAGTACGTACTACAAAAGATAACAGCATGGATGATACACTTGCATGCCGGATGATACTTTAGATTTTGGCCTCGTTTAGTTGGCTAAAGTTTCTAACTCTTTTTCCATCCTCTCCCATCACATCACATTAAATACACCAAAAAAGACATATGTTTGGAGTATAAAATGTAGGTAAAAAAAAATAACTAATTATACAGTTTTAGATGTACATTACGAGGCGATTCTTTTGAGCCTAGTTACGCCGTGATAGGATAATATTTACCACAAACAAACGAAACGCGTCTTCTGTGTCTTCTGAGAGTTCCAAAGAATTACTTTTGCAAATTTTTGGAACAACTAAACGAGGCCTTTGTTTTGAATCAAGCATTGGATTAGAGTGCTGCCAAAAGAAGAAAGGTGGGGCCCTGCTCTGGGTGGTGACGCTGGGATGGGACGCTACTGTAGGCTGCATGCTCGCCGACCGACCAGCTAGCAGCACCGTGGTACTGCAACTGGTACTGGACGGGAGCAACTGGTACTGGACGGGAGCAACTGGTACTGGGCGGAGCGTTCGAGGGAAGCAGACTGGAAGCGAGCGCGTGCGTGCGGGAAGAAACGCAACAGCACGCGCGTAGGGCCCATCACATGGGGAGGGAGAGAGTGGAGAGTCTGTGCATGCATGGAAAGATGTGTCAACAGTGGAACCTACTATTTTAGTTCCTAAAATGTTATAACTTACAAACTAAAATGCCAAATTAAATTCGATTATGCCATTAAATTTGTTTCAATAAATCCTTTAAAACAAGATGTCACATGAATATATTTAAATAAAACTATAAGTGGACCCCATTAATGAAAGTTGGGATAGAGAAGGATGTAAAGTATGGATGGGTGCGGGGAAATCGGATATAAAGGAGAGAATATCGATGGCCAGGGACGAGAATATTCTCTTTATAGTATGAATTTAAAGTATGATGAGTGCAGATAGCGTTAGAACTCCGGATTCCCAGCACGGCAACACGTGAACACGAACGATAGCTACAGTCCCCGTGGCCCCGACACAGTGAAACTTTATTATAAAATTTGTTAATTATAGCCTCCGTCGATTTGCTTTGGTGAAGGAGAGGAGGTAGTAACCTGAAGTAGACAATGGCCGTCGATTTGCCCGTTGGCTCCATGTCTCCGCTGAAAAATGAAAACCTCCGTGCAGACAGGCCGGGCAAACCAGCTGCGGCTGCCGGTGCCACCGTACAGCGCAGCCTGCCTGGCTTCTAGTACTCGCATTTCACAGTCCATAAAGCAGTGAAAGAGGGCAGTATACCAGTACTCTACGCCAGCACTCTACGCTTGACTCGTTCTTTTCTCTACGCTAGAGCTTGACCGTCCTTCTTTATCAATTTTTTCCCGCTTGGCCCGTTCTTTTCTCGAGCTTGACCGTTCTTCTTTATCAATTTTTTCCCCCTTGGCCCGTTCTTTTCTCTACGGCAGTAGTAGATCGGTGCTTTTTCACCTCACAAGATGGGAGGGTGAGCAGTACATACGCCAGCACTCTACGCTAGAGCTTGGCCGTGTCCACTCGTCTGTCTCTCTGCCCTGCCAAAGCAGCACGGTGGCCTACCAACTACTCCCTCCGTTCCAAATTGTAGTTCACTTTGGCTTTTCTAGATACATTGATTTTCTTTATCTTGACCTGGTTATACACTATGCCTGCAGATACATAGTAAATCAAATGAATCTGTAAAGCCAAAGTGAACTACAATTAGAAACGGAGGAAAGATTACCAAACACCCTGGCCAGCTGGCCGCCGCTTGTGTCTTGGGCGACTGGCAAGCTGGCCGTTGTTCGAAACCGCCTCTTCCGGCGGCCGTCCTGCCCGCTACATGGACGGGCAGTCGCGGGTGGCCTGCCTGGCACCCTGGCCGGCTGGCCCGTTGTGCTGACCGCTGTCCGCCGGCTCGTGCTGTGCTCGCCTCCAGCTGTGAAGGCTGGCGTCTGCTCCTCATCTAAGCTTTCAAGCAATTCCGAGAGACGGCCCGATTTTGGCGCTAGCTGATAACACAAATTATTCATAATCTTGATACTTGAGTGGCCATAAATGATTCCGGGTGAGGGTTAGGGTTTTAGGCGGCGGCGGCGGCACTCCCGCGCCCGGCGATGATCGACGAGCGCAAGGTGCAGCGAGCGAGCGCGCAGCCGCCAAGCACGCGCAGTGGCGGGGCGAGCACGTGGTTCATCCAGCTTTAAAATCTTGGGACCTACATCCAACTTTAGTTACAAACCTGAAAGTAAATCACCAGCTGCGGCAGCAACAATTCCAATTCAAAATGCCATTAAAGTTGGAAGCACATTTGCAACAAAGCGGCCAAGCTGGTACATTTTGCACTTTTTAAAAAAGTTTAATCAGATTTTGAATTTTTTGTCTTATTGTCTGGCCTTACAAAGAAAGCGGAACATGGTAGTTGACGTCACGTGACATTCTCAAAAAAAAAAAAAAAAAAGTTGACGTCACGTGAGGGAGCTGAAAGCCTTAGCAACATCTCCTCGAAGCGCATTGGCCACACCTTGTTCCCACCCAAAACCCTAGAATGTTTTATGTTGGTTAAAACATGGTCTTTAACTTCATTTTTCTACTAGAATTTGCAAGTTGCATTTTATTTGGCAGGTTATTATTAATAAAAGGTTGGGGTCACACATATATACCGATAAGTTGAAGTAAACGCTTGCTGTTCCTACCAAACTTTACATGCCACCCGTCAAATATAGAAGCAATTAAGCAAAGAGATGGAAGTTGGAACATGCCTGACAAAGAGACAAATGGTAAGTCTGCCAGACCTATAGAGAGACAAACGAAGAAACTACCTTTGTTATGGTCCTCTCCTCATCTATTTTGGCAAGAGGGACTGCTTTTGCTCCAGATTCGGCTCTTGTCAGCTGGCTACCGATTTGAAGGACCATCTGTTTTTGCATGAGTGCTGGACACGAGAATCTCCACGTGGTTTAGTGATAATCCCACCGTAATAATTGATTTAGACAAAACCCTTCAATTAAACAAGTGGATGATCCGTTTTTAGTAAAAAATATCAATAATCTAACAGTGAAAACCATTTGCTAATGAGTTAAATGCATGAGAGGCCCTTAAACTTGTCATGAGGTGTCATTTGGATCCATAAACTTTAAAACTGCAACTTTGAATACATAAACTTGTTGATTGATACTCACCGCAAGGCCATACTTACCGAGTTATGCACTAAAAGACCTGAAAAATATGTAATCTGAACATATCAGTCCCAAAACCGAGCCTCCTTCTGAATACCCTGCTTCCTACTTAGGTAGCGGAGAAGGCGAAGCTGCCGCTGCTGATCGTGTGCGCCGTGTCCTCCTCCTAGGCTCCTCCTGCCCGCGCTACTCTCCAAGTTCCTCTGCGCTCAGGTGGGTTGCCACCCGTCAAATATAGAAGCAATTAAGCAAAGAGATGAAGTTGGAACATGCCTGACAAAGAGAAAAATGGTAAGTTTGCCAGACCTAGAGAGACAAACGAAGAAACTACCTTTTGTTATGGTCCTCTCATCTATTTTGGCAAGAGGGACTGCTTTTGCTCCAGATTCGGCTTTTGTCAGCCGGCTACCGATTTGAAGGACCATCTGTTTTTGCATGAGTGCTGGACACGAGAATCTCCACGTGGTTTAGTGATAATCCCACCGTAATAATTGATTTAGACAAAACCCTTCAATTAAACAAGTGGATGATCCGTTTTAGTAATAATATCAATAATCTAACAGTGAAAACCATTTGCTAATGAGTTAAATGCATGAGAGGCCCTTAAACTTGTCATGAGGTGTCATTTGGGTCCATAAACTTTGAAAATGCAACTTTGGATACATGAACTTGTTGATTGATACACCGCAAGTCCATACTTACCACGTGGCAGAAAATTATGCACTAAAAGCCCTGATAAATATGTAATCTGAACATATCAGTCCCTAAACCGAGTTACCGAGCCTCCTTCTGAATACCCTGCTTCCTACTTCCTCTCGGGGCCGTCCCCGAGGAAATTGGAGACCCTGTTCGAAACAAAAAATGAGGCCTACTAGCCTAGAAAAATAGTGCTAAATGTACAATATGAGTATGAAGTATATTGCAAGAAAACATATCAATATAGTACCTATATTGCATAATCTTTGCTTGAATAGCATCATTCTTTTACTTGAATAGTATGTGTGTTGCATAATCTTGGATCAAATATATCAGGCTGAAAAGAAGCACCAACATATGAGGAAGGATTCAAGTCTTCACTGTTATTGCCTATCTGATTATTATTTGTATTTTAGGGAGAGCTTCCTCAACTTCAACATTATCTTCTGGAGGATCTATAGGATCATTATCAACATTATTCTCAATTGCTTGCCCCTGGTCAGGTGTCGGATGATGACACGTGACTATTTTGTAACAAACCTATCCATAGCGTCTTGTTGAGATTGGACTAATTCCTCTATTCTTTGTTTTCTCTTACGTTTTTGCGGAACAAAATTTAGAGAACGACCCACTACGTTGTGATTGTGAATGAATTTTTTTTTTTGAAAGATCAATATTACCTGTGGTCAGGGCCTGTGCCTCGCTCGCTGATTTCCGCAACTCTCGCTAATCTCGGCCGACTCTCGCTTGAGGCGTCAGGCGACCTGCACTGCAGGCGATGGCGGCGGTAGGACTCACGACCTAACTGGTGCTTCGATGATCGATCAGATTGGGAATTGGGATCGTCAAGTTCAGTCTGAGAACGTGACGTACATCGTAAGCCAGCGGCCGGCAGCATTTTTTTTTTTTTTTTTTTACAAGAAACACATGTATTATATTAAAGCAGCAATTACAACTTGACCCTTAACAAAGGAGCCAAATACATGGAAGTCCCTAAAGTATTCAAATCTAACTTCGCCACCGGAGCGCAGGTCGCCGGCGGACGGCTGCAAAGGTGTCTCAGACGCATGGTGCCGTTGGTGCGGAAGGGCCTCGCGAAGCGTAGGCTTGCAAAGTGGTTGAGGGCGGCGCCATGGACTTGCATCGCCAGCGAACCGAAGATTTTGTTGACGCAGTCGCCGGCGAATAGAAGATCGCCGTCCTCAGAGCCGGTGGGTGGCTTGCTGCCGTACCGATGTCGAATGATTTGAATGGATTGTGTACGCTAGCTGCCCATGTATGTATTAGGTATATATTTGGAGGCCCACTTCATTCGGAGGCCCTGCGCAAGCGCTCCTGTTGCACATGGGGAGCGACGGCCCTGCGCCCTCTCGCGCAGCCGCGGGGCGGTAGCGAGAAGGCGGTTGCCCGCTGCCCGGGCGGCTACATCGTTGCTGGTCGTGTGCGCCATCTGTTGGTCGTGCAGTGCTGCTGGACCTCCTCCTCCTGCCCGCGCTACTC
This sequence comes from Hyparrhenia diplandra, assembly GCA_015847255.1. Lineage (NCBI taxonomy): Eukaryota > Viridiplantae > Streptophyta > Magnoliopsida > Poales > Poaceae > Hyparrhenia > Hyparrhenia diplandra. The sequence goes on along the minus strand of JADLZK010008126.1, from coordinate 263,767 downwards.
TCCAACTTCCTCTGCGCTCAGGTGGGTTGCCGTCACCTGTTGAATATTTAGGCATATTACGAGATATATTAACCCATAAAAACGATATCATGTATGCTAATAGGAACATCATAGGCATAGATAAACGTAACATGCTACTGCAACTAGCATCATATGCAAAGCCTACCAGACCCAGAACAGTAAGCAATAGCATAAGCAAGCTCAAGAAAAGAGACAGAGAAAGGTGACGGCTGCTTGATGGGATGACAGGGGAGGCTGTCTTATTTATAGTGCCAGCTAGGGCAAACATCGCACAGGTGCTTTTACCCTCTTGCCCTCGGCTAGGGCGCACACTGCACATGTACGGCTACCCTTTAGCCCTCGGCTAGGGCGCAAACGCCAGCAGGTATGTTTACCCTTATGCCCTTTGCGACCGTTGCCTGGGCCATGTAGCTGTTAGGACGTTTCCAGTGTGCCACAAAAAGGCACAATCACATCACATCACGTCCGGCCAAGGCCAAGGCCCCAGCGGCGCGCGACGCGACGCGACGCCGACGAGCCTCGGCTCGGACGGCGGCGGCGGCGGCGGCGCGGCTTTCCCATGTTCCCTCTCACTCCTCACGAGAGAGCACCAACTAATCCACCATTTAAGTTAAGCACTCTCTTAGTGAGTGTACCATGTGGTACTAATCCCACTTCACTTACCATAAATGTGTGGGCCTTTGGAGTTTCCTTGATTAATTGCTAGTTAACTAATGGGCTAAGCCCAATTAATCTAACAATCCCCACCAAAGTCCAAAACCCGCACAATATATGGTCTCAGTTTCTAAGCTTGTTTGATATACCAGTGTTTCGATGGAGACTGTTAAGTTGAACATCCATCTAGGAAGGGAGCTTGCTTTAGTTCACAACTGATCAATGGACTATGCCTTGAATTGACAGTTTTGTGCGAAGTAGAGCTTACTCGGTTCCTTAACTGATACTGGGCTGTCTAGAGCATCCCCTCTGGTTGGAGCATATAAGTCAATCTCCATGCCTTTTCATGAGTATCTAGAGATCACCCGAATCTCATAGACTGTGACTAGCAGTCGAACCCATATAGGTGTGCTTCTTTGAAGATGTCCTCAGGGGCGACATCTCTCTCGCTTTAAATAGCCACTCAAAGCACATTAAAGTCTATACCAACCTGCCATACAGATAGAAGAGAAGTGCATTTACTAAAGAGATGAACCTTTGCAAGGGTCTCTCCTCCCGATCTACCACCAGCTTGTCTCGCTACTCTACTTCACGGGATCTCCGATCACATAGAATAGGTTACCACTGTGATAAATCTCAGGTGGGTCTCAGTCCCATCTCACTCGATGCACTATCTATCACATTCCGTGACAGTCCCTTAGTAAATTGATCTGCCAGATTTTTAGACGTATGGACATAGTCCACAGCTATTACTCGAGTTTCTCGCCGACGACGATTTCAATCGTCGTCTCACGTGTCTGGTGGTCTTCATGTTGTCCTTCGAACTATGAACTTTAGTTATCACTGTTTGATTATCACAGTTCATAGACACTGCAGGTATAGGTTTCTCAACCACCGGCAGATCCATTAGGAGCTCACGAAGCCACTCAGCCTCAACAGAGGCGGTATCAAGTGCTGTTAGTTCTGCTTCCATTGTAGACTTCGTCATGATAGTCTGCTTGCAAGACTTCCAGGAAACAGCGCCACCTCCAAGTGTGAACGTATATCCACTTGTGGCCTTCAAACCATCAGCATCAGATATCCAGTTTGCATCACTATATCCCTCTAATACTTTTGGGTATCCGGTGTAGTGAATGCCAAAGCTGGTCGTACCCTTCAGGTATCGCATTACTCTCTCAAGAGCGTTCCAATGATCATCTCCTGGATTCGATGTGAATCGACTCAATTTGCTCATAGCATAAGAGATGTCAGGCCTTGTCGCACTGGCCAGGTACATTAGAGAGCCATTTATTTGGGAGTATCTCAGCTGATCTCTCATTATCCTTCGGTTCTTTCTCAGGATTATGCTGGGATCGTATGGAGTAGAAATAGGTTTGTGATCATTGTAGCCAAAGCGGCTTAAAACTTTCTCCACATAGTGAGATTGTACCAATGTTACCCCACCTTGACTTCCTCAATCACATTGAGGCTTGTCCCAAGTATTAGTATGTCATCCACATACAAGCATAGGATTACTCCTTCTCCCCCACCATAGCGGTAGTACACACACCTGTCGGCTTCATTCGCAACAAAGCCAGCAGATGTCATGGTTTTGTCAAACTTCTCGTGCCATTGCTTGGGTGCCTGTTTTAAGCCATACAAGGACTTCAATAATTTACACACCTTTCCTTCTTGACCCTTTACTTCAAACCCTTCTGGCTGCTCCATGTAAATTTCCTCTTCTAAATCTTCATTTAGAAAAGCTGTCTTAACATCCATTTGGTGGACGAGAAGATTTTGGGAGGCAGCAAGGGCGAGTAATACATGAATAGTGGTCAGTCGGGCAACTGGTGAATAGTTATCAAAGAAGTCCTCGCCTTCTTTCTGGGTATAACCCTTGGCCACGAGCCTGGCCTTGTACTTTTCAACGGTACCATCGGGCCTTAGCTTTTTCTTGAACACCCATTTGCACCCCACAGGTTTACACCCATAGGGACGGTCTACAACTTCCCAGGTTCCATTAGTCATAATCGAGTCCATCTCACACCGCACCGCTTCCTTCCAGAAGTCAGCGTCGGGAGAGGAATATGCTTCACCAATGGTATTTGGGGTGTCATCCACAAGGTATATAGTAAAGTCATCACCAAAGGATTTTGCAACCCTCTGTCTCTTGCTCTTTCGAGTGACCTCACTATTATCCTCCTCAGGACTTTCCACAGTTGTTTGCTGAACAATCTCTGTTGGCACAGGTACATCGGGGGAAATAGTCGGTTCATGACTAGACTTGCCCACTTTTCTTCCTCTCATAGGAAATTCATTCTCAAAGAATGTAGCATCTCTGGATTCCATAATAGCACCGACGCGCATGTCAGGCACTCCATCTTGGATGACCAGAAATCTATATCCCACGTTGTTTAGTGCATAACCAATGAATACACAATCAACAGTCTTTGGTCCAAGTTTGCGCTTTTTGGTTATTGTCACACTCATTTTAGCCAAACATCCCCACGTGCGCAAGTATGAGAGATTTAGTTTTCTCTTTTCCCATTCCTCGAATGGTGTTACCTCTTTGTTCTTTGTAGGAACTCTATTCAGGACATGACTCGCAGTCAATATAGCCTCACCCCACCATTCCTTGGATAGCCCCGTAGTGTCTAGCATGGCATTTACCAAGTCACACAGTGTGCGGTTCTTTCTTTCGGCAACTCCGTTTGACTGGGGGGAGTAAGGCGGTGTCCTCTCATGAATAATTCCATGTTCCTCGCAGAACGAGTCAAACTCATGGGAGAAATATTCTCCTCCGCGATCGGACCGCAACCGTTTAATTTTCCTTTCAAGTTGGTTTTCCACTTCAGCTTTATAGATTTTAAAATAATGCAATGCTTCATCCTTTGTTGTTAACAAGTATATGCGGCAATATCTAGTGCTATCATCAATTAAAGTCATGAAATACTTCTTTCCGCCTATTGTTAGCACACCATTCATCTCGCATAAATCAGAATGAATGAGATCTAGAGGTGCCAAATTCCTCGGCTCTTTCACAGCCTTGTGAGGTTTGCGAGGTTGCTTTGCTTGAACGCACGCATGGCACTTCTCTCCTTTTATCATATCGAATCTAGGGATTAATTTCAAATTAGCTAAGCGCGTCATGCACCCAAAATTGATGTGACATAATCTCGAATGCCAAACATTAGGTTCATCACCATGTCTCACATGGTTTACAAATTTAGAACTAGAATCCATCAAAGATAAGCGGAACAAGCCTCCGCTTTCATAGCCTTTTCCAACAAAAGTTCCACACTTGGATACAACATATTTATTGGACTCAAAGACAAGCTTGTAGCCATCCCTACACAATGAGAGAGCGCTCACTAGATTTTTTCTTGATAGCGGGGGGACATGCTTTGCACGTTCTTCAGCTACACGATCTTTCCCGAAGTAAACTTCAGATTGACCATACCAACACCACGCATGGATGCATAAGTCCCGTTCCCCATCGCCAGGAGGAACCTCGACCGCCATCCCGGTAAGTAGAAAACAAAGAAATGTCGGCAAGATACAAGAACATTAGCGCCCGTGTCAACCCACCAATCAGCGAGACAAACCGAAAAGAACCGTAGGTAAGCATTTACCGTACCCGATCCTTCAAATTTCTCACTAATCACCATGTTTGCGGACTTCTTCACCTTATCCGCACGGTCGTGGCAATCTTTTGCAAAGTGGCCCTCTCCACCGCAGGCATAGCAAAGACCTTTTTCTTTGTTGCTCTTCTTCTTGAAGTTTGCAGCCTTTGACTTGACAGCATTCTTGTTTTGAGGATTCTTCTTCTTCCTCTGATGGTTTTGAGGGTTCCTCTTCTGCACCATGTTGGCGCTAGAGCCTCCCTCCTCATACACCTTCTTGCCACGGCTTTCTTTAGCCCTTGCATTCTCCTCGGCGGTGAGGATGGAAATCAGGTCATTCACACCGAACGCCGCCTCCCCGTGCCTCGAGTAGTGGCAAAGTCGACCAAGTAGGTGGCAGCTTGGCAATGATACCGCCCGGCCACAAACTTGTCGGGAAGCACACACTCCATGTTCTTGAGTTCCTTAACCAAAGATCTCGTATCTCATGAGCTTGTTGGACCACAGAACGGTCATTGACCATTTTGAAGTCATAGTTTGAACCATCATCATTCATAGCAGCTGGTTTCAATGACGCAGCAAAGCTAGCACTCGTAATAAACCTATCAAGTTTTTGGATTGTTGAATATTTAGGCATATTACGAGATATATTAACCCATAAAAACGATATCATGTATGCTAATAGGAACATCATAGGCATAGATAAACGTAACATGCTATCAACTAGCATCATATGCAAAGCCTACTAGACCCGAGCGATAAGCAATAGCATAAGCAAAGTATTCGGATTATACCCATGGGTGAGGCTGCCGGTGCCCGCGGCATGCACATCACCAGATCCGGTTGCAGCAACGTTGGCGTCGGTGGCGGCGCTTCTCGTCGTAGGAGCCATCGGTCACGGGAAGGAGCAGTTGCGCTTGAGGGCGCTCCCCAAAAACTTGATCGCCCGCCTACCCGTGCAGGTTCGCTTGACGGACAGAGTTCCGGAGGCCTGCTCGCCGGAGTTCCCTGTGCACGCAGGGAGCTCAGGCGGAGATGCAGACTTTCAGCTCAAGCTCAAGAAAAGAGACAGAGAAGGGTGGCGGCCGCTTGATGGGATGACAGGGAGGTGTCTTATTTGTAGTGCCGGCTAGGGCAAACATCGCCGCAGTGCTTTTACCCTCTTGCCCTCGGCTAGGGCGCACACTTGCACATGTCAGCTTACCCTTTAGCCCTCGGCTAGGCGCACACCGCGCGCGGTATGTTTACCCTTATGCCCTTTGCGACCGTTGCACGGGCCATATAGCCGTTGGGGCGTTTCCAAAGTGCCACAAAAAGGCACAATCACATCACATCACGTCCGGCCAAGGCCAAGGCCACGCCGCGGCGACGACGCGGCGCGCACGCCGCCTCGGCACGGGCGGCGGCGGCGACGCGCGTGGGCTTCCCCATGTTCCCTCTCACTCCTCACAGAGAGCACCAACTAATCCACTATTTAAGTTAAGCACTCTCTCAGTGAGTGTACCATGTGGTACTAATCCCACTTCACTTACCATAAATATGTGGGTCTTTGAAGTTTTCTTGATTAATTGCTAGTTAACTAATGGGCTAAGCCCAATTAATCTAACATCACCTGCAGCACCGGCTCCCTATGCAACGTCCGCGCCAACATGTGTGCGCGGCGCATCGTATCACGGAGAGCGGGAGGCTCTACTCTGACGTGGTGCGCTGCTCCTGCTCGACACAACGCCTCGCAGTGCCGGGCGTCCAGCGCGCGAGCCAGGTGGACCTATCGTCGCTGCGGGATTACGATGGGCACGACACACCGTCAACCTGTGTTGTCTACCGCAAGGCGGCTCAAATTACTGATTAGGATAGACAATATATTAGTAGTAGTGAAATTAAGCAACTAATCATGAGTGGGGCTTTGTGCAAGCGTGGCTCGCTGAAGGCCAAGATCGATCGTCGTCTGCGTCGTGGTACAAGTACAACTGAACGACGATGTGGAGTTGTGGACGAAGCATGCAAATACCTTAAGCGTTCTTTCTAACGGACGTATATAGTACATGATTAATTTGCACTTGCACTCTGTCTTGCTATACGTTTGGCCACACACACACATGGATGTAACAACAGATGCTAGGCTGGGCGTGACACCTGCGCCCAAGAATCTCATCCCGTGGCCCAAACATCGCTCCACAACTCCGCAGATCTCAAGGTCAGCCCGCCGGCACCGTGTACTAGCGTTCATCGCATTTTGACCGATATATATCCCGGTACAGGCTCCGCCGGCTCGTGGAGCATCTCGGAGTCGGACACAGGCGGCAGCACCTGGGGACGCGGCGACACCGACCAGGTCCTTGGTGAATCTTGCCCGCCATAGCTCGGCTGTGTCGCTGCAAGCCTGCAAGAGTTGATCGACAGTTTGGTGCTCATTACGAAAGGCAGCTGCGTTCCTGGCTTTCGGCCAAATCTGCCAACAAGAGAGCGCGATGAATGCCGAGGCCCGAGGATTCATCGTTGGGCATCCCTGCTTGAGGCAATGCCAAATGCAGAGTCCTCATGTCCACGCCAATGATGTTTCAGCTTTTCCCAGAACATCTTCCCGAGAGTACAGCCACTGATGATGTGTCCCAGCGTCTCTTCTTGTAAATGACAGATCTCACAGGTGGTGGCTGAGACGACGTGCCGCTTGTGCAGAACCGTGCGACATTGGATCCGTTTCTGGAGAAGTAGCCACATGAACAGCTGGACTCGGGGAGGAGCAGACTTCTTCCAGATGAAAGCCGACCGTTCATCCTTTGGTTGACCTTGACCTTTGATCAGGCAATAGATTGCACCACTGTCAAGGTTGTTTTTCCGGTTGAGAAAAGGTGACAAGCGTCGATCGATCTGGCTCATCGTTAAGTGTCGTGTCCTGTATCAGAATCTGAACCTGCAGCAGGTCTTGCTCTGCACGCCGCGATAGCCTGGGAACAAGCGAGTGCTGAAGCCCGGCTGCCATCGTCTCGCTGACTGAAGCATTCTTCCTGCTGCAATGACTGAACAGCGCTGGGAAGGAATCTGCCAGGGCCTCGTCGCCGATCCACACATTCATCCAGAAAGAAGAGCCTTTGTCATTACCAAGCGCGACCGAGGTGATCGCCTGGTAAAGGGGCAGAACAGAAGACTGGGGACAGTGGAGTCTGGGGATGAGTTTCAGCAACAGACAAATGTTGTGGATGCCGAGATCTTTGATGCCGAGGCCCCCAAACTCCTTTGGCTTGCAGTTGCAGACAGATAAGCCACCAAGCAGCTGGCAGGCGAGGACCTGCCCGTGGTGTCAGCCGACCATAGGAAAGCTCTTCTCTTCTTGTCCATGCTCTGGATAATTGACGGTGGTAGCTGAAGCCAGGCCCGGCCCGGGGGCGGGCGACAGGGGCGACCGTCCCAGGTCCATGTGACCGATGGGCCTCGACCCATGTATCTCACGCTAGTATACGAAGTGTAATAGTACATGTTAGCGCCGAACCCAACTCCCCATGATCCCGGCGCACGAGACGCGAGACAGGAGTCACGAGTGGAGGGCTTGGCGGCACGACGTTCCACTTTCCTAGTACAGAGCAAAGGGGCGGCAGCCGGCAAATCACAGGCAGTTCTGCTGCAACTCGGTGCATCACCGTGCTGCACACCGGTGCACTCCTGATGTGACCGCGTCTGCAGAGAATAAAAATATTTCCCTTGCCTTGCTGCGGTGGAAAATTGTGTGCTGATCCGGCGACCAGCGTCCGCACGTGATCCCCTGATCCGCATAGGGCGAGAGCGATCCTATGACTATGATCCCTAATTGAAGAACTAATTGAAATCTTCAATGTTACGAGAGGCAACGTTATGCATTGAGAAAGTATTGTTGGATGAAATTGATATTGAAATTATCATCAACGACTTTGCATCAACGAATGTTACACGAAATTTTTGAGGTAACTCAATATGTATACACATTAATTCATATGAATTGTTTTTGCATTCAGTTAACTGCTTGTATCTATTAAAAAAAGTACTATCGTGTCCATATAAAAAGGTCCAAAATTTTAACTTCGTCCTAGGTCCTCAAATACCTAGGACCGGCGCTGGCTGAAGCGAGCTCATGAGGTAGACGAGTTGGCAGTCCAAAACGTAGTTCACGACCGCCCCGCCCTGCCCATGGGGTTTAGCAGCTCAGCTGTGCTTGCCAGGAGCTGAGGTGGCGATCTGTCTTCTGAATGTAAGGTGTGTAGGCTGATAGAGGCAGCTTGTGCACCGACAAAGGCAGTCCCAAGTCCTTGGTGAGCGCCACGCCCACGTCCTCCATCTGCAGCGCCGCGTTGAAGGCCGCATCGTTCACGCCCTGGTGCATGCGTCCTCAACCTCCGCACCAGCTCGTACTTTGCGTCTGCGCGCTGGGACAGGACGTCCATCTTCAGCACCGCCGCGCTGACCACGCAGATCAGATGATGTAGTTGGTCACCCGCATGTGCTTGTTCTTGGCAAAGTACCAGTTCAGGATTGTGTTCTTGCAGAAGGGCAGCACGCGCTTGAGCGCGGGGAAGATGATGAGAACCTGCAAGAAAGAAAAGCCAAGATGTTTCTTTGGTGGACCTGTAGTCCAACACGATGATGGCAATTGCTACGGTACTTCCAAATCACTGTGGACCGTTCATTTTTTCTGATCAAACGGCCACGATCATCAATTACTTCCTAGGAGGTAATAGTATTTATTTAAATTTTTATTCTATAAAATAGGGTAATTCGGTTGGTGCATGCGTGATCTGTGGTAATTCCTAGCGTTGATGCATGCATGTGTGAACAGAAATTACTTCTAACAAAGCATGCATACGTGACACAATTTTGTAGTGTGTACCGTGCATGCATGTTAGCCTGGTAATGTGACATAATTTTGTAATTTGTAACGTGTGTGTATGCATGTACCAGTGGCGTGCATAAAGCGTGCATGTTAGCAAACGTACAATTAGTTTACGTGGCCATCACTTGGCTTTATTACTATTTTTTTTTGACAAGGTGCTACTAAATAATTTGTAAGGTGTCTACGCATATACATGTGTGTGTCGGATGGAGAAATGACCAAAATAAAAAGTGTAGATCCCGAGAAGTTATGAAACTTTGTAATTGACAAGTTTTTTATTTGAAATTACCTTGTCACACAAAACTACGTTTGCCTTTTTAAATTTTGAAATTTAAATCTAAAAAGTAAAAAGGGTATTATCATAAGGAATTTGAATTTAAAATTTTTAAGACATAGTATAGATAGAATTAATATGTGTGGACATTTATTATGCCTCATACTGCTATTATTTTATCACCTTTTCTTGTGAACATTTGAAATTTTGAATTTTAAAAAATGACAACTTTAGACGTCATTTCGAATGTGACGAAAGCCATGTCGGCGGCGCCCGACGGACACGAGGGGGACGGCTCCGTGGTTTATGGTCCGGTGGATTTCTGTCAAAAATAAAAAAAATCTCTCATGAATTCCTCGCCTCTGCATGCGGCCCGTGAATAGGGGGTACGGGGGTTTTGTTTTTTTTTTTTTATTTCATTTATTAATTCATTTAGTAATTAGTTAGGATTCCTCGCCTCTGCATGCATGCGGGAAAATCCCGTGAATAGGGGGGACGGGGGATTTATTTTTTTATATTTCATTTAGTAATTTGTCAAAATTATAAAAATCAACGGTCCGGTCGAATAGAGATATTACCTCCTAATAGGTAAAATGAGTACCTGAGCATTGCCCCACCATGATTCTGTTGGTGTAGTGAGATAGTTGTTGGGCTCTCTCTAATGTTTGCATTAACTTGCAAAAGTTTGTCTCCTTTCTCCTGCGTCGCTAAGCTCACTTTGATGTCTGCATCTACTAAATGGTGGACCTGCCAAATTGACCAATTTTTATTTTTGAACCTTAAATCATTCATTGCCCTCCAGAGATACCAAATAGTGGTTGCAAATTTCTGAAGGAAAGCATCGGAGAGGGAGCTATCAAACAGGTACTGAATCCCCTGTTAGACTCCTTCCTGTTCATAAGGAAATGATGATGACATGAAAGAGGGGTTAGTAGAGAACCATACTGCTCTAGCAAAATCACAATGGAAAAAAAAGATGTGAATCATTCTCCTCCTTTCCACAGTAAGCACATTTGGCATCAATATGCTTCGAGGGGCTACCTGCTCTTTGACCAGTAGGTAAGGCATTTCGAATTAGCCTAAAAACCTTTATGTTTGGGGCAATGATTTTTAACTTCCAAACCCTGTTTAAAATGGACTGAGCTTCAGGAGTATGTGTCGAGGTCCTTGATGAGGGAGATGAACCTGCACTTGTTTTTTTAAATATCTAAAAGCATCCTTGGTTGTACATGTGCCCTTGGTAGAGTGGATCCATTTGACATTATCATTGGAAGAAGAAGGAACAGTAATAATACTTCTAATACAGGTTGCAGCATTGCTATCAAAAGTTTGATCAATTAAAGTGGAATTCCAAGTTATGTTATTAGAGTTTTTAAGGTCAGAACTAGTATTTGAAAGTTTAGGAACAGTAATGGGCAAATTAATATGGTTATGAATGTTCTCCCAGATAGGGCACAATGGAGTAGACCAAATACTAGAGTTACCTCTTTGAATCTGAACAATGCAATTTTTCACTAGGAGATCTTTAACTTTAACAATAGAGGACCAGAAAGCAAAACGGGTCCAAGTATTTCTAGCTCTCCAGAAGCTTGTGTCAGGATAATATTTCGATTTAATAAAGTCAGAAAGAAAAACTATTGTTACCTGTTGCTATTCTAAATGCAGTGTTTAATAAAAGGCTTCGGTTGATGAGTTGCATGTCTCGGATTCCAAGCCCTCCCTCCTTTTTGGTCTACAAATGTCCTTCCAACTCCTGAAATGGAAAGAGGAGATGTTGTTCTCCTCCTTTACTCCTGACCACCAGAACTTGCTAAGAATGGTGGTCATGTAATAAATGGGGATTGAGGATAAAACTGAGTTAATATAGGTCGGGCGTCCTGCATGATTTAATTTATTAGCCTTGAGAGTAGTGAGTTTTGCTTTGAATTTGTTGATAATGAAATTATAAGCTTTGTTACGATTTGCATGATTAAAAATGAGCGGGTGACCTAAATAAATGGAATTTGGAGAAAGGTCATTAACCAAAAAAGATCTCACTATTGATGTTATGGTCCACACATTTGCTGAAAGTTTGCTGAAAGTGATTGAAGATTTGGCCAAATTTGGAGTCCGTCCCGAAGCTCTGCAAAAAACACTTAAAACTGATTTGATCTTGACAGCCTCTTCCATCGTTGCTTGCCCACAAATGATAAGGTCATTTGCATATAAAAGAGAATGTATACAGGGGCATTTGGGACCTTGGGTGATGCCCTGAATATTATTAGCAGCATTATTGTGTTGAAGAGTAATAGAAAGCTCATTAATAGCTACTACAAACAAATAAGGAGAGAGAGGGGCATCCTTGTCGTACACCTCTTTTCGGATGAAAACTTGGTGTGGGATCTCTATTGATAATCATAGAAATAGTAGTCGTTGAAATACAAGCATAGACCATAGCAATAAAATGATCATTGAAACCCCGACTTTTCAAAGCTCTAGCAATGAAATTCCATTCAATTACATCAAAGACTTTGGCTAAGTCTATTTTAAGAAGAAAAGCTTTCTGCGTCCATTTTTTGAGGTTAAAACTATGAATGATTTCCTGGGCTATAATAACATTTGAAGCAATATATCTACCTTTAATAAAAGCTGCTTGAGAAGGGTGAATAATATGAAGAAGATGCAGCTTAATTCTATCCGCAAGATATTTAGAAATGATTTTGTAAGAAACATTACACAAACAAATGGGCCTATAATCCTTAGGAGACTGAGGATTTTTTATTTTAGGAATGATAGCTATATAAGTGTTATTAATATTAGAAGGTATATGGGTAGTGTGGTAAAAAGACTAACAAGGGAGACTACGTCCTTACCTGTCCATTCCCATGAAGATTTATAAAACTCAGCATTCAGACCATCTGGACCATGTGAGGCATTATTTCACATGTTTTTACTATCCCCCCGATCTCATGCTCATCCGAATTGAGTGAGTATAAAGACCTGCTTCGAATTTGAGCACTAGGCGATTGAGCTTGCCACCATTGTTCCTCTTCTTCAAACACGGAATCACATCTAAAAATATCTCTAAAATAGTTAGTGGCGGTTTGTGCAAGCTGATCCGGGGTGGTAGCAATAGAGCCATCGGGATTAATAAAATGTGAGATAGTGTTTCTTCTATTCCTCTTGATAATAGCTTGATGAAAGAATCTAGTGTTTCTGTCTCCTTCCTGTGACCATCTTTTCTTGAATCTTTGTCTGTGATAAGCCTCCTCCTTTGCTAGAATGTCCTCATGTTGAGCAATTAAAAGTTTCTGTAAATTAGTGACCGGATGCACCTTCTTCTCGCTCGGATGCACAACATAGCGAGCCGGGGCCTCCGTCCGTGGCTCGACGTCGCGAGGCCGGACACACACAACGTCCACCGTGGCCACGAGCGGTGCAACCTCTTCGGTGTCGGCTGCGCATGATGAGCCTCCTCCTTGCGCTCCTTCTTGGGCTTCTTGCAGTCCTCAGCCCAGTGGCCATAGATGCCACAGTTCCTGCATCGCCCTTTACGTCGTGGAGTCCCCATGGTTGCTAGTTTCACAACTGGTTCTTTCTTCTTGCCACGGTGAGCGCGTCCACCGCCGTCACCACTGTTCTTTGGCTTCACATACTTCTTGTCACTGCCTGTCGACGAAGATGACTCAGGCACGTGACGGTTCCTCGCTGCCCAGTCCTCCTCCGTCAACAGTAGCCGCTCGGTCTTGTCGGTGACAGTCTCCAGCTCCATCCTATGCTCGGCCAGCCTGAGGCGGCTGACCATATCTTCAACAGTCATCCCCTTTAGATCAAGTAGGGTCTCGATCGTGATCGCGATCTATGCATACCGATGAGGTAATACACGTAACATCTTCTTGACCACTTTGATGTCCTCGATCGATTCCCCAAGGGTACGAACTTCCGCCACTAGGGCGTTGATCCACATCGCAAAATCTTCAACCTCCTCGCCCTCATTGAAGGTGATGTTCTCGAACTCCATCATCAAGCGATGCACGTTGGCCTCCTTGATGTGATCTGCACCCACGCGCATGTTCTTCACCGTCTCCTGTTGACGGTCGTTAACTACCTATTTTATACCGTCAACACCTTCATAAAATGCTCTCTTTTGGCCATCAAACTTAGTGGTAGGGTTTAAATCTAACAAGTTCCACAAGTTTTGGTATTTTCAAGAGCAATGCAGGAATTCTCCATTTTTCGTCAAGAAAAGGTATCTCATATGGCAAAACGGAGTACACCATCACGGAGAGCTCATCGCGCTGATCAAAATGGATATATTACATGATATATTTGGATCAAGGGAATAAAAAGATATCACGTTACCGCGAAATTGCCATGCAAAGTGGGTCCCACGTGTCGATCCACAACCATGCGAGATCAATCAAATACCGACACGTGGCGGCGGCGGCGGCCGCTGCCGTTCCCAGCGACACGCGGGCCGGCCGGGTCCCACGTGCTCCTCCACGCTTCGGCAGCGAGAGACAAGGAGACCGCGGAGCTAATCAAACGATGACACGTGGCGGTCTGTCCCCACGCTGAAGCGGAACGCGCGAAGCGCGGGTGTGCCCGCCGACACCGTGGGCCCCCCCGTCGGCGCCGGTTGCCTCTCACGAAGCGGGGACGCCGCGGCCGGGATTCAAACGGGCCAACCCCTCGCCGCCACGTGGCGCCCTGAGGCGCGACGCGCATGCGCTGCGAGCGACCCGCTCCCGCTCGGGTCCGGCCGGCCCCCGGACACGTGTCGGCCCCCCTCGTTGATGCCCCGGGCGGTTGCCGGCCCCCCCGGCCCAGCGCCGGTTGTTGAGCATGGGCCGGCCGGTTCCACCGCAGCGCCGATTTACCTTCCGAGAATGCAAGATGCCGCGCGCGCCGGTTCACCGGTTCAAGCCTTAGAGGCCGGTTTTGCTCCCGGCTTCTCGCAAGACAAAGAAGGAAACTTTCTTACCGTCATACAGAGGTCGGTTGCATGCCTAGGAGGCGGCAGAAATACTTCCATGTATAGAGATGGCCTCTCCCCCTCTCTCCTATATAAACAGGCCATCTCCCTCCATTATCACACAACAATTCCAAGGAGAAACCAGTCCACTTGTGCAAGAGAGTAGAATTAGATCTTCTTCTTCTACTTCTTCTTCTATCTTCTAATTCTAGAGAGTGAGAGAGGGAAAAGCTAGAAAGAAGCTTTGTTCTTTCTACCCGGAGTTGCTTGGTTAAGCCTCTCGGTGTTCCGCGGTTCCTAGGAGGGACGGAGTGCCGGGACTTGTCGGTACCCGCCCGGCTTGTACCTCTAGCGAGCTACTTACACTTTGGTAAGGAGTCTTGTGATTATCTTGCAGACTACTTAATTTCCTTCGTATATTTCTTAGCTGTTGTAGACTTGCGGGATCGGTAGATTGTCTCGTTAAGAGCGTTAGTTCTTGGTGAAGGAACTCTTTGACCGGGGAACCTTGGCCAACATCAAGAACTGTGACCAATAGTGCAAACGTGGTGTTTGGACTAGCGTTCACCTACCTTTTGCGGTGCATCCCACGGTTGAGGGGGTAGGCGGCTTGGTCGTGACAAGCCTTGTCCGTCCCTTGAAATCCCCCACGTTCGGGCAGTGTCGTAGAGCTAATTGCCTGACTCGCCCGCTTAGGCGAGGGCCGGTTCCCGAAGTGAGTAGACAACGGACTTTAGGAATCACTTTGCACGGAAAACTTAGCCTACGATATCTCGCTACTCTTAGAAAACAAACCCTTGCCTTAGGTTGACACAGCACCCGAAAATGCTGGCCGCGCGACCGTCCTTGTGTAAAATACGATACCACCGCTACCACGGGGTGAAGTGCTACAACGGTATTTCCGTGCGCTTGCGGATTTCTCTGTGGTGCGTTAAGAAACACCAACAAGCATTTACGGCGCCGTTCTCGGGACGGTTGTCGTAGTTATATCTCGAGCCTAGTCGACTGTGTGACTGGTAGTATCCTTTTAAACAAAAATACCAAAAAGAGTCCCTGTTACTCATGGAGCAACCTACCCTACAAATCCTGTCCGCTCCTAAGGGCGAGCTCGTAGAACCACGCCCATCTGCGAAGCCAATCATAGCTTCAGAGTATGAGCTCCGCCCTGGCTTTATAGCCATGGTTCAGGCCCGAGCCTTTTCAGGCTTGGAATATGAAAACCCCTATCATCACTTACGGGAGTTTGAGCAGCTCTGTGGTCTGCCTTGAAAATTGCGGCATGACACACGACACGCCCGAGGTGGAAGTTGTTTCCGTTCTCTCTCACCGAGAGGGCGACTCAATGGTACGCCCATAACGTAGGGCTGGTAAACGGAGAATGGGAAGAACTGCAAAATAGATTCTGTATAGCGTTCTACCCTATATCCAAAATCGTGGCCCTGCGACAAGAGATACTCAACTTCCGACAAATAGAGGGTGAAACCTTAGGTGCAGCCTGGGACCGGTTTACCACGCTTACACGATCCGGCCCGCACCTGTTCATACCAAACCACGTGCTTTTACAAAGATTTACGGCTAGGATTGACAGGGGCAACCGCCTCGCCGCTTGATTTAGGCTGCCGGAGGGTCGTTCGCACATAAAACCACAACGGAAGGAGAAGCTCTCCTAAACCGTATTCTTGAGAATACTCCTCCGCTAGAACCTATCCGAGTAGAACCCAAGCGAGAACCGGAGGAAGTCTCTTCGGCTAAATCCGAACCTGTTAAACCTATAGGGAGACCCTCGCCTGAACCAGAACACAAGGAGACCGCATGCACGGATCTCCCGTTCTTCGAGGATGACTTTACTGATCAATTCGGTGACACCTCGAAGTACGAACAATGGAAGAAACCACCTGTCCCAGTTGGCCCTGAACCACCCCTGGACGAACTCTTTCTCCGGGAGTCTATTAAGGAGCTAACAGCTATAATGAGCACGGAATGGTTGCGAGAGGAAGGACCTTCTTTCGAAGAAATTCGAATAAGTGGCCCCTCTACACCAATCCATTGCAAATATCAGGGAAACTTGGTGGAAGTCATGTATAACCCTGCTGTGGGGATAAACATAATGTTCGAAACCTTTGCACAAGCCTGTGACGAGGAAGCCATTAGGACCCCCACAGCACGGACCCTGCGCATAGCACCACGTACCACCATTAAAAGCCGTGAGGTTATACATGAACAAATCTTCCTACACAAGGATGTCAAGTTGTCTCTGGATTTTCATATTTTTGATATCCAAGACTTCGACATCCTGATCGGGCATCCCTTGGAGAAGATTCTTGATTTATCAACATCCGGGGATTTAGATGTCAAACTCGGGAAGAAAAAATTTTCTATCCCAGTTACTCGAGCCAAAAACTCGGTAACAGAACCCTTCCATGAGTATGACACGCCCGAGGAGGTCATGGGAGTTATGCTATATGAGAACCCAGAAACAGACCTAGAAAAAGACGCCCAATTCTTCATTGAAGAAGAGGACGATTTAGGGGAACTCATAGAACTTCCCAAAGAGGAAGAGCTAACTCGGCCTCCAGTTGAGCTTAAACCCCTACCCCCAGGCCTACGCTATGTCTTCCTAAACGGCGATTCACAAGCTCCTGTCATCATAAGCGATAAGCTTAGTGACCAGGAAACTACCCAGCTAATAGCCGTCTTAGAGAAACACAGATCGGTCTTCGGGTATTCCCTTCAAGATCTAAAAGGGGTAAGCCCGACACTATGCACACATCGCATTCCTATTGACCCTGCTAGTACCCCATCATGCGAACCCCAGCGCAGGCTCAATAATGCGATGCGTGAAGTCGTGAAGAAGGAAGTTCTCAAGCTTCTTCACGCCGGGATTATCTATCCCGTACCACACAGCGATTGGGTTAGCCCAATCCAAGTGGTAGGAATGATGGTCATTGAGAACTCTAAAAACGAACCCATTCCACTGAGGCAAGTCACAGGGTGGAAGAATACCCGATTTCTATCCACCATGATGACCAGAGCAAGACACCTTTCACATACCCATATGGGTCTCTAGAGCTTGTCTCGCCTCTGCCCACGTGCTCCTACAAGGATCCCAACCTCCTCTTGGTCCATGATCACAGACTCTTAAAGAGGATGGTTTTGTCTTCGTGTATCACAAGTTTTGTCGATCTTGTAGTAGCACGATGGCGCTAACCTTGCAAAACTTGATCTTTAACGGTCATTGCTTAGTGGAGAAGCCGGGAACTTCACCACCTTTGATAGCTGCAAGAAGAATTCCCACGGTCGAGCTTATGACCATAAACAAAAGCAATCACGGGAGATACCCCCGACTATCATAAAAAAAAGCTCTTTCTCTTATTAATAAAAGCAAGAACATGTTATCAAGTTAGTATGCACCTTTGGGTATTCTTGTTGCTAACCATTTCGGTGGAGAACGACTAAGAAGAACAAAGGGGCAAACGATGCTTGAAAACATGAGGGCGACATCAACAAGAAACTTTGATGCCCATGGGTGATGGAACATGCTCAAGAGGAGACCCAGACCTTACACACTTGACTTTTGCACAAAAGTCTAAGTGTGGGGAAGATGGTGACAATCTCAAGTTTCATCCACCAAGGGGTCATATAAAAAAAAAAATGATGATGGAGAATAAAAGGTGATGTCACCCAACCTTGTTTTGAAAAAAATAAATAAATAAATAAAATAAAATAAGAGAGAAAAGGTTTGGAAAAAGAGAGAGAGAAAGATAGAAAAAAAAAAAGAGAAAAAAAAAAAAAAGAAAAAAAATAGGGACACATGAAGGTCCCACACACAAGAAAAAATAATAATAATAACAAGAGAAGAGAGGAGCAGGTTGGCCTCGCATGGTTACAAAACATACTAGTGTGTTGCCTGACTCCACCCGTCATTGCCTCAACAAGCAAAGAAGGGCTCTCTCTTGATCCTTTGTCGCTACCAAGGCCCATGGTCCGTACACACAAAGTTGTGTGTGTGAGTGTGTGGCCTAGCTTTGAGAAGCACACGACGGACCCATCATGCAAACCGCGGCCAAAACTTCAATGTTTCGTCCATAGATGCTTTGCCGGTAAGTATATTCAGGTATGCAAAGAAAATAAATATTCACCAAGTCTCTTCACTCATATTTTCGTCTCCATGGAAATAGAACTTTATGCTTTCCATACCATGTCACATGCTTCCAGTTTGGGTGTACCTACATGGATACATGTAATACATTCATAGGTCTTTTTAAATTAAGCATGGTGCTTAGGTTAAAAATGATCTTCTTTAATCAAACTTTGACATGGTGTCGAGTTTGGTTAATGAACTTAGAGCTTTGTTGTCATGATCTATGGAAATATCTTATGCTTTGAGATGAATCAAGGCTATGCTTTCAATACTTCACTTATGTTAGCCTTGCTTGAGTAATTGATGCTATGGTGAACAAAACAAAATAAAATAAAATAAAGGCCCCACGGTATTCATGCGCGAGAGCCATGTGTTTGTTTTTGTTTTCTTTTCCTTGTTCAAATAAACAGTACAAGAATAAGTGTGGGGAGATCTCTCAAGCATTCAATCACACTTATCCGGGATCTCCCAACACAAGACACAAAACACCGAGCAATTCACGATAAAAGAAGGACAAGACGAATGACTACCATTACTCCTTCCTCTTCAAAAATGGTGGTTTGCACAATTCTCCCTCTCTCTCTCTCTTTGCTCGCTCTCTTGCTCTCACATGTGCTAAAAGTTTTGAAGTTTAATTTTGAACATATCAAAAAGACAAAACTTTTGATGCTCCATCTCTAGTCTACCAATTGATACATGGCATGCATACATTTTATTCCTCGCCAAAAACCATACTTTGTTGAGCAAGCTGCCGATAGGGACCCCATGTTCATCTAAACAATTAATCTTTGTGATATGGCGGAATAACTTGACGCTTGCTCTCTTTTGCAATAAGACTTGGTTTTATCTTCAAAAATTTAAAATAAAAGCATGCTCATGGTTTGACTTAGCCAAATCCTACCAAAGCCCGAATAATGACATGATTATCCACTATAGCTACTTCCTATTTTGCATTGAGTTTTGTCGGGCCCGTTGATCCGCGTTGAGAGAGGCTCATACTCCCAAGATCGAAAAACACGTACACCCACATATACACGCCAATTCTCACAATGAGAATTGCGCACAACATGCATCTTTACCATCCACCAAATAAATACTCCATTCATTATACCATGATCATCTCCTGTTATCAAGAAAAATGCAGAGAGAAAGATACAGGCTGCAGAAAAAAGAAAAGAATAAGAGATGAAAAATGGACATGTGCCCGAGGGCGAGTAGAGCCCACATCTCCAAAAAAAAAAAAAAAAGAAAGAAAGAAAGAGAAAAGTAGCCTGTATCTCTCCAAAAGCATACAAAAAGGAAAGAAGAGAGATCATGAGTCAAGGAGTAACCGCAAAACAAAATACCACAAATATTTTCCACACAGCTTTGCACGTTTCGA
The DNA here is from genome assembly GCA_015847255.1 of Hyparrhenia diplandra. Classification (NCBI taxonomy): domain Eukaryota; kingdom Viridiplantae; phylum Streptophyta; class Magnoliopsida; order Poales; family Poaceae; genus Hyparrhenia; species Hyparrhenia diplandra. The sequence continues at coordinate 243,879 of JADLZK010008126.1, read as the reverse complement.
TCTAAGGGTATGGCACTTCTTTCCAACGATCCAGAGCTTGACCCGACAAAACATACAGAGGTACGTATGCATCACTCCATTCAAAGATCCACAAAACCCTGTAAAATAGGATGAGTGAGAGTGATACAAACAAGAGTGCTTTGAGAGGAATATTCAAACAAGAGTGATTTTTGTGAGAGTCAATACCATAAAGAGCAATGCTATTTCTTTCAAAAATTCAAAAAAACTTACCAAGTCTTTGCACATGAGTAGTAGCAAGGAGATACGATTTCATGACCGTTCCATTGCTCAATCGTCCAAGATAACATGGTAGCCACTCTTGAATGCTCACAAAGCAGGTGAGGCCCGGAATAACTTGTATGCAGGTCTACATCTTGGAGATTGAACCACTTTAGTCCCTATGCCTTTACTCGAGGACGAGCAAATGGCTAAGTGTGGGGGAGTTTGTTGACGGTCGTTAACTACCTATTTTATACCGTCAACACCTGCATAAAATGCTCTCTTTTGGCCATCAAACTTAGTGGTAGGGTTTAAATCTAACAAGTTCCACAAGTTTTGGTATTTTCAAGAGCAATGCAGGAATTCTCCATTTTTCGTCAAGAAAAGGTATCTCATATGGCAAAACGGAGTACACCATCACGGAGAGCTCATCGTGCTGATCAAAATGGATATATTACATGATATATTTGGACTCCGGAATAAAAAGATATCACGTACACGAAATTGCCATGCAAAGTGGGTCCCACGTGTCAGTCACAACCATGCAGATCAATCAAATACCGACACGTGGCGAAGCAGCAGCAGCTGCCGTTCCCAGCGCGACACGCGGGCCAGGCCGGGTCCCACGTGCTCCTCCACGCTCGGCAGCAGGAGACAAGGAGACCGCGGGAGCCAATCAAACGATGACACGTGGCAGGCTGTCCCCACGTGTGATCCGAAAGATGATCATGTGCTCACGTGACATGGATTCGAGGATCAAAATGGGCTCAAGGCGAAGGTATACCATAGGGCCATTTTGATTTCAAACTCAAGACACCATAGAGGGTGTGAGTGATTTAGGATCGATAGCCGGAACTATAAAGAGGGGAAAACCTCAGGAACATCGATCCTCATGTGCCTCTAGGTTCAAATTTCATTTGCATGCATTCTAACCTAGAGAGCTAACTTCGCACTTGGAGAAAATGTTTTTGAAATGCTAACACTGAGCTCGAGGTGGTCTTCGACGTGTTGGTAACATGTATCAAGTGGCGAAAGTTGGAGAAAAATGAAGGCGACGACGAAACGATGACATCTCGCGGTGGAATGCCAACCGGACCCTGCGACCGAACGCTGGACCGGACGCTGGGGGTCCTGACCGGAGCGTCCGGACGGGGGTGCTTTTGGTCGATTCCAGTAAGGGTCGAAATCGGCCGCGTAGCCGACCGGTGCGTCTGGTCGGTGACCGGACGATCCGACCGAACACTGGAATTGGCTTGTCAGCGTGTGCGCTCGGGCGCTTGTCCCGTCTGACCGGTGCGTCCGGTCAGTGTTGACCGGTGCGTCCGGTCACCCCGTGCTGGGAGCAGTTTGGGCACTAGCGGCTACCTTTTGTTGTGTGGGCTATATATACTTGGTGGTCGGCCCCTTGCTCCCTCTCTTGGACATTTTGAATCACTCCTAACATCATTTGAGCTTAGCAAACTCCCTCCTCCTCATTGTTCTTGCTTGTGAGCACATTTCTAGTGAGTTGAGGAGATTCAAGTGCATTGCTTTGAGTGTTTGCATTTAGAGGCACTTGAGGGTCGTCGTTGCTAGTGGATTTCTTGTTGCTCTTGGAGAGCACCACTCCTAGACCGGCTCGGTGATTGTGGAGGCGTTGGGAAGAGAAGGTGACTGTTCTTGCCCACCTCCGGTGATATTGTGAGGGGTTCTTGATCTTCCCCGGCGGAGTGCCGAATTGATACTCTAGTGGATTGCTCGTGTCGTTGAGTTACCCCTCAATCGAGTGGTGTCAAGAGGGCCTAGTGAGGCAAGGCGTGCGCGTTACCTTGATCCACCGTTGAGACTGTCGACACAACCGGAGATGTAGCTTGACGGGTGCTCAAGTGAACTCCGGGTGAACAAATCATTGTCTTCATCATTTGTGTTGATTGATTGTCTCCCGGTGATTGGTTCATTGCCTCGACGGTTCGGTATAACACCTCCTCTCTACCTAGCTTTACTTCATATATATATTGTGCTAGTGTAGACTTGCTAGTTGATTAGATTGCTTAGAATTGTTTAGTGAACTCTACCTTGATCACCTAGCTAGAAAAAGTAGTGACATAGCTTTTGAGTGCTCAAGAGACATAAATTGTTTAGAATTGTCACTAGGAGGCTTGCCGACAAGTAGAGCTAGAGCAACCACAATTATCGCTTTGTTGTTATCTAACAAGTTGCTCTAAGTGTTTTGTAGAAATTTTATTAGGCTATTCACCCCCCCTCTAGCCATTTAGGACCTTACAACCGCGTGAGCATCGGCCACATCAATGAACTTTCCTTGATGCGGACATGGCCGGAGCTCGATGAACCATCGTTGCCGCCCATGGATCTTGACGCCGCCATTCCGCGAGGAACAACGTGAACCTTCTTCGACGGCTCCTTCGGTGGGATCATAGAACCACTGTAGAACATGCAACGCGGCTCTGATACCAGTTGTTGGCGCCGGCTGCCTGAATGGCTGCGCCGACGACGATCAGGAACGCTGGCCGGTGATCACGGTGACCGTGAACGCGAGCGCTTGGTGTCTCTCGTCTCTCTTAGACTCTAACTAAAACACACGAGGATTATGGCGTTGCCCAACGTGACAACTCTCCCGAACACTCCTTGTTCTCTTTACTAAGTGATGTTTACATGATAGTTACGATCTGCTATCACCGCCATGACGTGCACGCTGCGCCGTGCCTGCCTAGATTGCAAGGCTGTTTTTCTTCCATGCGTGGCGAAGGAACTAGTCGCTTCCTCGTGAACGCAGCACGAGTCAAGTGCTACCACTCAATCACAACTGAATGCAACAGCTAGATAAATAGAATGTTAACGTGCACATGCATCTAATCTTATTTACATCATGTCTCAATTCATGCACAGGATTGAGTTCAACACGGTGAATTTACTTGAATGGGGCGTCTCCGACGAGCATCCGGTCGCCGTCCTTGTCCTCATAGGTGGGCACGTACTCGGCGGCCGGTGGCGGCGTCCACGAGCCTCCCCGGCCCGCGTCGGCTCCGAGACAAGAGGCGAACATGCCGTGGGCGCGCGGAGCGGGCCGCAGCAGACCCGTCGTGCGTCGCGAGCTCCGCCTTGCGTAGGGTACGGCGCCGTCCGCGACCACCTTAACAAACTTGGGCTTGGCCTGCTCGTCATGCGGTGCGTTGCGCCGGTATCGCGCGCACCGGGCAGCCACCCCACGGCCTGCGCCTTGCAACAAGTCATGAGCATCGAGGTCACTAGTCAGTCAAGAAATCAAAGCCGTCGTCCATGACTGTTGTGTGTTTCCAATGGTTTGAGTGCCTTGAGAACTTTTGAGGGTCCCTATGGGCTCCCTGTTTTGATCCGATGGTGTATGCACGACCCAAAGAAACAAGGAAGATATATTTCTTTCTTTCGTTCATGTCTTAATGTATGGGACGTGGATCCGGTGCAGTTGCTATAGATGCTGCAACTTTAGCAATCTCACAAACTTGGTCACCCATGTTGAATCCAAGGGAAAAGCACCCACCTTATGCTCCTTCATGCCTCATTTTACAAGTCCCCACGCCTTTGGAGGGAAACACAAAAACAAATTAATGGATTTTCCTCGGCGCCTAGGGCGACAGGCAACCTGAGGCTGTTTCCTTGGTGACTAGGGCTTTCTCAACTCTCCCTATCTCTCTAGTCATGATCCCGTTATTCTTGTATTGGATCTGCATTGGATCTGAGTTCCATCTCCGAGTTCCTCGGGTGTCCACGACAAATTTGCTATGTGTAGCCGCAGAACCCATTTAGGTCTAGTCTTAATGTTTGTGGTGCTCCCAATTCAGACTATGGGAGAGTGTTGGAATGTAATTGGGCTCGTGGGCTTGTCTATCATGACTCCCCACCTAGCCTATATATATGTACATTGACTATGTCTAAGTAATCGAGTATTCCCCAATTCATACTCTTTCAAGTTGGAGTCAAATCATATTCATCTATTTCTTTACTCTACCTAACCTTAGTCCTCACCTTCATACTCTTTCAAGTTGGAGTCAAATCATATTCATCCATTTCTTTACTCTACCTAACCTTAGTACTCACCTTTATACTCTTTCAAATTAGAGTAAAATCGTATCCATCCATTTCTTTACTCTACCTAACCTTAGTCCTCACCTTTCATTTAATCTCTTTTTAACCATAAATAGTCCAAACGGTCACATCGTACAGTTCTTAAGTGCCGCTACACATTAAAAAAGAAGATCCTACACTGAAATGACTTGCATGGCCCTCAATAACCCTGCTCTGATGCTCGTCACCAGTAGCCTCATAGTTCTCCTCAACACCACGCTGCTCGTACTCCTACTTTGGGATCTCTTGTTCCTATTCCTCCTCTTCCTCGATGCGCCCGGGTACAACTGCATGTGGCTGCTGCTGAATCAAACACCACGTCATCCTGCTTAGAAACTACAATCACATTATCAGAGCAAGTAGAATATACCATACTTACCCTAGGATAGGTGAAATTACACTAATAGCAACATGAGCACAAGACAAATGATGCATGGTATAGTTGGGTGTAAGTTTAGCAATCGAGACTCCATAAATAGTGATATGCTAATGAATACCCAGCCAAATATAAAACTGCTAACACATCCTTCTCTACATCTAATCCATCCTTTTATCCATGTATAATAAAAAGCATATAGGAGCTACAAATACATACACAACCAACAAGACAATGTATGTTGTGCCGTAATCATGATATAGAGCAAACCTAATAGTCAAAACTAGAAAACCAACCACCACCACCACTAAGAACCACTTATATGAGTAGATGATTGAACCTAGGATAGAAAGAATTAATCAAAATAATATGATGATAAATGAAGTTCAATCAAAATCAAAAGAGGAGAAATCGAGCATGTTTGCACAAAAACGAGAAATCAAGCGTATTTTCCATCCGAGAGGCAAATACACTACCTTACGCCCATGTCCTCCATCCCATCATGCTGCTGCTCGAGATCGGGAATGCGAGGTGCCTCACGTCGACGACAATGTCCGTCTGGAGGCACTGTGCCACCTAGGGTGACATGGCCGCTACGCGCCGCCTGCTCAAGGTCATGGCCAACGTGGTCCACTGGCGCGAGGACCAATCCATTGACCGGGCGTGAGGACCAACCCTAACTGCTTGCATGACGACTGCCAAAGCCAAGCTAGATGCGCTCGCAACATAGATGACTACGGTCAGCAAGCTCCTTGAGTCTCTTAACAAGTGGAGGCCCGATGTGGAGGGCATGTTAGAGGCCCTCGATAAGGATCTCTAGACGCTGACATTGCACGTTGTGGCCTTGGAAGCACATCCAAAACCTGCTCCGCCTCTAGTCCCGCCGCATGAGGAACGTTGGCCACGGCGTCGCAACATCTCCATAGGGGTCGGAGGCATGGACCATAGTCCTTTCGATACCCCTGGCCAATTGTCAATTCGTGGGTTCCCCTTCTCACCCTGTTGCCAATTCTGATGTTGCTCCACCTTGGCAAATGCATTATCAGAAGGAATTTCGATTACCCAAAGAAAATTTCCCAAATTCGATGAATTGAACCAACAAGTTTGGAAGGAAAATGCTGAGAAGTATTTTGACATGTTGAATGTTTCTATCCATCGTTGGGATCCTTTCGCTACATTGCATTTTAAGGGAGTTGCTCAGTTATGGTTACAAACTTATGAAGCCCAAGATCGTGTTGATAGTTGGGTAGAGCTCTATATTGCTTTGTAGAAACTAAGTTTGGTAAAGACCTATATCAGAATTCCATGCAAGAGTTGTTGAACATCAAACAAACATCCACTATGCAGAAATTTTATGATAGATTCATTCTAGTGTTGCATAAGGTGTTAGTTCATAATAGCCATTTAGATGATGTGTTTTTTGTAAGAAAATTCTTGCAAGGCTTGAAATCTGATATATATTAGACATGCTTTAGTCTTACACAAACCAATGACAGTTGATCTAGCTCTGTCTTTGGCCTTGATATAGGAAATTGTTATGGAATCTCAACCCAAGCTCTTCAACCGTCGGCCATACAAGGACTTCAACAAGTTTCAAGAAAAACAAGTTGAAGCTAAGCCGGGTGTTCTAGGCAAGGTAACAACAGATTTAGGTAGTTGGACCTTCCAATGTTCCACTTTGGCTTCAGTCCCTATGCCATTTTCTTTGGTGGATAAATTGTCCAAGTTGTCGTAATCCTCCAAGCACGCTATTCCTAGTTCCCACTACCATTTCCCCAAAATTTCCACAACAATCACATGGGGATTAGAGGTGGTGATCAAAGTGACATATGAGCTTTACACTACCAGACCCTATCTAATTAGGCATGTGTAAGCCACTGAGCCAAGGTTACAAATCCAATACTAAAAATATGGAATCCAACATTTGCATGTGGCTGCACATATTCACTATTTCAATATTCATGAAGTATTCCAAAATGAACTAGGGAGAACGATAGTAGAGAACCAAGCACCACCATAGATGTACAATGTAAAGAAAACTATGACTGCTTGTAGTTAGTAAGCTTTAGCTATTGTTACATAGTAGCCTCAATGGTACTGAAGGCATATGTGTTTTATCCTTCGCTAGTTGGCTTCTTGAACTGCATGGCCGTTGGTGCATATATATGTCTTAGAATTCCATATTTAGTTGATTATGTTGATCCTCTTTTGACATGTTTGTTCATTAACATAAATAGGATTATTGATATTATAATATAAGAAATAGGAGCTAATATTGCAAAGAATACATTCCTTGCCAGTTTTAGAATGAGCGCACTCCCATCCCAGTTCTTTGCAAGAAATTTTTGGAGCTTGTATCTACCTTGGTAATGCAATGTTACTACTTTACACATTTACTCAACTATTCTCCTATTTGACAATTTTAATATTTCAACTTGTTAAGACAAATGATTAATTCATGTATTGAAGGTAATGCTAACATTATGTTGGTCACCTGCAGAAAGAAAGAGATGCCTCAAAGTTTGATAATGTGGTACTATTGCTTCAAGATATGTTAGAAGTGATAACAAGAGATATGATGGTTAATGAGATCAGGTTATTCTTTGTTGAGCTCCTGAGAATTATATACATAGCTTCCATATGAATAGGCAACTAATTATTGCTACCGTTTCTATTTTTCAGAGAGCTGGCTGTGTTCGGTCATGGTAACAAGGATCCAGTTCCAAGGAGACAACTTTTTGTGGGCTTTGGTACAGAGCCTACCATTGTGTTTCCCTCCTCCGGTTTCTACACACTGGGAAGAACAGGTTATATCAGCAAATTGTTGTTTGCCTTTTATTACCAAGAGTGTGTGTTAGAGTATATTGTCTTGTATAATAGTGTGAACGAACTATACTTGTCTACAGATTAAGCATCATAACAGCTATATTTGGCCCAGTAATCCAGTATTTCATTAACCATATATGTGAATTCTCATGTGGGTAGCGCCTCCTTCCCATGGAACCCGAATTGGCTGAAAATGGGTATAGAAACTAAACACACACACATGTAGATGGAGATATTGAGCGATACAAGGTTGCTAAGGGCGGCGCATCAACTTATATAAGATAGGAATTTCTTTTAATGAGAAAATAAGGCCCGTTATCAAATTGCTTACCATTCGAGCAGATATTCTAAGCAAACTTATCTCAGGCTATCCCTACTAGTTGATTAATTCATCAACTTTATATATAAAATGCTTTTCTACATGCCTTGATGAGCAGCTTTATATGCAGAAAGCCCTCCAGTTCATTGACCCTACTCGTCCGTCTTATGTGTAATCACCTAACCGAGCTCAGAATTTTCCAAACAAGGGAACGTAACCGCACTACAGATAAGGTGGCAAGAAGATCAGGCTGCCGAAATTACAACAGTGATAGATCGCACTTGTATTTTTGATAAATTAAATAGCGCACATCATGTACAATATTCGTGTATACATGGATCCCTCAAGACAAGACGATCAAGGGCAGAGACTCAGAAAGCCAAGCATGAAAGGAAAACGGAGCTACTAGTAATCTATAGCTGACATAGCCGCCTTCTCGCCAGCGTCCAAAAACCAAACAGGCCGGGAGAGAAGGGGCACATGAAACTGGAAACCGGCAAAGTTTCCATGGGGTGTGCGTGTGGCCTGTACAGAACACAACAACAGACAGAACCCTGATCCTACGGTGTGTAACGTGCATGGAGGACCTGAGCAGCCAAGCCTCTTCCAGTGCACACTTCGGTGAACAAATTCAGACAAATTAGCCGCCTACGGCATAAGAGTCCACACTCCACAACAACAATCATTGGGATGATGTCCTTGGAGCTGCATCAAGCAATGCAAAGAAGAATCATTAGTACTTGTATGACGAATTGACGATATATATACTTTCCACTGTATCATCTTGTAGCTAGGACATGCATGGATTTGTTGTCTTACATAGGCTGACGGCCTCGGAGCTCTTCATGAGGCGGATCCTCTTGCATGACTCCACGAACATCCTGCGTTCATGTGAAAGAGATCAGGGATTAGCAAGCTTGACAACAAGTGTTTCACCGATTTGGATTGGATGGAGAACAGATTAATTAATTATCATGAACAAGCGAGAAGAAGGTGGGGTACGGTGAATTTACTTGAATGGGACGTCTCCGACGAGCATCCAGTCGCCGTCCTTGTCCTCGTAGGTGGGCACGTACTCGGCGCCGGTGGCGGCGTCCACGAGCCTCCCGGCCCCGTCGGCTCCGAGGCAGGAGGCGAACATGCCGTGGAGCGCGCGGAGCAGGGCCGCGTACCTGTCGTGCGCCGCGAGGTCCACCTTGCGCAGGTACGGCGCGCCGTCCACGGCCACCTTTACGAGCTTGGCCTTGGCCTGCTCGTCACGCAGCGCGTTGCGCCGGTACGCGCGCACCGGCGGCCACCCCACGGCCCGCGCCCTGCAACAAGTCGTGATGAGCTTCCAGGTCAGTCAACAGATCAAAGCCGTCGTCCATGGGCGTACGTACGTCGTCGTGTCCAGTCCACGCGCGGGGCGGGAGGTGCCGGTGTGTGAGGGAGAAGAAGAGAAGGGCAAGTTAGAAAGAAGGCGCGTACTTTGGGGAGGGCGGCTTGTCGTGGTCGGCCTGGGCGCGCTTGCGGTCGGCGGGGTCGGCGGAGGACGAGGAGCCCGGGAGCGCGAGGGTGAGCGCGGTGTCGTCGTAGTCGAGGCCGGACACGGCCGGGGAAGCCGCGGCGGAGTTGGTCGAGCTCGCCGACATCACTGGATGGTACGGTGGATGCGCGCGCTTGTTCCGACCTTCCCGGGCTTCTGCTTCTCTCTGAGAGTCTGAGGCCTTGCTGCGCCGCTGGTCCGGCCGATCGATAAGCTTTGCTTGGTCAGGCAGGGGCGTCGCGCGCAGAGGACGAGCGCTGCTGCTGCGTGCGGAGGGGAGGGGAGGAGAGGGAACCGGAGAAGGAAGGACGCGGCGGCGTTGCGCGGTCGCTGTCGGAGTCGGAGGCGAGTGCGTGCGTGCGGTGTACTGGAGGACGAACGAATGAGAGGTGGGCGCTGCCTATAAAGATGCGCGCGGTCGGCGGGGGCCCCGCCCGCCCGCTCGCGGCGCCCGCGCGTTGTCCGGTGCGGTGCCGCGTGCGTGCGTGTGGGAGACGACGAGATGTGCATTCGATCGGCGGCAGCACCGCACCTTCTGGGGTTCTGGATCTCCGAAATTTCACTGCTGCTGTTGGCCACTAGTCAGGTTGTTGGCTGCTGTGGAGCGCGTACAGGCAACTGCACTGGGCTTGCATGAAAATCGATCAGTGAAAACATGCACGATGCTTGCTGCCTGTCGAAGTGAAGTTTGGTGTTGGTATGTACTATTAGAAGTTTGATTCTATCAACAGCAAAGTGAATTTCACTGAAGCTGTCTGAAACCGAAGAATGTTCCCAACAGAGGCAGTGGCAAGCACACCCCATTACAGTAGTTACTGTTGTGCTCTCGTTTGAGACAGCAACAGGAAGGAGACAATCCATCTTGCAGTGCACGGGAAGGAAGACAAAGGAAGGACAGACAAGCCGATCCGTCGCAGTCCCGGTGGCCCGATCCGGCTGACAAGTGGCGCGGAGGCACGTGAGACCCACCCGTCAGGATCCGGGACAACGGGAGGCTGCTTCCAAGTCAAGTCGCCGTGGCGGCAGCAAGCAGAAGCAGGCATCGCAGTCGCCGCAGTGGGCGATGGGAGGCAGTTGGCATGTCGGCGCGCTGTCCCCTGCTCGCCTTTTGACGACAGGCGAACCCGATGCTATGCCTTCTCTTCGCTCCGCCCGCCGGGCGAGTGGGTTGGTGCGTGCGCAGCGCACGGACCCAGTCGGCCAAGTCCACTGTCCCCAACCGACGGCGCGGCTTCGGTTCTGCCTTGTGCGCACTCCGAGCACAGCTGCTGCCGGCCTCCGCGGACCGCGGTTGTGAGCGCGGCGGGGATCCTGCCGAGCTCTTTCCTCAGCGACTCCGCGTCCGGCCGGTCCGACTCCGACCGACCGAGGAAGACCGGCGCGTACGAGCGCTGTTTCCTCCGTTTCTGCTCGGCACCATCCTTGCTGACTTTCCTGCCGCCGCTGCCCGTCCGTCCTCTTTTACGTTTTTACGCTTCTTGAGCTTGACAGGTGCTTGCTATCGGTCGATTCCTTTGGACGGATACTTCCGCAGTTCCGCTGCCTAGCTCCCTCACGAGTCACGACACACGATGTAAAACGGACAAGTACCTTTTCATCCCTCCGTGATGAAATTCCTGCACCGCGTTCCGATTTTCACCTGATTACATACTTCCCTGTCTGGTTCATCAACTGAACCTAGAATGAATTACAAGCTACGACACGCTAAAACGTACGCTAACAGCCGCACCCCCGGCCCATGTGTACGTCTCGCAGTTGCAGGCTTGCAGCTACCACAAAAAGCCGGCCACATCTGAGGAGATCGATACGTATCCATGATGCACCTTTCTGTTGGAATAATCGTCCCGTCCCAGGAAATCAAATCCTATGCCCATACAATACGGCATAGGTAGCTAGGCCTAACCATTTCTCATCTTTTGATTAATTCAAGGTAGCTTTGGCGCAAACCTGTGCCGATCGAGGGGCATGCATGCATTTCGGTGGCCGGGCACCAGGAAATGTTGGCGCACGAAACGCGAGCTCGGAACCCTAAGAAAAGCCAACGTTGGCTTGGGGAGGTGGATGAGATGAGAGATCGAGGGAGGGGTTTAGGGGATCATGCAGGATTTGACCAGCACTAAACTAGGCGAAAGCGCAGCAGGGGATTTGGCCGAAAGCGTAGCAAGGCATCATTTGGACGGAAAATGGAGGGGCCCTGTTCTTGCTCCCATGAACTGATCGTACGCCATTACGGAATAGATTAAGCGGATACTTGTGGATATGCCTGTCGGGTGAAACCACGACGACGTCGACGGTGACGTTTACTTCTCCTAATGCTTAGATTAGAATAAATAATGCATGATTTCCGCTTTATTATCTCCTCATTTCCGTTTTTCTTCGATTCGTTCCACACTGCTCATCAAACACGTGCTGTTTTCAGACGTGTTTTACAAGCTCAAAACATGATTTATTTATTTATTTATTGGGGGGCGGGGGTGCTAAAAGAGATCAAAAGTGAAGGATTTTTTTAATAGTAGTTAACAATTTCATCACAGCGTTGCGCTGTCTTATTCCTTATTAATTAACTAGTAATGTCGAATATATCCTCACCTTTCTCTCGAGTAAATGGCTGATTAGCTCCCTCATTTAAATTTGACGCAACGCCTCTCCAACATACTAGTAGTGTACGTATGATTATGCAGCGGCTATCATATTATTCGCAATCGAATCTGAGCGCAAGGATTTATTCGATCTGTTATGAGCAGCCGGCCGCTAGCTCTCAACCACCAGTCAATTGATCAACTGCTATGCAAAACTAATTAACCGGCCGCCGTTATAACTGTATCATGCCGATCGGTTGGTATCATGTCATGTGAGGCCTGAGCCTGATGATCGATCTCATCTCTCGTGGCAGCCGCCGCTCCGGCAAAGAATCATATTTCGGTGTATCCTCAGCTGATGCGACGTGCACGGTCACAATCAATGTATATGTAGACATGTAGTGTGTGCCGGCCAGAGTAATTAATTAATTACAAGTAGTAACGACCTAATCAAAGAATTAGCAGGAAGATCCTCTTCTGGTTAATCAATAGGGATACAATGCTGTTTTTTCCTTTTCCTTAGTGCTACTAGTACCAGAAGCTAATCAGAGGGAACAATTCGTTTTCGGTCAGCAATTCAGGAGCTAGAGCTGTATTGTATTCAATCAGAGTTTTGTGTAGGAGAGAGATTAATATTTGTGTCTTAGATCTAAGAAACGCTTATGAGATTCTGCATCAGAATTCAGAATTCTGCCTGTGTTATCGACTCCAATCCTAATCATGGATCTCTTCTCCCTCACATGCACACCTGACATCATCATCAAACATGGAATCACATTATATTATTAACACCGATCTGCCTTCTGACCAACTTAAAACCGTCTATAATTCGTATGGCTCCCCTATAATACAGTGTCTGCAGCATGCAGAACCATTTGTAGATTCTTCTCTACGCATTATGCAGTCTAAATCTATGGCGCCAAAATGTTGCCCGAAAATTAGTTAGAGTCAAGGGAGATCTATCTAATAAGAGCCAACCTGACTGTCCAAAGATTTGTATGTCCAAAATACAATTACATGTTGTGTCTGTCCCCAAATATTCTACTGTATAAGGAAAGAGAAAGACAGAATTCTTTGGCCCATTGATTTTTTTTTACTATCTGACATGTGGGCCCATAAGTAAACCATTCGTTGCTAAGGCTAACAGAAAATAAAATCCAACAGGCATGCAGGAAAACTAATGGTGATGATGAACTAATCAGCGATATTTACGATCATGCATTCGTGTCAGGAAAGAGAGAAATCAAGAAGCTGGCATGCAAGGAAAGAGATATACTCAAAAATAAAGTTCAATTCAATCAACTATGCAAGAAGCTAATCAGTAGGAAGAGTAAATAAAGATTGTTGTGCCCGGGAGCTATAGACTCGTCTGCGCTCGAACGTGCTAGAAAAAGCTAAAATGGGTTTGAGATGTGAGCTTCAGCTAAGCTAGAAAAATATTTTTTTTTTCAAGAAAATCTGAAGGTAGAAACTCAATATTGGCAGCTATACAGAACAGTGAGCCATATCTTCTTCCACCCGGTAGTGGACTAGAGGTAGATAGCTTGCTAATTACAATTCAGATACACTATAAAAATAAAAATATAATATTGGTGAAGGACGAACAACATTTGAAGTGAATTCAGCAAAATGCAACTTGAAATACTGATGACCAACTACTGCAATGCTCTTCTTTTTTTAACCTTTGACTCCAATCCAGGTAGAGTGGAAATACTAATTTCAGCTAAATGCACAAGAAATCAAACAGCTAGATCACATGTAGCAATCCTAATTTCAGTAGTACTAATTTCTCGATCTCAGGTAGCAGTACTAGATCAGAAACAGTTTCTTGTGATCACAAGCAGAGGTAGTAGTTTATTGTGATCACAGGCAGCAGTATTCGTTTCTCTACCTAAAAAAAGTACATGTTAGTACTTTATTCTTCTGTCTGAACCGTAGTTCCCCTTTTCACAATTTTCTTATTATCAATTCCATCTGGATGTGAGCAAACAGTCGCTTTAAAATCAGCATGACAGCATCCTAACAGCCCACCATTCTTTTCATTGTGTACTTGAACTATGAATTCAGTCAAGACAGTATTTGCCTGTGTGATGTGTCTAGTTGCTATTCCTCTGAAAGAAATAAAGGTAGCCCATTTCCTTGGGCAGGTCAACAGATGCTGCAACCTTGCTGTCATTGAAGATTGTCCACCTCCGTCTTTGAGGACATGAGCTACATAGTGCCCGCAGTGGGTAGAGGTGCCCATATGGCTCACGAACGCCATCAGCTTGTATCCTGTACAAGTCAGAAAGCATTGTTAAGGCAAACAAATCTCAAACCAAACAAGAAACCGACTATGATGTTCTAGATAGGCCCTTTGAGTTTGGAATGTATCCACTATGCTGATCCAGATAGGACCTTATTTTATCGAAGTTCATATCCTTTCCACACGTTTTCAAAGAATGTTAAAAAACAAAGTGTTTTCGCTAATTTAAGTTTTTGCATCTACTTTTTTTTTTTTTTTTTTTTTTTTTTTGAAACAGTTTTTGCATCTACTTTTATGATAATATGGTGCCAAATTAGCTATAAGCAAGGCAAACACATAGACTAAATGCCGACATTACAGTGAACCTTTAAAAATTCAACATGCTTCAAGATGATTATTGTGCCACTACACAGGCAGTGAACCTTTAAAAATTCAACATGCTTCAAGATGATTATTGTGCCACTACACGGGCTCACAAAGCAAAGGGGTTAGTGAAACTTACTGCCACTTCCATCTGGAATGTATGTGTCATCAGCATTTGCATTGCTAGTGGAAGAATCAGCAGATGCTGAGCTCGATGCTTCAGGGTGGCTGAAAATCCAGTCGGTAGCTTTCTCAATATTACCGCCCTAATACACATCAAAACAAGAGTCGCACCAGAAAAGTGATAAGAACATTGCTAGGATGACTGATAACGTTGGAATCAGGAAACAAGAATGGGAACAGATAGGCAACCACTTTCCGAAGGTTAAGAATGTTAAAATCGTTCACTCAGATCAACAAATCATAAAAGAGAATCTTACAGAAGCTTTGAGGGCCTTTATGGCAACATCTTCCTGAAATCCAAAGGAAATCAGAGTTTGAATGCTTGCTTCATCAACAGACGGTTCAGGAGCACATGAATCTTTTGATATTGGGTCATTTATATCTGCATCACAAAATAATACGATGGAAAACAGTTTCTTCTCTCAAAATTTGGATTTGGAAGTTTCAATTCAATTATTTAATGATGAAAAGCAGGATTAACTACAAAACAGCGGCAGTGCCAAACCAACCTGGGTCATCCATGTGCGAGAGGAGCCAATTCATTGCCTCCTCAACTCCTGTGTTTGATGTGTTAATAGCAGCTTTCTGACAATGAAGGTAGTTGAAGCCCATGCTTGCAAGCTGGGACACAATATCCTCACTGGCAACGGGGTGAGCAGGCTCAGCACTATTGTCACCAGAACCTAAAGTGTACATTGAAAGTCACAAAAGCTGAAATAAAATTTAGGGGAAAAAAACTAATGAATGACAGTCTGACCTCCTTCAGGTAGCAGCTCTTCCCCAGGCTGTACACCTTTGCTGCGCATATGTGTGATATCAATTGTATCTGGCACATCTATATAAACATCTGCAAGGAAATAAACCATTAAGACCAAGTGATCCTAAAATGGAAAAAAACTACCCAGACAGGACGAAATTTTTTATGAAGTTGTGACTTGTGAGTCATGTAAGTAAGCACAACTAGGAATCAGTACTAATGCTTATACTAACTCTAAAGGCACAGAACAAGATATGATAAACCAGAGTTGAAATACTAGCAAGATATTGACAACCAATATCATTATTTGTAGATGATATTTGTTGATGCAAGCAGAATTTACTCAAATTCAGGACCAGGTCTTGTTGAACTGAGTGGGTAAGGCTAAGATGGATTATTTGCTATAAGACCAGCCTCAAAAATGTCATGCGGACACTGGCCATGTGCTGTGACAGAAGCTCTCTACGAAAGCAGTCTATAATGGATTCAATCATTTGAATACCTTAATTTCAATACGCAGCACTTATGCTCAAATAAATGGCGAGGGAGGTATTACCGAGTTTCTTTGGCACCCATCCTGCTTCCATTACAAACTTACGCATGTGCAGTACAAGGTAATCAGGAAAAGTGTTGAAACCAGCAGTCCTGCACGAAACATTTCATCCTTTAATCAAAACCTAATTCATACTACATGTATACACTATAACCAGCAGCTGTCTCATAGTTCTTCAGCATCAATCCACATAAATAACACAAGCATGTCAAACACCTACAGTCAGACTAGACACACATTAACTGTCATCTTGTTTAAACCAAATCAAACTAAAAGACAAATTGCCACCAGTGTAGAAATAAAATATGCTCTTTGATCAAGAACAATCAATCAACAAAGGGATCAATTAATGCCAGGAGGTTTTCACAATTTATGCTACCTTCAGGGAATCAACATGCCTGAACTGTCGGTTGAGATGGTTTGGACATCAGGAATCAACGTTGATTCAACATCGGTTGAGATGGTTTGGACATGTCCAACGGAGGCCTCTTGAGGCGCCGGTGTGTAGTGTGGTTTTAAAGCAGGTAGATAATGTAAAGAGAGGTAAAGGTTGACCTGGACTGACTTGGGACGAGGCGGTTAAGAGAGACCTTAGAGTGGAATATCTCCAAGGAATTAGCTATGGATAGAGCGCTTGGAGACTAGCAATCAACGTGCCTGAACCGTGAACTTTGTTTCTTTTCCTGTTTTCCCCTAACTCTACCCTGTGTCTTGTGCCCTATTTTTGTGTTCCTTTTATACTTGTTTGCTATGGGTTTCATCTCTAGCCTACCCCAATTAGCTTGGGACAAAAGGCTATGTTGTTGTTGACTTGTTGTTGTATGCTACCTTCAGGGAAGTCAAGCATAGGTGTGCAGATCATGAAATTAATTCAAGGTACCTTCATTGGTCTGAGGTGCCATGCATATAGTTGCTAAAGTATCACACAACTACACTGTATTTTGCCCTAGTTAAACTGGTCTCCAATGATTTTTCATCATGTATAAACGAGCTTTACTATAGCCACTGATGAACATTGATATATATTAGGTTATCACTAATATTCAAATATTTATTAATTCATTGGAAACAAAATTAGGGCATTGGCAGAAAGAATTTAGCAAATAGCAACAAAGCATTGCTCTTCAATACAAGAACCTTATGTAATGCTATCCTTTAAAAAATGCAGAGCTCAAACTGTGCATACTTAGTGGCGGTAGTCTTTGAATTCAATGCAGTGCTATAAAAATCCGGGATTTCTTCTGGCCCCGAAAAACACGCTAAGCAGGCCTCCAATGGGACTCTAGGCCTAACAATATCTTCATTAGACCTGTCATGGAAACACAGTAATATATAAGCCAACATTCACTAGATACGGATGAACTAAATGATTTAATGCCTTACACTTCTTTTCCATCCAAGTCCATTGCAGCTTTCTTCTCATTAAAAGCGTCAAGCTGCTCTGCACATCCAACAAATGTCAAGGATCTAAAATACATTATGTTTAATTAGAAGTGAGTCAAGATTTTAAAAGCTACCTTTATTAGTTGCCTCATGCAGTGGTATGCTCAAAGAAAGCATATAGTCAGACCGTTTGTTGTAAGAAACTTTCCCAGAAGGGCATTGGACTCTCTCTTCAACAACAAACTTGAAACCGGAACAAGGATTTAGCTCATGGTTCCCAGGGTTTGCCTTCTCAACTCTGTCAATAAGGTGAAGGAAGAACTCGAGGGCATCCTGTAAGAACACATTTCAAACCGAATACTACACTTATTTCAAACAAAATAATATAGTTATGATATAAAATAAATGCTTCTTAATCAGCATAAAAACGGTCGTTGTAGCTTATAAGTCAAAAAGAACATTACCTGTTGTCTCATGCTAGAAAATTCAGGATGGTTTGCAGCTATAACTGACTTAAACATGCGAGGGCGTATCCCTTCCTGCCCCTATCAAATTGCACAGACAAAATAGGAAAAACAATCAGAAACAAAAATAAAAAATATGTCAGAGATAGGGCTTGTAATAAAAAACAAACAATCAAATTGCTTATTAGAAACACATGTGTGACTAGATAGGGCTTGTAAGCTCAATAAACTAGGAGGCGCAGCAAGTGTACAAGGTGTTCCACTATCATTTGGAGGAGATAAAAGGCAATAATAACAAATCTATAGGCCCGCAATAGCATTTGTACAATTTTGTAGAGCATGAGACATGTCCAAAAAAGTCTACGCAAGACTGAACCGCCAAACCATCGTTAGTGACATGCTGAACCAGGATAGCAAAGGGTACTAACTGATAATTGGAAGCCATAACAACAAATCAATATGAAATGAAATCCATTATACCTCCTTTGCTGGTGCAGAATATTTACCGGAGAGCAAACCATGTCCTAGTTTTGTCCTATAAAAAAACAAGCATAAGAGCAAATAAATTTGGATCAGCACGTGCATAGAAAATATAACTGCTAATTATAGCTTGAATGGAAAGTGGTACAAATTACATTTTCCTGTGAAGTCCTATATGATTGATTTAACATCGTTTAACACTTAAACTATGTACAGAGCTCTTAACTAGCATCCTGCCCAGGTGACAAGGCTTTGTCCATTGTGACGGCCGAGGGAAAAAGGTTGACTCCATGAAATTTGATTTTAGAGGTGATCATTTCATTTATAATGTTGTTGCACATGTAATTCAAGTAATAGCCATGTTATGAAACTTTCAGCATAAGGAACCGATGATCAAATACTAGATTAATGTATTCTCTTGTTAGGCATATCTTGAGCAAAAATAAATAAATAAATAAATAACTAGAAAAATGTAGACAACCTAAACTAGATAAACATCAACATTTATCACAAACCCAGATGCATAGATCGGTACTTCAGCAAGGCTATAAACTTACATTTGCATGTTTAGGTCTACTGTTGGATCAGCTGGTGCAGTTGCAAATGCAGCTTTTAAACTCTGTCTCTCAAAGTATCTGAAATTAAAAAAAGGTAAAGTAAAAGAAAAAAAAAAAATACAAATGGAACAATGTATCAAAACGAATGTGAAAAGTAAAAGAAACCTTGATACGAAAAGATGGGTTGAAAACATGACTTGCATTATTGAAGCCATATAGCAACTGTAAAGGAGGAAGAAACAGGAGAGCTAAATTATAAGTTACAAGGAATTGTCAGAAAAAAAAAGGGTGTTTCATGAAGTCAAACCATGCTACCTATTCCCAAGATTCACAAGACCAGTATAGCCAGGTCCAAACAGAAGTTCAGCATCTTTTCCACTTTCTTGTATTCTATTCCAGTCATAATTTGTGTTAGCATCAAGTTCTCTCTCAGCAGTAGTCATCTCAGTCTGCAAGAACAAATTTATAAACCATGTGGTCAAGCATAAAATTGCTTCTATGAATATGTTGAACAAAGAAAAATACTGTATCATGCATCACCAGCTGTAACATATAGTTTCCTGATGAATATTACGATGAAGTTGAATGACATCTTACTGTTGACAATAACTCCTAGAGCAATGGTATATACTCCGTATTGATAATGAAAATTGTCAATGGTTCAAGAAAGTAGTCAAGAAGTTGGCGAGCATCCTACAATGGATACGCGATGTGATATAAGCCTGGACTATCAATGACAAAGTACTTTACATATATGTGTCACTATGATTATTCAGATCTGATTCTTCTACATTTTTTCAACACAGAAAAAAAACACTACAAAACAGAACTAAATTATAAGCCTTTTAATCCATATATCAAGTTCAATTAGTCTTGAAAACAATCACAGACAAATCATAAATGACATAAAATCGATATCATAACTCACCTTTTGAAGTGAAGAAAAATCAATACCAAAATGCGATAAGTGCTGAGCTAATAGCGGATCTTCAACGCTATCATCTTCAGGGTATGAGAAAACATCTGAGGTGTCACAGAAAATATGGCATCAACAGGTATTTTAACAAGGAATCAAAGCAAACAAGGTGAACTACGTATATTAGTGAAATAAATTAAGGTGTTTAATAAAGAGAGCAAGATAACCATGTGCCTTTTTTTGAGAGATTGTATGTGATTGGTGTTTGCCAAACTACTTTCCTTCAGATAAATTATTTTTTGGTTTCCATGCCCCTGAAGGCAACTTTGGGCATTAGTTTGACACTGCATCTATTAAGCTATTAAATATAATAATCAAGATAATTGTGTTGAATCTATCAATGTCATTTATCCTTTTGGTTCCATGCCCCTGAAGGCAACTTTGGGCATTAGTTTGACACTGCATTTATTAAGCTATTAGATATAACAATCAAGATAATTGTGTTGAATCTATCAATGTCATTTTTGCATGATCCGCAAAGATATTCAAAACTGTACTAATTGGAATGTTTCAGTAAAAATATGAATGTTTATCTGTAGGAATGTTTCAATAAATAAATAAATAGAATTGGGTAGTGGTTTTTTGTGTGCTTTCAATAAAAATCAGATAAAGGTTTGATATATAGAATGCAGACAGAGTTTCATTTTCTGGAATTTCCTAACCAAAAAAACAAGAAAGTAAATTGTAAAGTTCAGCTGTACAATTACCTGCTGCTTCCAAATCAGCAGTGATTGTCCCAAGCTTTACCGCTAGAGGGTATTTAGTCTGCTCATAATGTTCAATGGCATGATTATTCCCACCACTTCCATCCCAAAGCTTCCTCCCACAAAGGATCATACCATCAGTTAAATTCAACCAGAGGTTCTCAGTTTTATCACATTTGCTACACTTCCATCCTGTAGGAGGCACAATAACACCATTGTCTAGCTGCTGCAGGTCCATAGCATATGCACTAATGTTCTTCTTGTCAGCAACCCAAGCAGCCAGCTGTTCTTTCCTATCAGCACTTTCAGCAAGTAAAACTTTATCAACCGCAAGCCTAACCTGCAAAATAGCACATCCTAAATTATTAAAGTACACATAAAAGTTTCGTCTTTTGTCATTTCCATAAAGGGTAAAGACTACCTTCTCTGGCAAATCAACTGAGGGAAATGGAAGAGAGATAAAATCAGGTAAGATGACAATTTCAAAAGTATCATCATATTCTGGTTCTTGATCACCAAAACCTCCTTCCACACCTACCAATTGTGGGAAAATTCATTATTCATTAACAAAAATTAAAATAAATTGGAACTGTCATTCAATATGTAGATTTAACGCTAGAATTTGTTGGATCCACATTCTAATATTTGTACGCCAGGAAACACAGGAGCACACTGTAGAATATCCAGTTCAATTATGAAATTTCAGATTCAGATATGGATGCAATTATAGTGTAGATATACTAATACTAATAAATAATTAAATAAATAAACAAACGATACAGCACAATTAGGAACGACCCCCATAAGGCCAAAAGTACTGTAGATTAGAAAGTCCACCATTCTTCTTCTTTTTAATAGGAAAAAGCATAGTGCCATACCCCAACCTTGCTTAGAGCAACTCCAACAGTTTGGCTAAACTTAATAGCCAAATTTCATTCTATTGTCATTTTATACAGAAAACTTCTCAAAAAAGAAAAGATCCACAACAGCCTTGCTATTTTACAAAGTTAGATAGCAAATGGCTAGCCTTGCTATTTTACACAGTTAGGTAGCAAATGGCTATGGCTGGCTATATATGGCCCTCGAGATTTTAGGGATAGCATGTTTGCTATTTTACAAAACCATATAGCCAAACTGTTGGAGTTGCTCTTACAACAACAGCTTCAACAACAAAACACAGAAAGCAAATATATTCCACTCCCTCCATTCCAAATTATAAGACGCTTTGGGTTTTCTATAGTATGCCAAATGGAGGGAGTAGTATTGCTGTAGTATTATGGTGACACTGCTACACAACTGACACATTTCATGTGAATTCAGATACAATGCACCCCTTTCTGTCCATCATAGTTCAATCAATAATCATCTAAAAATTAAACACAATTCAGTTACATAGCAGACAAGGATGTAAGGATCATTATGCTGTGTGATCATCATAAGTACAGCATACCCATTTACATAACAATATTTACCATCTGATGAACTGTTTGCTTCGCTCAAGCTGGGCAGAGCATTAAATTAAATATTTACTTCCTGAACTGTTGGCTTCAATCAAACTAAGAACACATACCTATAGCGAGGAGTGTGGGCTTCTTAAGCGGGCGATCCGCCTCGTCGGGCTCCGGCTTCCGGCGCTGCATGATGTGGAGGTACACGGGGTTCCCGGTCTTCTCAAAGTTCCACTCCACGTACTCCCTCCCGAACCCCAGGAACGAGCTCATGTCCACATACAGGCCTCCCTCTGACCTCTGCGCACACGCAAGCACACACATCAAAGGCGCATCAAACACTAACCCTAACGAATCGAGTTGCAGCCGAGGAGCAGGAAGGGATGGGGGCATGGTTGTTACCGGGGTGTCAAAGGAGACGCAGCACTCGTCCTTGTGGATGCGGTTGGTGGGCTCCGGGATCCGGACCTTGTGGAGATGAGAGCGCAGGAGTTCCATGGCCGCGGATGGCGGCGGGAGAAGTGAGCCTGGCAGGGTAGGGTTTTTCGCCGTGAATGGCCGCGGCGGCGAAGTGAGTCGAGCTAAGGGCCCTGTTTGTTTTTCAGCTGATTTGATTGAAACTCGCAATCTATCTCAGCGTGTTTAGCAATCCTGATTATCAGCGGCGGGGAGGGGTGCTGCCGGCGACTCGCTCAGAAGAGGGCCGTCGCCGACGGGAGGGGGTGCGGCGCCGGCGATTCACGCAGGGGTACGGCGCCGCCTATCCCCAAATCAATTGATTTTTTTTTTTTTTTTTTTGAGTATACCCCAAATCAATTGATGGAGCGCTGGGCCTGGGTTCCCGCAGGCCTGCGTTCTTAGCCTATTCTCTTACTGGGCTTAGGCCCAGGACTTGAGTCGGATTGCAGGCTTTTTCCATAAATCATGAATGCAGCCGTCGTTTTTTTTTTTTTTTTTTTTTGACAGCTAGCCGTCGCTCTCTGTTTCCTCGGAAAGAACTGTCCACCATTCATTCCTCAATCAAATGTTCATTATTTTGTGGAAATTCAGGTTGTGTTGCCAGCCCAAAGGCTCATCCCTAGCCAGAATTTCTTTTACAAAAATAGTCATTGAACAGAGATAGAAGTGAACCGCGAGTTATGTGTTTCCTCCTGTCACCTGTGTGTGCTCTCCAGATTGAGGATGCGTTGAAGGCTGTGATTGAAGGAATGAAGGAGTAGTTGATCATTTGAATTGTGTCATGTACGAAGTATGCCATTTAGTGGTGAACTCACCTGAAGCAATACACTTCCATGAAATTCAGTCGTCCTCAGATCCTAAAGTCGAACAAATTCTCCATTAACCAAAGCTAATCGGTGACATCCTCCCTAACGGAGGTGGTACAAATTAGGAGGCAAATCCATCAGTGCGTGTCCAATAAGTAACGGAGAATGCCAAAAGCTTGGTCTATCCACGCGGCCTGGCGGCGACCCCGCTCTGCATGGAAGAGGCCACCACCCAAGGTCTTATTTGTCAATCCAGTCCCACCAGATCCATACCATTCGACTGCTAAAGCGTTCCAAGGATGCAAGGCAGCAACGCAGTTTCAGCATTGGCGTGCTCGTTTAAAATGACAACAATGGCCTCCGTTTGCATTTTCGGATCCTCACTACAGGAACGATTTCCTGAAAAAAAAATTCTAACTTCTTGATAGTCCATTTCTTCTGAGCGAAAACAGTGAGAAGATACACATCGATTGTGACAAGACTGAGTTTACCAAAGTCTCAATATGCCTAACTTTTGAGTCAAAGGTTATACGGCAGGTCAGGCCATCTTTGCCTCCCTCGGAGATTCTTCTCCCTCTGTTTTCACTCAGAATAGCTTTCCTTGTTATAAACTATCATCGGAGCCTGTTAGTGTTAGGCGGTATGCCTACGTCTAAATCATACGGTATCTTTACTACATAAAAAGAATGAAAGTAAGACATTGGTTTGGTGTCACAAAATTTTCACCTCACTTCTCCCTCCGCATGCGAACCATCCACCCCGCATGTAAATTTGGAAAGTAAAAATCTCCTTCAATCACGCGAACCTCACTACTCCCTCCGCATGCGAACCATCCACCCCGCATCCAACAAATTGGAAAGTAAAAATCTCCTTCAATCACGCGCGTGTGGTTTTAAAGGAAACCACGCAAGGAAATTATTAGTGCTATTATTAGAAAACCAGAAATAGTGGTTAGAAAATTAAGCATGCACAGTAAAAATCTCCTTCAATCACGCTCGTGTGGTTTTAAAGGAACCACGCAAGGAAATTATTAGCGCTATTATTAGGAAACCAGAAATAGTGGTTAGAAAATTAACCATGCACCCGCCTCCTCTCCCTTGCGTCAAAGAAAGGAAATAAACTTGCCTCCTCCCTCCCACACGGCCACGCGTGATTGATGCCACGGTCCTTCCTTCCTTCCCCGCATTATCATCGTGTGCTCCTCCCTCCCCTTTACGGTATCTCTTTCCTTCACGCCATACCGCCGCCACCAGCCTGTGAGATCCGGCGAGGGGAGGCTGTGACCCGTGGCCCTGCTCCAGCGGAGTCGGTCGCCGGCGAGGTGGTGCTGCGTGTCCACTCCAACGCAACGAGGAGCGCCACCGCCAGGACATCATTTGCGCCTCGCCGCCACGGAACTGCCGCACACGCAACTCCCACCCACGCCGAGCAAGTCTATGGTTTACACGGTCAGGTTTTCTGATAACTTCAGGATCCAATAACCAATCTTCCTTTGTAGTATGTGCGAGAGGAGCCATCTTAACAATGAGCATGTTTGGATCCTCTAACTTGGTTAGAGTTAGAGTAACTTTCTAACTCTACCTCTAACCCTCAAGTAACTCTAACCCATAGACAGTTTGGATGACAGGGTTAGAAACACTTTTTCAATCACTTTTCCAAGTCAGTGTGCCTTTGGGTTGGTGGGCTCAACCAAAGTAACTCAAATATCACCCCCTTGAGGGGTTACTTCTTTTTGGTGGGTTAGAGCCAAAATAACCCAATCTAACCCACGTGTTTGGATGCTTTTGGGTTATTTGGGAAAAAAAAATAACCCAATCTAACTCTAACCCTGACATCCAAACAGGGCCAATAGCTGTCACGCATGAGCAAGACGAGCATGCAGTCTTTCCATGCAACTCATGTACATAAAATTGAAGTATCATATCAACGGTCTAGAGAAACCTGTGTGTAAAATTGAAGTATCATATATATCTACAGTCTAGAGAAAATCTCTTTATGTAAATGAACTTTGACTTTGAATTAAAATGTCACTTTAACGTCGTTATGGAATTTAAAAGTATTGCTATCTTATTGAACTATCCATGTGTTTTTAATATAGAGATTAATATCTGATTGAAACTAGGGATTAATTTTGTGTCCAATTTGATCACAATGGAACCTATGCAACATAATAAAGGTCGTACAACATTTTAAGACTTGACAAACACCGTCAATGGAGGTAATTGTTTATATTCATGTCCATAGGAACTTTTATTGATCCTGCCAATGGGCCGTGCAACGGTACAAGGCTGCCGGTGCGGGGGTTCTCAAGAAATACAATCGACGTGGAAATTGTGGTAGGGTAGCAAGCTGGGAAGCGGGTATTCCTTCCTCGAATACCCCTGTGTCTATCTGATGAGATGTTCCCGTTCGAGTTTAAGAGGAAGCAGTTTCTTTTCTTTAGGAGGCATTTTTTTGTGCGACATTCGCTTTGAGTCTGCCCATCCGCCACCCCATGCGAACCTGAAGGGAGAAAAAGAAATGAATCGTCCATGCGACCTACGATAAAGGAAGGAATTAACCACACAATAAAGGAAGGAATTAACCACACAATAAAGGAAGGAATTAACCACGCATGTTGGTTGTTGAGATAAAAATTAGGAAGGAAACCGTGACTCCTGTTCTTCTGTGAAGTAGTTATCCACTATGAAGAAGTAGTCTTTTATTTAAATGAGCCGCTTGTTCTGTGAACTTCTGTTACGCGGGCCGACGTACATGCTATTGTAGCTGCAACTATTTTATTTGTATAATTTATATTCAACGAACCTTACTACTTTTTTTTTGCGAAATACTATCTTGGAGAAAACCTATGAAGAGATTTGGATACATGTTTGAAAAAGCTATGCTCTTGATTTGGAGACAAGCCGTCTTGGTTTATCGAACCAAACTTTTTGCATACTGAATTCTGTTGCTCCATCACACCAAGTCGTCCGGACAGTCCATTTAATTTTACAAGACCAATGGTCAAGTATGTATACACAGGTCCTTGATAATATTGTCTTAGGCGAATTACGAAGAAGCCCATAAAATGGAGTTTAAAAACCTCCGATATCCATGATTGATTATATTAGTTTCACAAAACTTTTTTAAACTAAATGTCACTTTAATATCATTATTTAATTTCATAGTATGGTTATCTTATCATGCGATTCATGTGTTTTTATATAAAATTTAATTATTCCGTAGCAACGCACGGGCGTTTAACTAGTGTGAATAATAAGGACAGACTTGATAACCACTAGAAAAAGGAATGAACTGAGAAATGGATTACCATATATTGTCTCTGAATCGCGTGAAAATTTGTCCGGTTAAAACACTGTAGATTTAGAACTGAAAAGAATTAGTTTAAACCAATGTGGTCCCCGCTTTTTTTAAGACAAAGGAAATTATATTCCGGCTTCGGTCATCCGAGAATGCATCAGGCCAACAAAATTACAACCGAAAAACAAGTGTTACGGGTAAGACAAAAGTCACCCGAAAACACCGGTTGTCGGGGATCTAAATATTGGGCCCCGAGACATTCTCCAAACTGTGAGAATCTGCCGGCCTGCCAAGGCCCAGTAAAACCTAGCCCGCTATCATCCCGCACGGAGGGGGCGGCCCGACGGACGATGGACCAGGCCATGGAGTCACGGCGCTCACACGGCGACGGAATCGGCCTACGGATGGCCTTGAGGCGGCCCACAAAGCGGCCCAAATGGAATCACCACGACGCAAAGAGCTTATTACGCTCACGAAGGACAAGGTCAAGGACCTCTGCAAAACAACGAACCATGACGTTCCACGCCGACGGCGGCGGCAAACCATGGCTCGGACTCGACCACGCATCTCCGTTTCGTCCCGAGGCTGGCCTAGCTCACCCGCCCCGGGAGAAATCTCCGCCGTCCGGGGTGGCCTAGCTCACCACCCTCGGGCGCAAAAACTCCGCCTCGCCCGAGGGAGACCAGCTCTCCATCCTCGGGTGAGGCAGCCCAAATAGCCCGTCTAGGGTCGCCGACCCTCGGGCGTGGGAGGTTCCGTCCGGAGGAAGGGAGTGCCATCGATTACGCCAGTCCAAATCGAGCGCCGAATCGTCTCCCCAATCCGGCGATGGGGCGCAAAGCTGAACCCGTGACATGTTACGCCACGGCGCGGGAAAAACCGAGGATGACACTGTGCATTTCCCGAGCACCGTCAAAACGCCCGCGATGGGCGGACCCTCGGGCACGACACGCATAGCCCGGCGACCTGCGGGACCGGCCCTCGCCATGCGGATTGTGAGGGACGCCTCCACGGGACCCTCGGGGCCGCGCCCGGAGGACGGCACGTCCACCATCGGATCGGGGCGCGTGTCTTCGTCAGCGACATCAAGCCCGCCCGACCCCTCTGCGGCGCACATACAACGGTGCGGCATCGGGGAATTAGCCACCTAGGTGTCCACCGGTGTAAACATTATCTCTCTCCTTCTCCTATAAAGGGGGGGAGTAATGCCTCATTAGAGAGGATTCGATTCGAGCCCGCTCAACTCCGGTTCACACGGAGGAAACGCACACCACCACCACCATAACCACGATCGTGGGGCTTGAGACCAGCGTCTCTCCCCGCGACCGCTGTAACCCCTACCGCAAGCTCACCTTTGGGCGCGAGGTAACACTGAGTAGGACACACCCCCTGGACGTAGGGCCCCGTTGGCTGAACCGGGATAAACATTGCGTCCCGTGTCCATCTTGCGCTTCGCCATCGAGGGAGGAGGCACACGGCTTATAAATTCTTTATTGCCGGCACGAGGCACCCACCGTTCCTCGAAATGCCGGCGGTTGGTGCGCGCCCCGGTAGGGCGCCGTGTGCAATCTGCATCTCCATCGGCCCTCATGGTGTTTCCGCCTTCGTTTCCACCACTCGCGGCGAACCACGAGCTCCAGCGCGGAACACCACTATTCTTGAACAACGGCATTTGTGGCGCTCGGCCACAACTACGGAATGATCCTTACGCGACGTCTGCCGGTAGAAGGGAGGGCCAGCATCGCCGCCGCGGCGAGCCCATCATCACGGCCCCGCGCCGGCGCGGGCGGGCAAGGCGGACCATCGGCCCGCGCAAGGGCGCGTCAAACAACGGATTCTGAATCCGTCGGCGTATCCCGGCGCCCGACTCGCGAAGGGCTCCCGGGAACCCTAGGCCTCGGGAAATACCTTACCCGCCACCCGCTCGTGGTAGGGTACCCCGAAACCCTAATCGTCGGGAAAACGCCTTCGCTCCGGTCATCTGGAGGGAGTCCCGTGAATCCTCGCCCGGCTTGAAACCTCGGTCGAAGCCTTCGCCCGAGAGCACGAGCGGACCACCCGTCGTTCCACGGGGCGTTATCCCATGGACATTCACTCGGAGGAGCGCATCCTCCGAGAGGGCGCGGGGGCGACCCCGTCATGCCACCCCCCTCCGGTTCAACCGGGGCTGGTCCCGAGGCTGGGGGACTCGCTCTACCGTCCCGAGAATCGAAACCTCCTCCGGGCGTTTGGTGCACCGTGCACCCGGCGATGAAGACGCGAGTACTATGACCCCACGCGGGAATGCTTCAATGTCGAGGTCCCGCCACGGGATGGCCATTCAGCGTCTCCGGCGAAGATGACGCGGACGTACCGCCACGGCGAGCTCCGGCGCCCGGCGGCTTCGCCCGGTCCATCCGATAGCGGCGCCGGCACCTGCCGGCCAAAACACCCGGCTACGAGATCTGCGAGGGCGAATCCGGGCGGAATGCGCCCGACTCCGGCCCCCGGGGCGGGGAACATCCGGCGAGCGGGCTCAGCGCGGCAGGCCCCCGGGGCACCTCAAGCTCACAATGGCGGCGGGCGTGGCGGACCGGCCGGGGTGCCTCAATCCCGGCATAGCGGCCCCGTTCAACGAGCCGGCCTCAGCGTGGCGGCGGCCGCCATCTTTGGGTGCAAATGCCCGAGCCCTCCACTCTACCGGGGGTAGCGCATACGGGAAGGCCTCGGTCAACTCCTTGACAAGGCGGCGGTGCAACGAGCGAGAGAGTTCCGCTTCCGGGATCGGG
Organism: Hyparrhenia diplandra; assembly: GCA_015847255.1. Lineage (NCBI taxonomy): Eukaryota > Viridiplantae > Streptophyta > Magnoliopsida > Poales > Poaceae > Hyparrhenia > Hyparrhenia diplandra. The sequence continues at coordinate 214,485 of JADLZK010008126.1, read as the reverse complement.
CCGTGGCGTCACGGCGGCGAGAGGAATCGGGGCGAAGTCGGCGGGGCTCCGTCCACCCCCCGGATCGAGCCGAGCCCGGTAAGGCCCGATCCGGGGCGCTGGGCGACAACCGTTGCAACCGCCCGGTCTGGGAGCGCATAGAAGACCCGCACCGCGACCGCAACCGAGGCGCCCCCGACCTCGGGGGCGAGATCGAGCAGCGGCCGGGCTCGCCCGAAGTGGCTCGCCTCGGGGGGACGACAAGCGGGGCCAGACACCGAGGCGGGTCGAGAGGACCGGGGTACTCCCCGATCCGCCGGGCCTCGGGCCTTCACCGGGGACATCGGGGGGGGCACCACTCCCTCGCGTTTCGGGCCCCGATCCATCTCGAGAAGTACACGGGAGAGACTCGTCCCGGTATGGGCGGGGCGACTATCGGGTGGCATGCCGGTTCGCGAGGGGGCACAAGATGACAAAGTGATAATCGAAATTTGCCCTGTACCTCTCAGTCGCGAGCTTGGGTTGGAACACCTTCCACCCAACCTCATATCAAAGCTGGGCGGACTTGGTGAGAACCTTCCTTGGTAACTTCCGGGGCACATACCTACGCCGGGTAACTCGGGGGATCTCGAAACTTCCGACAAAAATCCGACGAATCCTGGCGCGACTACATCCGGCGCTTCTCCAAGCGGCGGACCGAGCTCCCTAATGTGACGGATTCGGACGTCATCGGGGCCTTCTTGGCCGGCACCACTTGCCGAGACCTCATGAAGAAGGCTGGGGCGCCGGACTCCCACCGAGGCAAACGGGCGATGGACATTGCCACCAAGTTCGCCAACGGTGAGGGAGGCTTTGTCGGGGCTCTGTTCAATCGGGGCTCGGCAAGGGAAAGCGCAAGGAAGAGGAGCCCGAGGGATCGCAACCTCGGGAGAGCAAGAAGAAAAAAAGAAGAAAGATAAGAGCCGCAAGGGCAAGGGCCACGCCGCCCAAGCGGGCGATGAAGACATGGTGGCTGCGGTCGATCGCAAGGGGCCCCGACCCCCGCCACAAGAAACCTTCGATGACATGCTCAAGAAGCCATGCGGAACCATAGCTACCGGTCAAGCATACCCTCGGGGAGTGCAAGAGGGTGCGCCAACATTTCGCCAAGCTCAAGGCCATCCCGAGGGTGAAGAGGAAGAGGCTCCCGAGGGTGGCGCCAAGGGCAACGAGGAGTTCCCGAAGGTGAATAATTGCTTTATGATCTTCGGCGGCAGCACCCGGCAACATGTCCATGCGGCCGGCGCAGAAGGAGCGTCGAGAGGTCTATGCCACGGGCCGGCAACCCCGGCTGCGCGCAAGTGGTCGGACCGGCCATCACCTTCAACCCGTCGGATCACCCCCAAAGACATCCCGAACTCGGGGCTTATCCACGGTGGTGGATCCCATCATCGCCAACACTCGGCTCACCAAAGTCCTTATGGACGGAGGGAGCAGCCTCAACCTCATCTACGAAGAAACCCTCGACCTCCTCGGGGTAGACAAGTCAAGACCCGCCACGGAGGGCCGGCATTCAATGGCGTCGTCCCGGCAAGCGACTAAAGCCCCTCGGGCGGATCGACTTACGGTTTGCTTCGGTGACCCCTCGAACTTTAGGCAAGAGACTCTCACATTCGAGATCCTTGGGGTCAGCGGTACCTACACGCACTCCTCGGGCGGCCTGCTACGCCAAGTTCATGGGCTGTCCCGAACTACACGTACCTCAAGCTCAAGATGTCGGGGCGAAGGGTGTCATCACGACTGGCCCCTCGCACCATCATGCATACGAGTGCGGCGTGGAGGCGTGGAGTATGCCGAGGCACTCGCCATTGCCGAGGCACTCATCGCCCGTCTGAAGAGAAGCTTTGACGAAATCACGATCGAGCATGAGGCCAAGCACCGCGCACATTGGAGCTTCGAGCCCTCCTCGGGCACCAAGAAGATCCCACTCGATCCCAAGAACCCGAAGGAGAAGGCTGCGACCATCACCTCGGACTGGATCCGAAATAGGAAGCCGTGCTCGTCGACTTCCTCAGCGCGAATGCCAAGGCGTTTGCGTGGGGACCCTCGGACATCTTGGGGCATACCGGGGGATGTCGCCGAGCACTCCCTAGACATCCGGCCGGGCTCAAAGCCGGTCATGCGGCGCTTGCGCCGTTTGATGACGCCAAGCGGAAGATCATCGGCGAAGAGATCCACAAGCTACCGGAGGCCGGATTCATAAAAGAAGTATTCCACCCCGAGTGGTTAGCTAATCTGTATTAGTAGAGAAAAAGAATGGGAAATGGCGGATGTGTGTGGACTACACTAGTCTCAACAAAGCATGTCCGAAAGTTCCCTTTCCTTTGCCTCGAATCGACCAAATTGTCGACTCCACTGCGGGATGTGAAACGTTGTCCTTTCTTGGCGTATTCCGGTTATCACCGGATCAAAATGAAAGAGTCCGACCAGCTCGCGACCTCGTTCATAACACCCTTCGGGATGTATTGCTACCTCACCATGCCCTTCGGGCTGAGGAACGCTGGGGCAACATACCAGCGGTGCATGCAAATCATCTTCGGGGAACTCATTGGAAGGATCGTGGAGGCCTACGTCGGCGACATAGTGGTCAAATCAAGAAAACGTCGGACCTCGTGGGTGACCTCGGGAAACCTTCGAGTGTCTAAACAAGAAGGGAGTCAAGCTCAACCCGAAAAATACGTATTCGGGGTCCCCGAGGATCTTTGCTGGGTTTTATCGTCTCTCAACGAGGCATCGAAGCAAACCCAACCAAGGTTGACGCGATCACCAAGATGGGTCCGATCCAAGATCTCAAGGGAGTACAGAAGGTCATGGGCTGCTGGCTTCATTAAGCGAGGTTCATCTCACGCCTCGGGAGAAGGGCCTGCCCCTCTACCGGCTCCTTCGCAAGTCCGCGCTTTCGCGCTGGACCCCGGGCGAAGAGGCCCTCGGCAACCTCAAGCTCGACAAACCCACGGTCCCGGTACCGCCAAATCCGGGAGAAACCCTGCTCTTATACGTCACTTTGCCACTACCCGGGTGGTCAGCGGTGGTCGTAGTGGGCGTCGGGAAGAGGGCACACGTTGCCGATTACAACGCCTGTTTACTTCATCGGTGAAGTGCTTTCCGACACCAAGGCGAGGTATTCACGGATCACGAGAAGCTATTGTACGCCATCGTCTTCGACCGAAAGGAAACTTCGCCACTACTTCCTCGCGCACCCGGTTGCGTGGTATCCTCGTTCCCCCTGGGAGATCCTCCAAAACCGAGAGGCCACGGGAAGAGTGGCGAAGTGGGCGGTGGAGCTCATGGGCGAAACTATATCATTCTGCCCGCAAAGGCGATCAAATCCAGGTCCTAGCCGACTTTGTGGCGAATGGACCGATACACGGCTACCCCCCCACCCATCCGGGCCGAGTCTTTGGACCATGTATTTCGATGGATCCATGATGAAGGCGGCGCGGGGCTGGTTTTTGCTCTTCATCTCACCCCTCGGGGGTTCACACGAGGTATGCCATCCGGTTTGCATTTTCCTGCCTCCAACAACGTCGCGAGAATACGGCGGTCAACGGTCTCCGGATCGCGGCGGACCTCGAAATCCGACGGTTGGAAACCGAGGGGGATTCGCGATTGGTCATCGACCAAGTCATGAAGGCCTCGGCGTGCCCGACCGAAGATGGGGCGTATTGTCGGGAAGTGCGCAAATTGGAGGAAAAGTTCCATGGGCTTGAGCACAAGCATACGCCAAGCAGCTACAACGAGGCCCGCGGATGGGCTGGCCAAGGTCGCAGCAACCCGGTACCGTTCCCCCGAGCGTCCTCACCCGAGACCTCAATAAACCCTCGGTCAAGTACACCCCCTCGGAAGTACCCTCGGGGGCTCACGAGGGCGGCACCTGGCAAGCCACACCCGAAGCTATGGCGGTCGGCCCGGTCCACGGCGGAGAAAACCGGATGGATGTACCTCACCCAGGGAGAGCTACCCAGGGACAAGACCGAGGCTCGCCGATTAGCCCGAAGGGCGAAGTCCTTCACACTGATTGGAGAGAAAGGGGAACTCTACAAGAGAGGAGCCTCGGGGTATACATGCGATGCATACCCTCGGTGAAGGCCAAGAATTGCTCGTTAACACCCACCGGGGAATGCGGTCATCACGCCGCCCGGGACTCTAGTCGGTAAAGTCTTCAGGCAAGGCTTCTCTCGGCCCTCGGCGGTGCGAGGCGCGAACCAAGTCGTGCGTACACGCAAGGAATGCCAATTCTGGCCAGCGGGGCGCACCTCCCAGCTCAAGCAACGCAAAACCATACCTCTTACGTGGCCATTTGCGGTGTGGGGACTCGACATGATTGGGCCCCCTGAAAGGGCGCCGGAGGACACTCACGTCCTAGTCGCCATTGACAAGTTCTCCAAATGGATCGAAGCCCGAGCCGTGGTGAACCCTCACCGCGGGAAGCGGTGAAATTCTTTTACGAATATCATTTCCGTTTTGGAGTCGAACTCCATCATCACGAACAAACGGAACCAACTTCGTGGGGAAGAAGTTCCTCGACTTTTGCGGCGACTATGGCATCCAGTGGATACCTCGGCCGTAGCTCACCCCGAAGACCAACGGTCAAGTGGAGCGTGCCAGCGGCATGATCTGCGGGGGCTCAAGCCGAGGAGGATCTTCAATCAGCTAAACCAATATGGGAAAAGATGGTACCAAGAGCTGCCGTCGGTTCTATGGAGCCTTCGAACAACGAAAAGCCGAGCCACGGGGTTCAGCCCTTTCTTTCTAGTCTATGGGGCTGAGGCAATCTTGCCCACGGACATCGAATATGGGTCCCCGAGGCTGCGAGCCTACACTGAGCAAGGCAACCAGCAGGCGAGGCAAGACTCCATTGACCAAGTTGATGAAGCCCGAGACGTTGCGCTCCTGCACTCAGCGAGATACCAACAAGCTCTGCGCAAGTATCACGCCAGCGGGCCGAAGCCTCGGGAGTTCAAGTCAACGACCCCGTGCTCCGGGCTGAAGGCCGGACAACAAAGGGCGTCACAAACTCACGCCACCACGGGAAGGGCCTTATTTCCTCGCCAAATATTAAGGCCGGAACCTACAAGTTGAAGAACGAGAAGGGCGAAGTCTACTCCAACGCCTGGAACATAGAACAGCTACGTCGCTTCTACCCTTAAATTCCGCACTAGAAGTCAAACATCAGTGTTTTTTTTTCACTCAATAAAAGATCTACATCTTTTACGAAAAAAAGTGCTTCTTGTGCAAACCTCAAGGGAGTCTTAGCCTCGTCCAGCACAAGACTAAAACTCCCTCGGGGGCTACATGGGGGACCCCCCTCGGGGGACCCCTCTTTTTTCAAAACTTTTTCTTCAGGAAAAAAGTTTTCTCGCGCATACTCGAATTAATCGTTTAAGTTGCGAAGGTCGCGCACGCACAAATCCAAAGCAAGATAACCGAGGCAAACGGATCGCCCCTAGTGGCACCCGTATGGACTGCCCCAGTGGCGTCCACGGTTACTATCTCGCGAGCGGAGAAAGCAAGCGACCCGGCCACACAATAAACGAGAGATTCGGGGAACGCAACCTTAAAACATGAGTGCACCCGCCAAGGCCATAGACCTCGGGCGGCGCCATTGTTTATACACATCCATCTCACAAGCTCCAATCTTTTCATGCAAGGAAGGATCAGGGGGCAAGGGAGGCCTCATCTACTTGTGCCTCTCCGCGGCCGCCGGCCGACGGGGGCCGGCACGAGCAACGCCCTCGGCGGGCGCTTCTCCCGAGGGTGGCGTCGGACCCCTCGGCGCATCCTCGGACATGGCGTCCACCATCTTCGTGTCCCGCCTCGTAGGTGGACTCTATGGGGGAGTACGGGGGACACACCTCGTCCTCAAAACGCGAGGGCCAGTCGCGGCGCCATCCACAAAGTTATATAGACTTTGGGTCCCGGCGGCATCGGCGGCATCCCTCTCGGCGGGATCAACCTCCTCCTCGTCATCGGGCCGAGGAAGAAGCCCTTCGCGACACCGTCCGGCGTCTTGGACTCCATCGGGAAGTGGGAGCGGACCACCGCCAGGGCATGTGCGAATACCGTTCCGGAAGCGCTCGGGCTCGGGCCGAAGATAGCCGCCCACGGCGCTCGAGCGGCTGCGGTGTGTAGGACCAACCTCTGGGTTGTCCGCCCCAAAGCGGCGGACGAAGTCGAACAGGGCATCCTCCGGCTCGGTATGACTTCGCTCTTGCTCCGGCCCACAGGCAGCGTGGCGGCGTTGTCTACGGCCTCGGTCGGACCTTCTCCGCCTCACGCAGCGCCCGGCAAAGATGGCGTCGGCAAAGCGAAGTAATCAAGAACGGAAAAAGCTTACCGAGGGATAAGGGCGCACCACGGCACCGGCGCCGCCCGGCATGGCGTTGTGCTCCTCGGCGTCGACTTCGAAGCCGCTCTTTCTCCTTCACGAGGGCCTCGCCCTCGGACACCAACTTCGCCCGTCACGAGTGTTCAAAGGCGTCGCACATCTTCGCTGCCGTCGCCTCCTCCGGGGACCGGTCCGCTCGTCATGGGCCTCCTTCGGAACCTGAAGGGGACGGGTCGAGCCTCCTCAAAATCGTGGCTCATCGAGCCATGTCGGTACCATCTTCTTTGGACTCGGACGGCCATGATCGGCTCGGCCTCCGGGTCCGCCGCTGGGACTCCCTTTCCTCGGCGAGGGCGGCAAGCCCGGGAGGTCTCGCTCTGGGCCTCGATCAACTTCACCCGAGTTTGACCAAGGGCATTCCGGTTCGGGGCGTTCGGCGAAGGAGCTCGGACTTCTCGAGGCGGCGCGACGGAGAGTCTGCAGCGACAATACTACTCATCAAGGCGCCAAGCACAAAGGACATGCGGCGGGGGATGGCCGTCAAGATACTTACGCGTCGACTTCCGCGAGACGGCCGGTTATGGTCTCCCGATCCTCGCTAGGCCCTCGGCCCCCAGCGGGATCTGCTCATGGGTCCTCCACTCCGGGACCTCGGGACGATCATCGACAACCGCGACGGCGGGACCCGGGCATTTCGCCCGAGGGTCGTGACGGACGGCCCGGCCCGGGTCGGCTCGGAGGATACATCTCCCCACCGGCAGCTCCGCGGCTCACGGGAACCCGGACCAGTGAGAGTCCGGGGGCCCTCGGGGCGACCACGGGCACCGTCCTCGTCATGGCCGAAGACGGCCGGCCGCCAAGGGCCGCCTCGAATCCGGACACGTGGAGCGGCGGGGAAGTCGGGGTTGTGCGGCTCGTGCGCCCTAGGGTCGGCGGCGCCGGAGCAGCGGAGACTGCGGCGTCTCCGCCGCGTCGAAGAGCTCCTCTTGCGAGAACTCCCGAACAAAGGGGACCGCCTCCTCGGGCGGGCGGCGGCCTCGACCTCCGCCGGGCGGCGCCACTTGCTGCGGCACCGAGGCGGTGTCTGTGGCGCGACCGAGCTCTCCATGTCGATCACCATCGGCTGGGCAGCCAACCCGCCATCGCCACCATGGGGACTGCCGCCTCGGGCGCGGCCTCGGCGGTCGGGTTTGGGACCGACCCGCTTGGGGCTCGGGGCTGCACCACAGGGAGGACTCGGCGCGGCCGCGAGGCATCTTGGCCGGGCGACCCGGCTCTGCGCGCCCGGGCGAAGGATTGTGCACTAGCCTTTAGGGCCTTCTTGGGGTCTGCGAGGAAGCAGCGGCGGCCCCGTTTCCCTAAAGTCAAGCACACGTCAAAACAAGGCAACCATACGCGGAAGAAAATCAAGATTGCAAAGGCGAAGGAAACTCACGGCTTGGGGGATCGCCCTCGGCGGACGAGCTTCGGGATGGCTGCGACCTCGGCGTCGCACTCGGCGCCAGCGTCTCTCCCCACGACATTAAATGCGCCGGGCTGGATCGGGACGAAGTCGCCGGCTCGTCCCCCGAACCGTGCCAGCGGCGCCGGTGTACCCGCGACGGGAGGCGTCGACTCCTCCCGCCGAGCCTCACCCTGTGACACCGAGGTGCCTACATGGCCGGCGCCAATGGTCCCCGAGGACTCGGGCGGAAGAGCCCTCGGGCGCGCGGGTGTCGGCGATCCCACCGGCGCCTCGGGCTCGGGCTCGGGCTCGTAACGGCGAAGCCCGACTCGGTCGGGAGCCCCATGGCTCGGTCTATCCGAGCCGCCATGTCGTCATCCGACGAGTTCACGCGAAGCTGGTCCTCCGGATCCTCGTCCTCTTCGGTGGTCGAGGTGTCGGGTGACTCGCCCGCCTCTGCTGCTCGGCCCGGCGGCTTCTCGCGAGCCACGTTTCTCTTCTTCTTCTCCTCCTTCTTCAACGCCCGGCGCCAGCTGCGGCTCGTTCGAGCGCGGTTCGCCGCCCGGCGATCGGCATCAATGCCGGCACGGCGGAGGAGTCGCGGTAGTTCGGGCGGCCCTGCGGGGAAGAAAGAGTGAGAACGCCATGGCGACAATGCACGAAGCAATGCAAGGACACCGAAGTCAAGAAGCGCTTACCGGGAGATATACCCTCGGTCGGGCGCATGGGGATCTCGGGGATACGTGTCGGTGTTGGACCCCAACGCATCCCTCACCCTCTTGGCCGGGCCATCGGTGGAAGCGAAGGCGACATCCGGACGCACCAAGACCGGCGGCCTCGGGGGGTCATCTTGGCACATGAGCAAAGGGCGAGCCATCAACGGCAACACCCGACGCCGATGGAAGCGGCGACCCGCGGCAGCGGCATTCACGTCCTTCCTCGGGCCGCGGGACCGCGCCCTTAGGCCCTCCAACCGATGATGATCCTCCGGGGGGGGACCCCGAGTTCCACTTCTGCGGGCGATGCTTGAGGACACGCCCGGTGTACACGGAAGCGCGTTCTTCGTCGTTGCGGAGGTAGAACCACCGATCTTGCCACCCCTTGTTGGAGGAGGTGAGCTTGGAGACGATGTACCCATCAGCTCGGTTCGGCCGTGCGCGCTCCGAGGCGGACTTGGGCGCCACGACCTCCAGCGCGCGGCCCTCCGTGGTTGGCCCTGCGCAACCGAGGGCGGTGGTAAGGTCCGCCTTGAAGAACCACAACCGAGAGGTCCCAATGCGGCTCGATCCCCGTGAATCCCTCACAAAGGGTGACGAAGATGGCGGCTGGGAGATCGAGTTCGGGGCGGATGATGAAGCTCGATTTCATAGTAGTGGAGGATCGCCCGAATGAACCGGCTGCCCGGCATACCGGCCGCGCCGGTGAAGATCCATCAAGCTCACCACGTAGCCATCGGGAGGGTTAGGCTCCTCCTCGGTCCAATCGGAGCAATCCACTCCGGCCGCACTTCATCGGTGCGGGGGACGAAGAAGCCCTTCATCGACGAGGCGCTGGAGCTTCTCCTCGTCGCCGTCGTCCTCGGCCACGGCTCGACATCGAGCACCTCCCTCGCGCCGTCACCGCTACCCGATTGCGCCATGGATGAAAGGGAGGCGAAGGGTGGCAACCGCTAGCAACCCCGATCACACGAGCGCAAGGCAAGTGAATCTCTCCCTTAATCTCTCCCACACTATCTCTCTATCTCCTGATTGCTGCAGCAAGAAGGCAAGAAGGCGATGGCAAAGAGCAAAAGAGCAACTATCCGCCGCCGCGCGGCGACCCCCATATTTATAGGGAAGGGAAGGCAAACCGCCGGCCTGGGCAACCAAACCGACTCACGGAATGGACGGCCCACGATGGAGCGAAACCGCTCATCCAACGGCCAAGCCCGGCGTGGTGGAACCGTCGGGCGCATTAATGCACCTTGACGGAGCCCTCGATCTCCGCCCCCGACAAGAAGGCGTAAAGGCGCGTCCCATCGGGCTCAACAACGATCGCGCCACCTTGGGCGGCGACTAGACGCCTCGTCTTCGGTCGAGGTAAAACCGTCCGGCCACCCATATCCAGCAGGCGCCCGACCCTGAGGGGCAAAAAAGTCAGTCCGTTGACGGTTCCCGGCCCCCGGCGGAAACCAAACGAGCCTCGGGCTGACACACCCTACGTTCCAGAGGTTGCCAGGCTGGGCCCACGAGGGTTTTCTGGTCACCTCGGGATAACCCGAGCCGGGGACGGGGAGGGAAATGCACAACCCGGCTATACCCGGGCCCCCACGGGGCTCTGGATTTCTGAGCGTATTTAAGGCCCGCGGGTCTTTGCTTATAGAGATGTCCCATCCGTGGGAGGCCCACAGGCCCTCGGGGTTGGTCCGCCCAAACCCCGGGATCTCGCTAAGCGGTCCGCGAGTTCTCATGGGGTGAATCTGGATCACATAGCCGACCCTTGCTCCGGCAAGGGCACGGGCACCCCCGCTTAAACGGACCGCTACAACGCTCACGGGCCGCGACACATTCGGCTTCTGGGGCATTGTGACGTGTCTCCCCTCCTCCTCCCTTTCGGGAGGGCGACGAGGAGCGTATGATCAAAGTCGAGGAGGCTGGGTCGACCTTGCGCACATAAGCGCGGGCCTCGGGCTGCCCACGCAAAAATGAACAGGACTCCGCACAAATAAAGCGCAATTTAAGAGCTGTTTCAGTCTTGCCAGCGTGCGAGATATAAAAGACCTCGAAGGAATCCGCCATTCCATTCGAGGCCTCGGGGGCTACACCCAACGGGTGCGCTCGCGCGCACCCCTTGTAGACAAACCACCCTGAGAAACAACAAGGCGACGGGAACGGCGGAACCCCCGGGCGAGTCCTCACTCGCTCGGGGGCTCGGGGGCTACCGTCGGGGACCTAAATATTGGGCCCCGAGACATTCTCCAAACGTGAGAATCTGCCGGCCTGCCAAGGCCCAAGAAACCTAGCCCGCTATCATCCCGCGGGAGGGACGGCCCGACGGGACGATGGACCAGAGCCATGGAGCCACGACGCTCACACGGCGGCGGAATCGGCCTACGGATGGCCTGAGACGGCCCACAAAGCGGCCCAAATGGAATCACCACGACGCAAAGAGCTTATTACGCTCACGAAGGACAAGGTCAAGGACCTCTCGCAAAACAACGAACCATGACGTTCCACGTCGACGGCGAGCAAACCATGGCTCGGACTCGACCACGCATCTCCGTTTCGTCCCGAGGCTGGCCTAGCTCACCACCCGGGAGAAATCTCCGCCGTCCGGGGTGGCCTGGCTCACCACCCTCGGGCGCAAAAACTCCGCCTCGCCGAGGGAGACCAGCTCTCCATCCTCGGGTGAGGCAGCCCCAACTAGCCGTCTAGGGTCGCCGACCCTCGGGCGTGGGAGGTTCCGTCCGGAGGAAGGTAAACCGCCGCATTCAATGCGGTCGCACGGCAAAGCGGGCGCCCGGTGCCATCGATTACGCCGATCAAATCGAACTGCGAATCGTCTCCCAATCCGGTGATGGGACGCAAAGCTGAACCGGTGACATGTTACGCCACAGCGCGGGAAACCCGGGATGACACTGTGCATTTCCCGAGCACCGTCAAAACGCCACGATGGGCCGGACCACTCGGGCACGACACGCATAGCCCGGCGACCTCTGGGACCGGCCCTCGCCATGCGGTTGTGAGGGACGCCTCACGGGACCCCCTCGGGGCCGCGCCCGGATGGCGGCACGTCCACCATCGGATCGGGACGCGTGTCTTCGTCAAGCGACATCCAAGCCCGCCGACCCTCGGCGGCGCACATGCAACCGGTGCAGCCTCGGGAATTAGCCACCTAGGTGTCCACGGTGTAAACATTATCTCTCTCCTTCTCCTATAAAAGGGGGTAATGCCTCATTAGAGAGGATTCGATTCGAGCCCGCTCAACTCCGGTTCACACGGAGGAAAACGCACACCACCACCACCATAACCACGATCGTGGGGGGCTTGAGACCAGCGTCTCTCCCCCGCGACCGCCCCCAGAACCCCTACTGCGGGCTCACCTTTGAGCGCGAGGTAACACGAAAGCAGGACACACCCCCGGCTGGACGTAGGGCCCCGTTGGCTGAACCAGGATAAACCGGGCTGGCGTCCGTGTCCATCTTGCGCTACGCCATCGAGGGAGGAGGCACACGGCTTATAAATTCTTTATTGCCGGCACCGAGGCACCCACCGTTCCTCGAAATGCCGACAATCGGTGCACTTTTAAAAATAAAACAACTAAAACTCATCCACCATTGGAGACTCCGGATCCTGTAACCCGGCAACAAAGATAAGGCCACATAAGCGTGAGCGATGAGCCGCCACCTTGATGCCGGCGTCGATCGACATCCAAGGGATCTTCCACCAGCGGCGTCTCCAACGAAAAATGCCATCCAAAGACGCCATCGTCGCCCACCGAACTGGTGTAGGTTTTCACCGTAGAGATCCACTTGAACAAGGCGGCGCCTCCGGCGAGGAAAGTGGCGCCCTCGGGCGTCACCGCCGTCGTAGTTGTGGCAGCCAATGCCCAAGTCCCTTAGGGCCACGCCGTTATGCCAACCGCCCGGCGGCGTGCACCATCGCCCGAAATATAGATCCGGAAAACAAATGCCGACGTCCACTTTGCCATCCTCGCCGTCCCTTTCCACGACTCCTCCACCTTGACAAACGGCGTGGAAGCCACCATGGCCGGCCACCGGGTTCATCCCCGATCTGACCAACCCAATTGCTTCACCGTCGCCGCCGTCAGAGAGCACCACCACCATGGTCAACGTCTTTGCGACGCCCATCGTCTGAGGGTCGCGGATCAGCCCGCCTGGGTTCTCCGGCGCCCGGATATGGGCGGTCGGCCCCATGCCACCATGGGTGCGAACCTCTTTGCCCTGCGCTCCCGCGCCACCGCCGCGGCGTCCGCGCCGCCTCCAAATCACCGCGCCTCGAAGACCCGCCGCCCGACACCTCCACCACCGCGGCCCGGTCGGACCCGCCGCCGCCGCCCATGAAGATCGGGACCTCGCCCGTCTGCCGTCGTTGCCCGTCGTCGTCGATCCGGACGGCCGGTGGACGAATCCGGCCACCAAGGCCATGGATCCGATCGCAGGGCCCCGGACCGGCCGCCGCCGCTGGTTACCCTGCCGAACTCCCCAACCGCTCGGTGCGAGAGGGGAACGGATCGCCGCCATGCGCCCGCCGCCGCCTTCCCGGCCCGTCCGGCCTTGCCGGCGACCGGCCTCTGGCGGCGGCGGCCGGAGATGGAGATGGAGAGAGTAGGCGCTAGGGGTATCGAGGGAGGCTCCCGCGTCGCCCGCTAGGGAGGCGGCCGGGAGAGGGCCGTCGGTTGTTGGTCATGCACCCTGTTGTTGCTGCCCTAACCTAACCACACCAGGAAAATATAATTTAATGATTTTCAAGATTATTGGTGGTTGACATATTATGATCCCTACAAATAAGTCGTATTAAAAAAAGTGACACATCGATTGGCCATTCCAAGCAATGAACATTAACTAGTGGCTTGTAGTCCAATGGTAGGGCCCCTCTTCGGTAAATTTTGGTAACCTAACTTCAAATCCTATGAACAACCTTTTCCATTCGGTGGTAAGACCAATGGTGACTTCGGAATCTCCAGATCTGTTTTAGAATCAATTCACATGTGTGCACATGTTATGAGTGTCTTGTCTTCGTGTAATTCTCAAAAAAAAAAAAATGAACATTAACTAGTTCAATGACCCGCAGGGCCCCTCTTATAAATTTTGGTAACCTAACTTGAACCACCTATAAGAACAATTCCATCAAAGACAGTTTTAGTATCAAACATCACATATGACTAGTCTTCGAGCAGCCTCCACATCTCAAATTAACCCATCTGTAAACGGAATCGGATGTAAAATTCAGTTTGTTCTCTTTTCTCGTCAGTCAACTATCGTCTAGAAAGTACAAGCATGTTCATCGCTCACGCTTCAAGTTAAAGTGAATCACAAGCTGCACAATTTCAATATTTGTCTCATTGACCCAGAAACGAAGTTTCAACATTGAACTCTAAAAAATGTTTGAACTCTAAAAAACGAAGTTTCAACACGCTTTTATCAGCCTGGAGAAGAGTAATAATATTGAATTTTAATATCAGCAAATACAATATACGAGATCATATCAGCCTGGAGAAGAGTAATAATATCGAATTTTAATATCAGCAAATACAATATACGAGATTAAAATTCTCTGAATGAATATGGCTGCGACAGAGCTGTTTTCAAGGGGCTCATAACATATGGACATAGCCCCACAAGAACATGTACGGGAAGCACTGGCTCCCCTTCGTACACTTGTAGCTACAGATCAATACTTACAACACCCATTTGTGCGACCAAAGATTGTGAAAAGAAAGAACTCAAAAGGAAAAACAGAAATAAACCATGCACAAGAAGCCTCCTCTGTATTCGAATCTCCCCGGTTCTGTCTCCTCTTGCATTGTGACCCACTTGTATATCTCCTCTATTTTGCACACTTCATAATTAAATTAGTTTAGGTCTTGCCTCGTGTGATTTGCTTCCAATAGAGGGCACTAGTAACCATTCTGATCTTTTACCAAATAGTCTGCTGCCAAAATCACCATCCCCAACATCTCACACAATTCAAAATGAAGATGGAACCATTATTTCTTGGGCCTTGGTTCGCTTAGGCCTCCACATGGTCCGGGCCTTCACCATTGTCGGACCTGATTCAAGGCTCAGCACATGATCACAGTGCAAGGTTGTTTCTCCAGACTCACCGTTGCAAACCGTGTGCACAGAGGTGTGTGACTGCAGCACACTATCCCGGCCACACTCCCTTTTGTAATCCAGCACAATACTCGCCAGTTCATGATTCTCAAGAATAGAGATCGGTGCACTCTGAGGCAAAGATAGAAGTATGGTTAATTGCAGATGTGGGCAAAAGCCTTTGTATACAAGGCACTAATTAATATGGTAAGCTGTCTCTCTTTTTTTTGGATGTTTCCTATCCAGTTTGGGTTTAGAATCACTTGACCAATAGCAGCCCCCCCCCCCCCCCCCACCCCCCAACCCAATTAATAGTGGGCTGAAGAGCTGCCAATTAATGAAGCAGGAAGAAAACCTAAATGATAATAACTGTCTCCAAACCCGTAGCCAACACAATAAGTGCATGACGGACCAGCCAACAACACATGGCATATCATCAATCAAGCAAGTACAAGAATTATCTCTACTGCATCTTATTTCTATGTAGTTTAGAGCAAAGGAAGACTAAATTGATTTGTAAACAGGCTGCTCTTGCACGGAAGCAACACAAGTCAGAGACATTGTTAGGTGACTAGGTGACCAACCAAATATACTAAAATCTCAGGAGTTGCATTCCTTGTTAACAAATGATACCTCCTAAATAATATATATCATGAGATAAGGCATTGTATTTGCTAATTTTAGGAATAGATAAGAGGGCACATAACCATTAATAATTTATGAATCTAAGAATACGCACCCCCCCCCCCCTGCCCGAACCAGGCATCCACATTCCATCTTCTGCGGGCAATTGGGTACTGACTACTGAGCAACAGATATACAGGATAGAACAGAAGTATTTGGTTTCTTTTTGGACATGATTATCAGCTCCGCCACAGAAACCAGTATTGGATACCCAACATAACACATTAGGCAACCTCCAAGAGGGATAAAAGACAATTTGAACAAATGATTCTTGTTAGGGTACTTGAGTGTGGAATAAAATAGTTCAAATAAAGCACAAATACTAAAATAGATATGAGTAGACTAAAGGTGCATATCAAAGAAAATTACCTCAAGAATCCATGCAATGTATTTAACATTATTGACATGCTGATTTATATCAAGATCAGCCCACCGAGGCTGCATAAAACAGACCGCAACATATTATATAAATGAGCAGGCTAGCAATCTAATCTAAATATTAATTCAGTTACTTACAGTTAGGCCTGTCCTCACATATTTAGCAGCAGAAGTGCTTTGACCCTCTGGCAGCTTTGGAAGTTTCCGGTTGTCTTCATCAACAATAGCAGAAAGCTCAAAAAAGTACGGCTCTATTTCAGTCCTCACTTCATCTGGAATTCTTGCAAGCTTTCTAGTAAGTTTGTTCATCATAACCCATTTACTGCACAAAGACATAAATTAGAAAAAAAAAATCGCAGCAGGATAACCAAGTTGCACTTACTTTAAGCAGAAAAAATATAAATGCAGTGTAACATGGCAGTTGGTAGAAATGAACTGTTAATAAAATTGATTAATGGTATAAATATATCAGTATGGCAGAGATTTGAACCTTGTTGCCTTCAGTATCGTGTGGCCTGTTATAGAATCACGTATATGCCAATCCCTACGCATCCCATTTTTACCATTAGCACTAACCCATGTATCTACTTCAACAGTATCACCCCTGCAGCAGAATAGAGAAGCGACTTATTAGAACACATAACAGTAAAATCCAGATGATGAGGGATCATCCTCAGTTCACAGAAGGCAAAATTTATAGTATCTGTTAGTTACCATAGGGAAATTATCAAGACTCAAAGTAAGGCTCAATGAGTGTATCTGCATCAATAATGGACGAACTGCCCACAGTGACATACAACTATATATGGCTCCATGTGCTAAAAACTGTATAGGCTCATCTAACAAATTATTGTCAAACAGTGCAACGAACACCAGGGAGCGTTCTTTTCACATTTATTGCCAAACAACTTGAAAACCCCATTCAACTAATCACTCAAATACCCAGCACTGAGGAAACAAGCCGTAATCATTAATCATTCTGTCTCCGCAGATAGGCAGCCACATGGGGTGCAACTTATTTCAAGCTCGATTCATGATAAGAAAACTGAAACAAGATCATGGGAGGCTGCAAACCATACCAGCATGGATAACGCTCGACGATGGCCTGCATTTGGCTAACCACCCAGAACAAGTTTCTTTTACTCATCTCTGGTGTGGAGCCAAATCC
Source organism: Hyparrhenia diplandra (assembly GCA_015847255.1). Lineage (NCBI taxonomy): Eukaryota > Viridiplantae > Streptophyta > Magnoliopsida > Poales > Poaceae > Hyparrhenia > Hyparrhenia diplandra. The sequence goes on along the minus strand of JADLZK010008126.1, from coordinate 197,651 downwards.
ATCACCTAGGAGCCCAGCGGTCTTCACATGATTAAGTGCTGTTTCCTGGATCAAATCCAAACTTTTTTCATCGTCCAATCCTCAGCCACAACAATCTCATCACACCTCAAAAATAACAAATCCTTACCTGCAAATGGTTCATCAGCGTCTCTATAGATGCCGTCCTATCTGCGCCTATCTCATACGACCTAATGGAGAAGTTCTGCCTGAACATGAGACCATCATGTATGATCCGGCCAAACCCGAAGGTGTCAGTGAGCATGTCAGGACGCCTGGGCTTCCAGTCCAGCATCGTCCACTGCTTCTCAGCGGCCAAGAAGATGGTCGTGATGGCCGCAAGGAGCATGCTCCAGTCGGGGAGCTGGTTGTAGAAAGTCTTGGGCACCGACGAGGAAGGCACGGTGTCGTGCTCCCCATCGGCCACCGCGGACTTTCCCCCACCGTTCACCTTGGGGACGGCAGCGTGGGCGCGCGTCTTGCCCGCCCTCACGGCATTCGACGAGGCTCCCGGCTTCGCGGCCACGCCGCGGACGTCCAGGCTCTCTGGGCGCTCCCCAAGGCCGTTCTTAGGAGCGGCTGGCGCCGGCGACCCTGGAAAGAATGACGAGGCCGCGGTGGAAGCGGCCATAGGAAAAGTACTCCGCCCCAATCAAATCGAATGGCAGGCACCTGTGTGACAGTCTGAATCCGGGATCTCCAACCTGATTCAGCAAGAGAACAGCATTAGCATCAACGCAAACCACAAAATCAATCAAAACAAACAAACAAACAAAAACTGCTCGTTTACCCAATTTAAGCAACCCCAAAAAAGCAAGATTTGGTGCACAGTACAGGCGCATCACGGGTACAAAGAACAATTGGCCAGAGCTTGCGAGCAAGTACGGGGGGACAAAACGACGGTCAAACCAACCCGCTCAAATACAGCAAACATGAATGAATGAGACGAAATAAACGCATAGTACGTACGAGAAGAAAAACTCACCCAAGATTACAAGGACGATAGCGAGAGATGCCAAGAAAAGAAGCTTGAGGAACCCCAAATCTAGCGGCGGAAACGAGAAGAAAGAGGGGGGCGCGCAAAGGTTCGCTGAACTCGAGATCCAACCGGAGCAAGGATCCTGAATTCCCGCGATTCAGCCCCCAGCTGTCACGCTGGGCCGAAGCCGAACAGCGAAGCGCCCAGAAATAGCTACTACTACTACAGGTTATCCGGTGGAACAGCCAGGCAGGCAATCCGACCAGGAATAGACTCAACCCCACTATGATAAAGGTACAGGGGGGAATGCGGGCGAGGGCGCGCGCAAGGGAACGAACGAACCTTCCGCGGGCGGCGGCGGCAAAGGGGCCTTGGCTCGCTGGCTGTTGGTGCCTGCTTCTTCCGTCGGGCGCGCTTCACCACGCGGCCATTGGCGGGCGGCGCGCCGAGGAGGGAGGGAGGGAGAGGCTTCTGGCGGATGTGGTGGTTTCCTGGTGTTTGGCGGCTTCGGTGGCGCTGCGGTGGGGGCGGGGCGGGGCTGGTCGACCTCTCTTTCTCCGCTGGCCTTGGCCACCGTGACCTTTTTAAAACATGGAGGCCAGAGAAGCGGCAAATGACGATTCTACCCCCACTGCTAGCCGCTGTCGCGGAGAGGAAAAACGGTGCGTGGCACGGAACGGAAACGTGGGGTATAGAGGGGCCATGCATGCGATGCTTCCTGTTGGCTGAGCTGAGCAGATCTGGGAGACCAAAATAATAATATTTTTTTTAATCTCATACTGTATATAATAAAGTTTTCTTTCATTTGTTCTAGAAACAAAAGACAGTGAGCAGTTTAATCTTTTCTATTTGACACTGAGCAGGGAAGATTGAAATTTCCATCCAGGATCTAAAAAGGAGAGCACAGTTTATTTTCCAGTGTTCAATAAGATTTTTTTTTCTCAAATAATATTGTCAATGTATTGTTTTAATTTCTCAGAGTTATATGTTACTCATCGTATATAAATAAAAGAAACAATCCGGTAGAATGAAGCATGAAGAACTCCAGCAGTTCACATGGAGCTGTGAAATATGGGGTTGTTTGGTTTCTAAGAACTAAACTCTTTTTAGTCCTAGGGACTAATAAAAAAAGTCCCTCCAAGAGAGTCTTTTAGAGACTAATAATAGAGGAAAAGCCTCAAAAAGTCTCCCTGTTTGGTTTGGTAGGGACTAAAAGAGACATTTTTTAGTCCCAAGGACTAAAAAGCCCCTAAACCAAACAGCCCAATAGTATAAACTTTGGATCATGTTTAGAGCACAGAAAAGCACTCGTCTGTTCGGAATCCATGATGTTTCCCTTCAAGGTTTGACTGCTCAGCGAGCTAAGTTCAATGGTCGGAACATTGACGAGAGTGGCTTTGGAAAGGACACCAAGCAACATGATTGATGAGAATGAGCATATATATAAACTAGAAAACGAAATCAAACTATGATATCATCATTGTTGTCACTCTACGAGTAGTGTACTTGTTGGGTTATATATTTGATGAGACATGAAACTGAGGTCTCGCTCACATAAACAACAACAACGAGTCTCGAAGCACATAATGATTATTGTGCAAGCAAGCCGCCAACCTACTATATGACTACAAAAACCACTAATAATTTGCTCACCTGAGATCTTGCTTGATATATCCAATGAAGAGAAGAAAGCCCTATCTATAAACGGGATACAATGACATGTTTGCTTCTAAATTTAGATTATCTCAAACAATAGAAAAAAAAAAAAAAATGAAATCTCATAGAAGTCACAAGCCAATAGAAGGCATGGAATGGAGCCGGGTCTGTGAACCGAAGTACAGAAGACCGAATAAATTAATCATTTTGCGGATTAATGTGGAATACCTTCACTTCACTACGCTCGTTTTCATGTCCACGAAGCTATAGCATGGAGGTGCTTCTACCTTTGGACTTCAAATTCAAACTGAACCGGAGGTTGTCGGGTACTCTATCGTGCCAGTAAATGTAACCCTGACCGCCGGGCAACTGACGGTGATCTAGCTAGACGAGAATTGAAGTGGTTCAGTTGGACATCTCTTTCCCGATCCAAGCACTCGTTCGTCGGCGAGTTAGGTTCCTGGCGGCAGAGGCGCAGAGCTTTGAACCCTGTGTCCAACAACGTTTCTAGAATTTCTCCTCTCTTGAGAGAGAGAGAGAGAGAGAGAGAGAGAGAGAGAGAGAGGAACGTTTCAGATCATTGGATACAGGAGTACTACTGCACGCCAGGAATACAGTGAAGGCAGGTGGCCACTCGTAAGTGAGTTTCTGCAGCTGTGGCCTGCACAATCAAGCACGTCTTCAAACGTGAGCAGAAACTTTCAGCAGTTGGTCAAAAAAGGGTTCCAAGGGAGTACTAATGGTAGCTTGTTCGGGCGTTGTTGTTCCATGATTGTCAGTAATGCAGGCCTCTAAAACAGTTGGATCGGAGACGATGGTAGTGAGTGAGTGAATCTTGTGGAGTTCTCCTACTACACACGGGAGGCTGACATGATGGATATTAGAACAGTCAATGAGTTAAGAAAAATAAGAAGTGCTGAACTGAGTGTCCGAAAAGAATATACTCCCTCTGTTCTGAATTATAAGTCGCTTTACGATTTTTTTATTGCAATCATTTTGTTATACATCTAGATATAATAATATGTTTAGATACATATACATAGCAAAAGAGATAAACCAAAAAAGTTAAAGCAATTTATAATTTAGAACAGGTGGAGTAGTATTTATGTTGTTATTATATTGTTTATAAAGTATATTTTAATAGTATCTATTTTGTGCTATAATTGTCTCTAGTTATCGCTATTTTTCAATAAATATAGTTCAATTTTAGATAGTCTGAGTGAAGAGAGAACTGGATTGCATTCTGACCAAAGAGATAACTAGAATTTTACTCTTTTTCCAGAATGGACGTAGTACTAATAAGGTAGGAATCGGCACCTCTTTTTAAAGCAATTCAGTGATATCTGACCGGTCGCCTCGACAGCCAGAAAGTGTACTCGTCGAAGACCCCGATAGTTGAGCTTAAGGAGAGCATGCATTTTACGCTAATATACACGGCATCGTTGCCGGTCGGCAGAGTTTCCCAACTTGGGGTTCTTGGGAGTCCAGGTCGAGAAAGTTCCCAGCAGGTTTGGTTGGATGTGCGGAGCCAAAGAGGTAGTGGCTCTAGTTGCTCCATGCTAGTCATGTTCTCGTCAAATTCCTGACCATTCACAAATTTCGTTAGCCCGCTTAACACTTTCCATTCTTTTATTATTTACTATGATCATGCCCGTGCGTTACTACGGGTGTTATACTGCTCACTTGACACTTCCGTTCAACAAGATTACATGCTTCTAATAAGATTACAGACTTGTACTCATAATAGTTGTGTGAGAAAGGAAGAGAACAATATACTTGTAGGCCTTAGATTTTTATACTTCCTATGCTTAGAATTTTTAAGCTACCTTTGTTTCTCAACTTAGATCATTATACTTTGTATGAGAGAAATACTTTCTTCTGAACACGAGTTTGCTTGATCCCCATAATTCTCATCCTTTTAAAATGGATGGTGCATATACCATAAAAATTATAGACATGTCGAAATAATTGCATGTCAACTATTATTCTTTCTTGAAGCAAGAAACCTGAATGAAATTTTATTTGTTCAAATTCAAATATCAGGAATAACAAATATTTACATATTAGTGATTCATAAATAATTATTTTTGATTTTAGAATGTATGCATAGTATGGATACAAATTCTAGGGAGGTAGTGAATCAGGGCATCTGACATTCATCAAAGCTCACGATTACTAATACAACGCTCTCTCATTCTTGCTCGGCATCAAGCTCCAGTCTACTTGAGGTGGAACACATGCCCCAAAGCTTTTCAATTTTCTTGTTAGCGGCATTGAATTTTTAATAGAACCAAATCAAATCCATGGAGATTTGTTTAGTTTTTTTTTTTCCTTCTGTTTTCTTTGATGGTCGTTCACTTGTGTCTTCTTCTTTATATTTTTTCCTATCTAATGTGTTTTGTACCAGATTTTTTCAGATAGAGTCTGATCGTATGCTCCGTTCCAAAAAAAACACGTAATTATAGGAAGCGTGCTAGTCAAACGATGTCATCTTTGACTAAGCTTATAGCAAAAAAGTATTAGCATTTATGACTCGAAACAAATTTATTATGAAAATATATTTCACAACTAATCTAAATGTACTTATTTTGTCTCATAAATGTTTGTATTTTTCCAAATAATTTTAGTCAAAGTTTGCCATGGTTGACTCCTCCGGATGTGAGAATTGCATGTTTTGTGGAACCAAGGCAAGCGTACATCTTTCTTTTTTAGATTCCGATCATATTCATTTTATTTTTTTTTTTTTTCTAAAATAGGGTCGGAGTTCTTCATCATGCATACGTATCTTTTTTTCATTGCATGCGATCTTACAAATCTAATAATAGTTTCCTTTTCTTAGTATGTAAACTACCCGGGTTGTCCTAGCCAAGCATGTGGGGGGAGCGCGCGGGCGGAGCGAAAGCGGGCGACGCACGTCGCCGCTCCGGTAGAGAGTCTGTGTTTGATTCTTTTTAGTAGTTAGGTCTCATAAATGTTTGTATTTTTCCAAATAATTTTAGTCAAAGTTTGCCATGGTTGACTCCTCCGGATGTGAGAATTGCATGTTTTGTGGAACCAAGGGAGTACATCTTTCTTTTAGATTTCGATCATATTCATTTTATTTTTTTTCTAAAATAGGGCCGGAGTTCTTCATCATGCACACGTATCTTTTTTCATTGCATGCAGTCTTACAAATCTAATAATAGTTTCCTTTTCTTAGCATGTAAACTACCTGGGTTGTCCTAGCCAAGCATGTGGGGGGCGCGCGCCGGGCAGAGGAAGCGAGGCGGGCGACATACGTCGCTCTGCCGGAGAGTCTGTGTTTGATTCTTTTTAGTAGTATAGGTCTCATAAATGTTTGTATTTTTCTAAATAATTTTAGTCAAAGTTTGCCATGGTTGACTCCTCCGGATGTGAGAATTGCATGTTTTGTGGAACCAAGGGAGTACATCTTTCTTTTAGATTCCGATCATATTCATTTTATTTTATTTTTTTTTTCTAAAATAGGGTCGGAGTTCTTCATCATGCACACGAATCTTTTTTCATTGCATGCAGTCTTACAAATCTAATAATAGTTTCCTTTTCTTAGCATGTAAACTACCTGGGTTGTCCTAGCCAAGCATGTGGGGGAGCGCGCCGGACAGAGCGAAGCGGGGCGACGCACGTCGCTCCGCCGGTAGAGTCTGTGTTTGATTCTTTTTAGTAGTAGGATTATAAACAGTTAAAAGATACTTGTAGCCATATATGGCGGCGTTGTCCCGTAAGTCTGTGTGGTAGTAATCGCTATCGCTAAAGGCCACTAAAAACAGTGGGAAATAATTATCCGCGAATGTGATGGTTATTATTAAGCACACCTGCAACGGAGAATTAGGACAGGCAAGTTCACAAATCACAAGCCCACGGCACGATGGAGCACGCACGACATCGAAAGAGCCAAAGAGTGCAGAGAAGGCGAAGCCCCACGCAAAGGACTGACAAGTGACAACCTACATATGCTGATTACCACGTACAACCACCACCACCGAAAGCCAGCCAGCTTCAAGTCAATGGCACCGCTACGTTCTGTACGGAGGTAGTAGCCAATCGCATCGTTTTGCTATCGATCTGTTTGCTCCTCAACGACGACCTGACTCTCTGTACACGATCCATCGCTCAGCCAAACACACGGCGACGAGGCCAGGCCACTTGATCCGCTCGCTGTTCTGCTGCAGCAAAGCAGTCTGGCGGGCGGTCGAGCTCGAGCGCGCAGTTATGCCGAAAAGCAACGGGTAACCGGCGCCGTGCCGCCCAGGCCGGGAGGGCCGCCCGGCCAATTATTAAGCGGCGGCCGGGCGCGATCATCAGCAGCTCAACCCCCCTTTTTAATTCTGCCGGTTGCCCGGCTCCGGTGTGCAGCTCGGCCCAGCGCACATCGATCATGCTGTTCCTGATGACACGTCGGCCCCCTCGACGAGGATCCGTCCGCGACCGGCCCCTTCCCGGACGTCGTGGTCGTGGATGCATGACGCATTTGCTCTTCGCGTGTGCACTGTGTGCGATCGATCGGATCGAGCTGACGACGATGGCTTTGATCGGCCGTCGATCGAGTTCGTTGGCGCGCTCTCCTCGGTGTTTTAAGCCCCGCGGCCGCGCGTCCTTTTCGCGGAGCAGAGCCGCGTATGCATATGGGAGCACTGCCGTGCCGGCTCGTCATTTCCGATGTCCGATCCCGCGCGCGTTCCCGCGGCGTCACCTAAATGGGAACACGGATAAGGTCCCGTTCTTTTTGGACTGATTGAATTTGGGTTCGGATTACTTCTGAATCCGGTTTGAGTGAATACATCTGTCACTTATTCCAATTGGTCCGGTTCTTTTCGTTCCGGATCTCAATATGTGTGGAATAAATTCCGGTGTTTTGGTATATAAAATGTGCAGATTCATAATCAACTAGATCAATTTGTCCGAAACCATTTCTTATTCGAACGTATATTTTAACATGAACCGGATTTAAAACTAGACCAAATCAATTCGCCGCCCGTAGTGGAGCCAATCCGACCAAAACAGGAATAAGGGAAACGAGATGATGCGCGGACGGTGGACGTAATCAGCCGCGGTTGCGAGAGACGTGAGTGAGACGCCACGTGGGAAGTAAGGAATAGGAACCTACGTACGAGGCTGCTACGAGGTGGATGACAAACCACGATGTGTTTTGGTCCGACGAGGGGGGTACGTTTGCGCGTCACGTTCAAATGGGGCGATACCGGTGCACGTTTGCCATATTTGCGAGTGGTTACGACCAGACCACCTAGTGGGTTGCATAGTTGCATGCACCTGATGCTCGATGATGATGATCCGATCTGCCACGAAAAAAGGAGCATGGAAAGCGAATGAACGAGCGCAACAATTAAGCGTCTGTCAGGCGCGCCGCGTGTTGTGATCGTGAAAGCCAACGGATCGATGCACCAGCACCAGCAGCTTCTTTTTTCTTTCTCGTCCGGCCGTACGTGGATATTTGTCAAAGCAACGAGACGTCGAGACGAGAAAATTGCCAAGTTCAAAGTATGGGGGTATCAGATGTGCAGTGTTAGGCTGCTCTGTTTTATGTAGAAACTAAAGTCCTCTTTTGCCTCCCGTGAGGCTATTTCGGACGGCATGTATGCATTTTCAGCAAAGGGAACAGGTTGTGATTCACTGATTTGTGAAGGATTAACTTGTACTGTACCGCATATCCAAAAAAACAAAAACACTGCAGATCGAGTACCACCCTAGCATATCCTCTCTCTCTCGCTTGTATGATGAGCGGCAAATTAAACGTTCTGGTCAGAACTTTCTTTATATATATGTAAAAAAATGTTCAACTTGACAACGGTTTGCATTTATGCTATGCACGATGCGGCTGTGCCCCAACACTGTTACACTAGCCAGACAGGCGCAAGGTGTTTGGCTACCACAGCTACCCCACCTCGATCGATCAGCTGGAAACACTGTGTGCAGCGTGGACAACACACTGTTCCATCAGAAAAGGGCCAGGCTCGCGATCTGGATCCCTCTCTACTGTACACCGCCACACGCGTGCACGTTGCATCTCACGAAGATTGGTTGCACTCGCGCCACAGCCCCACGGGCCACAGCCATACGCCCATGCCCAAATCAGGCCAAATAAGTTTATGAGAAATCTGATCAGCTGGACACGCACGTACGGACTTTGGGTCTGCTCGGTTGCAATCCAAATTTTGCCATGCCAAAACTATGGAAGCCAAAGCTAGGGCATGCCAAATTTTGGTTGCCAAAACCTTGGGAAAAATTTTGGTATAACATTTGGTTGCTTACCAAAACTATGGCAAAAGTATTGGCATAGACTAGATTAGTTGGCAAAACTTTACCACGGATTTGGCTAGAACCATTGGCCTGCCAAACTTTGGGTAGCAAACCAATTAAACATCATCGATTTGATAATGTCACAATTTTGGTTGGGCAAGTTTTGGAGGGCAACCAAGCAGGCCCTTTGAGGACGCTTTTTTTTTTCTCATTTCTGGTGTGTTGTCTAACACGCAACTTTTTTTCACAGAAAATGACTCCCTTCTGGAACCCAGGTCAGTCAGTAGGTCACTTTCTCGCTCACCTCCCCTGCGACGACTGTACGTATGCTTCCGTGTATGAGCAATTGTTTTTTGGTTTTCATCCATGTACGCAAAACCCACTGTCTCCTCAGGTGATCGCAGACCGAACTGGTTTGCTTTGCACACTTCTGATAGGTGATTGAAGACTTGTATACGCAAAACCCAGTCTCCCCAGGCAGGTGATCGCAGCTTCTCAGTAACATTACCTGAGCCGTGACGGCGGCGAGTATGCGTGGAGGCAGACGGCTATCAGCCCAACCAACCCCACCTAGACCACGCCAACCCGCGCGCCGCCGCCGAGCGAGGCCGGCCGGGACGCGGACCGCGGAGTCCTCTGGCCGCTCCATGGCCTGCCACCTGCTGCCTGCCCTGCCCTCTCGTAGCAACGTGCGCCGAGCCTGCGCCACACATGTCATGTCCCCACGGCCGCGCACTGCTGCCGCAGAGGCGCAGAGCACACGTTTTCCCGCCAATTTCGACGGGGCTGCTAGCAGAGCGATGTTGACTTGTTGAGACAGACGCGTGGTGTGCCTGCCAGGTGGACGTCGCAAGGTTGACTGGAGGGTTGCGTCCGCCGACGCAGCGAGGCCGGACCCGGACGGGGACGGCCGGTGGCCGTGCCGTCATATTTGTAGGCCAGGTTTGAAGCTGCAAGTGAGGCCTGAATCAAAGTTCCATGTATAGCAAAAACAATGTATATACTATAAAGAAAATATGATATATCAAGAATAGTACCTTTTAAACTAATATTTACTTAAATAACACCATTCTCCTGGTGTTCTTTGAAATAAAATCTTCAATCACAGCGGAAATAAAATTAAAATTATACATTCAACAGGATTTTAATCACAGCGGGAATAAAAAAAATACATTACCTGCGCTGCAGGTTGCACCTCGCAGGGGCCTCCGCCTTGCGACTTGCAAGCTGACGGGCGCGACGCGAGGATCAGGCCTGGCGAGAATACATCTACGAGACGGGCACCGGCCGCCGGCCGCCAAGCGCTAGAATACGAGACGTCGCTTGGACTGGAGTCTGGACTTTAACAGATTGCGATCGGGATACGAGACGTGGTCACAACGCGAGCAGGCAGGCTGAATACGAAACGTTGCCTATCTAATTAACTCTAATACCTATTATCTACTAATGGGCTTTTTTTTTTTTTTGAGGCCCTCATATTGTGGTGGCCCTGTACGAAAGCACCTGCCGCACATGCATGGGGCACGGCCCGGTGAGTTCTCTGCGGCGGGCGGCGGGCGCTTCTGCGTTCTGGCGGTAGTACCCGGCACGCCAGCGTGATGTCCGTTTGACAATAGCAGCACTTCAAATCATATTTGAAAAGTACAGTTAGGCGTAGCTGCATGACCTCATGAATTAGACTCTGACTAATTATTTACTTTACTAGTTAAACGTCCGTGCGTTGCTACGGGATAATCAAATTTTATATAAAAAAACATGGATCGCATGATAAGATAATAATACTATAAAAATAAACAACGATATTTATGTGATTTTTTATAGACTATTCTTCTTTCTTTTTTTTTAATATGACTTTTTCTTTCTTTTTTTTTTTGATGCATGTATCCGTGGCTGCATTGAGGACCAAGAAATGGAAGATGCTTTTTTTGCCGCATACAACTCACGTCGTCTCTTATTCACTTCCGCCCTTTGTTCATCAGACATTGCAACATTTTGTGCTCGGTCACGATCACGCTTACGCTCTTTTGGACAGGTGACAACCCGGATGGAAGGACTGGGTGCATGAACATAGCCACATGCAATGACACTTTATCAACGCAAGCTACAATGGTGTCTAAGCACAATTGTAATAAATACTTTTATTAGCAGAATACGTAACCTGATAGTTGCTCGGCACCACTACTGTAGGCTGAGTGCATGTGCCCGTCTCAATTCTCGTCCGTTTGATCTGTTGTATTCCTCTCATGCGGTTTCTTTTCAACAGACATTGTTGCATACTGTTCTCTCTCCCTCGTCCTGTGCTGCTCATTAGGTTTTGCATCTAGTGGCACAAACCCCGGTCGGGTATGATTCCCTTTAATATACTAATAATTTATGGTTAGAAGTTGCAAACATATGAAAAATACTTGTAGATCTGTTGCGAAATTTTATATACCTCTATGTGTTGTATTTGTAAGGTCCCCCAAAGGTACCTGAGCACCGGTTGTCTTTGGTGTGTCCATCAACACTTCCTGTCACATTTCTCTTCTAAATATAGTACATTGGATAACTATGCAAACTTTGAATTGAGAAAGTATGTTTGAAGGCTATCGGCTATGACACATAGAACTCTTATTGGAAATTCAAGCGCCAATGAGTTTGTCGAGTCTTCTTCAGTCAGGATGTTGCTCTGAGATAGTTCCATGAGGTGCCAATGCAAAGTCACCATCACTATAGGTAATTAACAATATGTGATGCTGATTCAGATAATAAAAAATAGGCAATGCACCATAGAACCTACGCTATGTGATGCTGATTCAGGGTTAGTGGAAAAACTCACAATATTCAGTCCCAAAAGTTTCAAATTCACCGCACCATAGAAAATACGTTTCAAAAGCAGAGTGATTAAGGAAAAAAACATAGATCTAATTTATCTAGCTAGCGATGAACTAAATACACTGCAGTTCTCACCCTTCTCCAACAGCAAATTGTTCAATCATTTTAACAAACACATAGCAGGTATAGGTAGAATGTGGCTTACACTGAATGGGGGTTTTCACAGCTCGTATGTTCTTGCTGGACTCCGACACAGAGGCTTGGCACCTCTCGCTGCAGCCCTCGACGCTGCAGTGGCTTGGCACCTCTCGCTGCAGCCTGAGACGCAGCAGTGGCTTGGCACCTCTCGCCACAACCTGAGACGCCGCAGTGGCAGGCAAGGCACCTCTCGATGCAGCCTGAGACGACGGCGACGGCGAGGTTTACAGTGAGCCTGACACACGCCGCAACCCAAGACGATGGGGAGATTGATCTAGCCTACAATCAGATTGATTCCAGCTATTCATTAATATCTACATGACACCTATCAATCAGATTGATTCCAGCTTGCTCATTCAAAAACATAGTGCACAAATTCTATGTCATAGTGATTGAGTACATTGCATCGGTGTATGGCAGGGATCAAACAACCTAATATCCACATTCAATCCATTCAATGAATTTTTAGGATGGAATTGCTAATAGTTAATGAAATAATTTATTGACTGCTAATAACTGCAACCAAGTTGGCACCACCATGATGAACTACTCTCTCTCGACAAAAGATATATCTCTCAATTCTTGAGAAGTGAAATAAATCCACAATTAAATAAATTTATTTAAATTAATAATATTTATAATGCCAAATAAAATAGATATTAGAGTAAAGTGGGACAAATCATTTCATTGTATTAACATAAGAGATTGAAATCCAAGCTGTTAAGATTCAATATTTTGCTAGAATCTCCTTGTGGACTTCAAAGGACAAAATTCTGACTCAAGGAGTTTTCTAGAAGCACCTTCTTTAAGTAAATTCTGACTCAAACCCATTTAAAATATTGAATCAACTACTCAACCATCTAAAAATCAAATGATGAGCATCACTCAACTCCTACACCCAACTCTATGATCACACTGAGTGAAATATACCTTACAGATGCTCTGAGCCTGAAACGGATTAAACAAATCGCCATAGTTGGATTATGCGGACATGGCATAGTTTTGATATCATGTGCATATATAGCTCAAGCATGTCGTTACAAATGCACCCAAATCAATAGCATAGTTTTTTTTTAATTCATAGTTTCGATGGGACCCGTTTCCTAAGCACAGTTATTTGCATTAGACTTCCTTTGATTTATGCCCACTGCAGAAGTCTCGGATCAGTATTTGTTTATCTGTAGGCAAATGTACCTGTAGGATCTGACGAGCACAGGTAGGTAATGGAAGAATAGACACAAACCTAGCTAGATCCGATGATGTTGTTATTGATGGGGATGAGGACTTGGTTGATGAAGAAGCCATGAATACCAAGACGACGAAGCTGATCGACGCCCGTGCAAGCACCTTGGTGAACTCTGCAAGCCGAGATCACACGGAAACACCATCAGATGCAAACCACAAAATGGTTCTTGTTGGCCAACCGATAGAATTTAAAAATTACAGAAACAGATTAGCCTTTAAGTGCCCATTAGATATCTATAAAACTTAATATCATCAGATTGAACAAAACAATTTTGTCAGAACTAATAACCATACAAAACTATCAAACTTAATATCATCAGATATCTCCATATGATTGAACAAAACAATTTTATCAGAACTAATAACCATACAAAAATATCATATTCTAAAACTTCAGCAGATATATGTGCATTCCTGTAAATAAAGTCTGACAGGATTGTTCGGTAATTTAGGTGTAGAAATTGAAGCTTGCAACAGGTGCTTCGATTTTTTTTTATTAAATGACAGGAACCTGCTAACAAGCCCACATATTGGTAGGAGTACTGTAATATCTCTATGCGGTGTAGTATCCAAAATACTGTAATTATAGTTGGTGGAAATGCATGTGTGTTAGCTTAAGTGGATCAATTATACCACTTTCTAAAAGAACCCAAGTGATTGGAGTTACCTCAGCTTACCTAAGAAACTCAGTTTTTTTAATCCTGAAGAGCTCTCCTGTCTTGGACCTTGAAAGTATGGTTGACGCCCAATTGACTGCAAAGAGAAACTGTTCAGTACAACAAATAAACCCCAGTGATTGGATATCCTGACTCTGCCCTATTCCATGAGAATGTATGTTTCAAATATGCATAGGAATTGCAACGCAATCAGGTTAAATTTACAATCATAAAGCGACATGGACTTCCACATTTTCTCTAGCCATTTTTCTCAGCTTTCAAAGCATTTTGCACAGCCAAGCTCTCTCGATTATATTGAAGTCCACTAAAACAAAGCACACAGATTCACATATGCGGATCCCGTAAAAGGACATTGAGAGTGCACATGTACCCCTGATATCTCTGGAGGGGATACATGTATACTTGTAATTAGAACAGAGCTGAATATAAATGAAGACAGGGTTCGGGTGTTCGGTCTCGCACAGCATAAAGTGATGAGAAGTGTCAGCGTACCTGTTGGCCTGTTGGGTCCGACAAAAAAGACTTGAGCTGAGCACCTGGAGTGCGGCGGCTGCACCTTCTTCTTCTCGGTGCTCTGACCTAGGAACAGGGAATGTCGGGCACAGATCGAGGACAGGCGAGGCGCTTGGCACAGGTTGGGGATGTCCTTGCGACGCCGGCACAGCAGTACTGGCACGGCAGGCTGGCCCAGGTTGGTGTTGTCCTTTCGACGGCGGCGCAGCAGCACGGGCACGGCTAGGTCAGCGACCTGTGGCGGCGAGATGGATCCCAGCGAGGGCACCTGGGCACCTGGGCGTCGGCGGAGGCGGCGGGGCGCAGGTTGTGCAGGCGAAGATGGTCGCGGACGGCGCTGATCGCACGAAGCAGAGAGAGGCGGACACAAAATTTTTACCGCACCAAAAATTGTTCCCTTTACGTAGTAAAGATAAAAATTACATTGTTCACAAATCATTAGATAGTATATATTTGATTACAAATCAAATCATATCAAGTTCGTATTGTATTGTACGTAATAGTTTAAAAAGTATTGTCAAGATTAATGGTAAAAAATGTAAAGTTTGAAGCTTGATTATGAAGATGGTAAAAATGTAAATCTCTCTCCCCACTCCACCCCCCCCATTCCGGCTTTCCCCAGCCCCTTCTCTTCGGATCATGTATCTGGGATATGTGATCGCTTTGTACACCGGATCTAGTAGCAGTGTTTCAATCAACATGCGGCCGGGGGCGTTGGTCCACCCCTCGCTCATTGGGGCTTACAAGTGAGCTTGTCATGGTAACAAAAATAAAAAACCTAGAAGAATATATAGAAATTTTTCTGATAGTATAAAGCATTTCAAAAAAATCTGTCCTTCAAAACATGTTTTTTTTATTAAGGGACCACCTCAGAGATGGCCAAACCGCAAATTATTTTCTTCAAGAAACCTCAATAGTTTAAATGCCCGACCGCCCCAGTCCATTGAAGCCATGATTGGCCTTGTGTTGCATATTCGCCCCAATGTAATCTTTGTGGTTGTATCCAGGCCCCGGGCCATCCTCAACACCGGGGCTGTATTCGTTACCGTGGTTTTTTTGTTTGAATTTTTTTACTCCTTAATGAAATACGCGCCTTGGCGTGGTCTTCTAAAAAAGCTTGATATGTGATCGCTTTGTACACCGGATCTAGTAGCAGTGTTTCAATCAACATTACAAGTGAGCTTGTCATGGTAACAAAAATAAGAAACCTAGAAGAATATATAGAGATTTTTCTGAGTTGCTAAAAAGCATTTCAAAAAATTCTGTCCTTCAAAACATGTTTTTTTTCTATTAAGGGACCACCTCAGGAAATACTTTCTTCAAGAAACTTCACGAAATACTCCCTTCATCATAAATTGTACTCCCTCAATCTCATTTGACTTTTTTGGCTCTAAGTTTGACCATTCGTCTTATTTAAAAAAATTTGTGCAAATATAGTCAAATTTAAGTCATTCTTAAGAACTTTTATTAATAAAGAAAGTCACGGCAAAAGAAGTGATATTTTACATAAATTTTTGAATATGACGAGTGGTCAAACTTGTTGTCAAAAAAGTCAAACGACTTGTAATTTAGGATGGAGGAATTAAGTCTTTCAAAAATCATGAAAAGTCAAGGTATCTTAAGTTTGACCAAATTTATATGATAAAATAATAACATTTACGATGCCAATTAAGTTTCATTGGATCTTTCTTAATTATAATTATATTTTCATAATAATATATCTATTTGATGTCAGAGTTTTTTATATCTCTTTATAGTTTTATTCAAACTTAAAATATTTTGAACCTCCAATATTATGAGGGAGTAGTTAATTTCTCAACTTCGCGTCTCCGTTTTTTTTTTAAAAAAACTTGTCGTAACGTGCTACTAGTTTTGGACCGACACCAATATACCATGGGCCACGAGAACGGATGGAATTACGCCCGGCCCGTCACACACTCACTGACTCCCAGTCTAGGCCCAACCCCACCTCGCACTCGGCCTCGGCAGTCACGCTCCCAGCGTGGCGTCGAGGATTGGAGGTCCTCGCCGCCGTTTCCTCTTCCCTTTCTTCTGTCCCCGCCGGACAGAAACGGGGAAGGAGGTGTTAGAAACTTCGAACCCCCAAATCCCAAACCCTACATTCCCGTCCGCCGCCGTGCCGTGCGTCCTTCGCTGGGTGCACTCGTCGCCGTCGCAGCACCCCGCCTCTCCGCGATCATCTCGAGGTGAGCGCCGCGCTTCCGTCCGCCGCCCGAACCCTCTCGAAACCCGCATTTCACTTTTCTTGCGTCGTGCATGTTTCGCCCGAAAAATTGCTTCAACCGTGGATTGATATCGTTTTAGCGCGTTTCGGGAAGGCGGTTGTTGCGGCGCGATGGAGCTCCCGAAGCCGGCGCGGGCGCAGCCGGACAGCGGGCCGGCTTCGCGACCGTTGCCGTCGGCGACCGTCAGTTCGAAGCAGCCGGCGGACCACGCCATGGCTGGCCCTGGCAACTGGGGGCCGCAGGTGCCGACCAGCGCCTACCTGATCGTGCCCATGGGCGGGCAGCCGGCGCGGGTTGGTGCGTCCAGTCCCAACGCGTCGCACCATCCTGGGGCGAGGCCTGTGAGTAGGGTGTCCTTGAGGCCGCCGCAGCAGGTGCTGAGTGTCCAGCCGACATTGCCAGTGGTTCAGCCATTACCAACCCCGTCTGCTATGGGAAAGAAGGTGCAGGCATCGCCCAAGGTTCAGATGTTGAAGCCTGTCACATCCCAGGTATCACCTGCTAGCAAGGGTTTTGTGCTGAAGGGGCCTATACTGAAGGCACATCCACAGTTGTCTTATGCTGAGACCGTGAGATCAAAGTTCAGGGAGAACCTAGGTGCTGCCTTGTGTGTGGATTCTGATCATCAGATTGTGCAGAAATCTGCTGGAAATATTTCACCTTTGAGGTCTGCCTGTGAGAACAAACATGCAGACGGTGGTACATTGCACAAACCAAGCACATGCACAACCCTGAATGAAAGTAAAGCTGATACTGGGATTAGCCCCGAATCTGTTGGTAGCATAAGCGAACAACATGATACATTAAGTGGTGGGATTTTGGGATCAAACATGACCATCAAAGTGAGTAAAGATGCACAGGAACAACTACATGTTTGTTTGGAAAATGATGTATCCGCTAACAGCACTGTTGCTTCAGATGAATTTTTGCAACGCCATGGGCCTCTCTGTGCTCCTGACATCGTCATTGGAGCTTCTGGATCCATTTCACCGCTTAATTCAAAGAGAGACACAACTTCTGATGATGGGGATACTGTACCTCTGAATGAGCCTAAGTTTAAAAGAACAAAGACTTCAGATGGTGTAACATGGGGACAGAAGGATATAGTTCTAAAGGGGCAATCTTTGGCACTTAGAATTGAAGAGGATCTGTTCAGACTATGTGGAGGGGTGAGTAAGAAATACAAGGAAAAAGGTAGATCACTCTTGTTTAATTTGAAAGATAAAAGTAATCCTGTGCTGAGGGAAAGGGTCTTATCTGGTGAGATTTCACCCAAATGTCTATGCTCAATGACTACTGAAGAACTCGCTTCAAAGGAGCTTTCGGCTTGGCGGCTAGCTAAAACTGAAGAGCTTAGTAAGATGGTTGTTCGTCCTAATAGTGAAGTGAACGTTCGACGATTGGTGAGGAAAACACATAAAGGTGAATTTTATGTTGAAGTGGAGGACACTGATAGCATTTCGGTCGGGGATGAGCTAAGAGGTGATTTGCTTTCTCATATTCCATCAAAATCTGTTGAAGGTCGAATCAAATCTGATGATGGAGTAAGTGTACACAAGGGAGACATGGAATCTGATAACATTGTGCAAGATGGATTTGCTGGGATTAGCAACAGTAGTCTCTTGAGTGATTTAGAATGCGTTGCAAACAAGAAGACTGCTTTCATTCAGGAAAAAGTGCATGAGCATGACATGAAGTATACAGAGAATCTTCCAGAAATCATGTCTCTGGATGATTTCGTGGAGGCCCCTGATTCTGATATACCCTTGGAATGCCACTCCACTGAAACTGCACAAGATGATCCTAATTTTACTGATAGAGCTTTCCACACGTTGAAGCCAGAGAAAAATCATATAGGGGAGGGCAATGTGGCTGCATCAGTGTCCAAATTCACATATGTTGCACCATCACCACAAGACAATTGTCAGGAAGGCATAAGATCACCCAAAAATGGATCAATTCGCATCTTGAATCCAGCTAAACAACCTCAGGGAGGTTTGTTAATCAAATCTTCCCCTGAAAAGATGGATGCTGAAATACCTGATACTGGATGTGCTATGCAGTCAAAGGCAATTTCTTTATGGGAGGGAACAATTCAGTTAAATTTGTCTTTGCATATAAATGTTGCAGCTATCTTCAAAAGGTTTGTTTTTCCTATGTTGCTTGTAATTAACGTAGGTGATTAACTGAAACAATATAGCTCCCATATTTTAGCCAAACAAAAGAACATCATGATTTATAACATTGATTAATCCCCTTTTATATATAAGCATGTTTGACACATTCCATTTTCGAAAAATTCTTGTCCTAACACACATCTTAACATTCTGTTATCATATCCTAACTGGCTAACTGCCTCTAATGTCTCTATTTTGCAGTGGTGAAAAGCCATCAACAAATGAGTGGCGCTGCTTTGTTGAGATCATGGGAAGAGTGAAGCTTACTGATCTTCAAGATTTCCTTGAACAACTGCCTAAATCCAGGAGCCGTGCTATAACGGTAACTTATTTCTGTGCTTCGTTTCATATATCTCAAATGGTGATTTTTTTTTTTTACTAAAATCAGTATTTATCAGTTGTCCCACGTCCTAGTTGGTTTTGAAATATATTCTTACTTGTAGTTGTAATACTTCCTCCGTCCACAAAAACATGCAATTCTCGCTTACTGAGAAGTCAAACAATTCGAACTTTGACCGAAGTTATATAAAATAGTACTAACATTCTTGATACAAAATAAGTACTATTAGATTAGTAATAGAATATATTTTTATAATATATTTATTTGGAAATATAAATGCTAATAATATTCACTATAACCTTTGTCAAATTTGAACTAATTTGATCGGCACAGATCCCAAAGTTGCATGTTATGTGGACGGAGGGACTAATTGCCTTGAAGCAGGCTTTTTTGGCAACCTTTAATAGGTGTTTGTAATGCCACTGAATGCATATTCACCCTGTCTGTCAATTTTTATTCAGTCTCAAGTGTATGATGTGTGTCTTCATTGAAATCAGTGGGTTCACTCACAGCCTGGGAATCCATAAACTGGATGATTCGAGATGTTACCGTACTTTATCCAGTTCTGATCAACATGTGTTGCATGTTCTTTTTTTTTCTTAACATGTTTGTCCTGAAGAGAGTTTGTTCGACCTTGCTATGCACAGCAAATACCGTCCAGAACAGTATAACAAATACCGTCCAGAATTGTCCAGAACAGTACATATATAAGTTCTTAGAAATAACAAAAGACTTACCCTGGATCATCTAATGTTAAATTCAGCAACTACCCGGTTACCTCTGTTTTTCAAATATACTATGTTTAGGACAAGCTGATTAGTTATTTTAAACTAATTAGCTTGTCTAAACTTCATATATTTAAAAACGGTGGGATTACAACTAACATTTTTTGCATTGCAGCTATACTTTTCTTGCTTACCTTAAAATTCAGGACCACCTACTGTCTGTGGGCTCTATGTTTAATTGGTAATTGTGGCAGAAATCAATTCCTTGAAAGTCAATCTAGAAACAAAGAACCAAGCAACCCTGCTCCAAATCGCACAGATATATGTGCATTTGCAAATTGCTTGTCTGGAGTTCGGAGCAAAAGACCGAAACCTCAATAGGCATGCTTCCCAAAAGGAGTACATATACCTGGTTGGCTCTAGTTAGAGTTAGTTTAATAATACTATTTGTAGTAACACTTGGTACATGTAGTGTCGTGATAGTGTTAGGTTGTGGCACTGAAATTTCTTAAACTGCTATTCTTTTCTATCATAAAACCACATGCTTTTGACAATGAAGCTGATAATAAATGTTTTACATCCAGAACTTAGAGTGGACCTTTATATGCTTTTATCATTCATTTACCACTATTTGGTAATGTAGAGTTAACTGGAAAATAAGTAAATAAAACAAAAATAAATGGAAGGCATTGGTAAGAACTAGCAGGAGAGACCTGCGCAGTTGCGCGGGCTAGGAAGATATGAATTATATAGGAAGCACGGGTAGCTACAATGAGCAGTTTTGAATTATAATTAAAATGGATGTTACGTTACTCCATGCCACTTTTGCATACATTAAGGACTCTGTGCCTTTTGTTTTTCATCAGATGCAGACCTTGGGATTAGGCCTGTAACACGTGAAATGCATTGGAATCAAAGATCTGCATACACACATGAAGAGGACATTCAGTCTGATTTGTATAGCATAACAGTTGAATGCATCAGACATGTTAGTGTCTTCAGATACTCCTATCTTTGAGGCTTCATCGTTTTGTGGAGTCATTTGTGTGGTATCTCTTGTCTTTTGTTGCACGAATCAAACTGAGGCTGATAGGCAATAAGCACATCGCAAGCCACAGAGGCGTTCTTTCCTGCAATCCATGGATTGGTTTACTTAGATGAATTGAAACAGCATGAATGCAAATAAAACATGTTTAAGGTTAATCTATTGTAAAATTGGAAATGAGTAAACATATTAGCAAATAAACTCAGCTTTCATACTTATTGTTGTGCCATATTTTAGATTGTGAAGAAAATGAATTTACCACTTCAATGTCACAAAGTCATTTAAATAAATAATCATGTGAGTGGATGGAGCTAAAATCTCAGGTAGAGAATTTCTATTCAGAATGCCTATGGGAAACTACCCCCCAGGTGCACGTGCAGGCAATATATGTAACACTGAAATGTGGCGGCAAGCAATATATAAAAAAAGCATGGAACATCATCATTCATGTATACAGACCTTGAGGGCCACTGAACTGTCAACAGATATATCATCTCTCTTGTAACAAAAACCTCATGCTATCCTTCCCAATTTACAATAGCTCTGTTTTGACTCAAAAGTCCAAGACACTGCTTGGCCACCCCATGCCGTCTATACTCTTTGGAGGTAGTCAATTTTATCATTTTCATTGATTTTACTGAACTGAAATAGAAAAGTTAATACACTTTAATCGAACTTATTTATATTGATTTGTATTAGCTTTAGCACATGAGTTGGCCCCTTTCAAAATCACACTGGAGATTATATACTCTAATGAAATTTGATATTGACATCCTAATCTTGGTCGAAGCCACAGAAAATGGGCACTTAATTGCAAGAGTTTAAATGGCAACTCACAGAGGTAGAAGACTCACCAGGGTGTCTATTGCTTTGTTTGAGTAAATTACCACCAAATGAATTTCTGATACAGCTGCCAAAAAATAGATAAAATACAAACTGATGAGTTCCAAATATGGGTATACTAAGCAAGTATCAGACCTTATCAATCCCAACCAGGAAGGCCATTAGTATAGTCCAAGCCATACCTGCTACTTTGACTGAATAACACTCTATCTTGAAGGATCTGTACATCAGACGGGGTTCATGACCATTCATTTTTTTTTTTGCTGTAGGAACATGTGCATTATTAGTTGGCTAATAACAAAAATTGTTGTGGCAAATCACCGAGCACATTGTGTGCATCATCCATGAGTGAGGCATTTGTGAGTATAAGATGGAATTGGACTAACATATAGGAGACGGCAGTGGGTTGCTGGTGGGTACGGTGGCCTTACCTTTTGTATCGCTCCTACGTATAGCAGGGCCAGCGGCTATTAGAAGCCAATTCTTAGGAATTGAGATGGTCATATGTAGCTGTGTCGGCATTTGAAAGTGGTAAATTATTTATGTAAAGTGCGACTATTAGAAGCAAATTGTTCGGAAAGAAGCAAATTGTCCGGAAAGCACATGTAGAGAGTAGGGTATAAATTAAACATAGTATAACAAAATGTTCTTCTAAGTTGGTCTTCATTTGCAGCCCATGTTCATAGCTGAAATCTGTAGTTCGGAACAAAAGCAAAATTGAAAAGGATACTCTTAAGAGTGTGTACCATTTTTGCCACAGGAAGAAGACATACAAAGGAGGGTAGTATCATATTTCTTGAAAAATATTGAACTATACTTTTATGCTCAAAATGACTGAACAGAGTCATTTTTTTGATTCCTGAAACAGTAAAATATGTAATAATTATCTACTATTAATGAAGTGAGCAGCAATAATTGGATGGTTCCTAAACATGTTGTTTCAAGCATCACAATTAGCATAATTCTGAAGCATCCATGGTTCATAAATGACATGTTGGGCCGAGGGGATGGGTCAGCAGCGGAGGATGCGGACAGGGTGGAGCATCCGTGCACATCGTGGGTGAGAAACTGTTGGGGACCTGGTCTTTCGTGAGTTGTGTAGAGCTTTCGCGATGGGTTGGTACGCTGGGCAAGGTACCGTTGATTAGTTATCGTATGGCTGGAATTGTTTTGATGACGTGGCTTATCCTGCTTTCAAAAGCGGTATATAGGTATAAGAGTAAAGTATAGATATGTACGTTTAGTGTTAGTGTTTGGACTGTCATTGTAATATCTGATCTTATGTGTTGCAATTTATTGGCTTGATTTTGATTTTTCTTCTGGTTCTTACATGTGAAATTTTCACGTTTTATGTTAATAACAAATCCAAACTTTCTTGTGCGTGAACTGGTACCATTTATACCTTAATATTGATTTACCTATATTATTTTTCAATGTTTAATGCAGCCGATTGCAATCAAATTTCATTTACACCTTCAGTAAAATTCTAGAAGTTCTGTGTTGTCATGCATTGCTGACTATGTACATATATATGCTACAAAATTTTCCTGTAGCCTTTTCTTTGGTCTAACTCTCCAGAATGTGTTCTTTCCTTTTACTATTATTTGTTCTGCAGGTAACTGAGTTGCGTTTGAAGGAGGGTTCTCATGAAAGTGATTGGCAGCAATTCATGCAGGTCCCTGTTCTCAATTATCATCACCACTTTATATGGGTCCAGCAGTCCAGCTCAACACTAACAACATCTTACATTCCTGCAGACAATTGACTCATATATCGCAGATGAGAGAGTAGGACTTGTAAAGCCTGCCAAAGAGGTGGAGCTGTACATATGCCCTTCTCAAGGGAAGACGGCTCAGGTTCTCACGGAACACCTACCAAAGGAGCACTCGGGCATCCTAACTGTGACCGCAGGAGTACCTGTTATTGGTGTCTTTGTGTGGCGGAGGCCCCATGTTTCTACCCAAACACAAACACCCACAAGGCATGAGGGATCCAAGGTGCAGTCTATGCCCATCTCAAGGAAGCAGCAGACTGCGATTGCTACTACTTCAGTGCCCATGTCTCCCCAGCTTACCAGACCTGCCTCCCAATTTGTCCACCCCAATGAGCATCACTGCCTTGAGTATGATGCTACTGACTTTGTTCCTCCGGGCTTTGGCCAAGGCATCATCAAGGATGACAATGACCTTCCTGTATATGATCGTGCTAGGATGTCAAGCAGATCACTGTCCCCAAATGCAGCTATGTCATACTCCCACCACCGGAGGCAGCAGCATGGGCAAGCTCATTCGCCCCCAGAGGACCTAGTTAGGCAACTTGTTCGGAAGTATGGGGGGATGTATGATTCAGCCGAGCCTTGGGACCGCAACCATGATGACTTACCAGAATGGGATCCAAGCTTGAGTGCTCGCCGGCCAAGCCCCTTGTCCCATGTTTACACTCTGCCTCAGGAACATGCCATGACCGAGCAGCGGCCCTGGAATCTCCATGCTGAAGCTCAATCCGTGGAGCCTGGCTGGTGGCAATCCAGACCTCAGTGGCAAGACATCCCACAGCGGAGCAGGTTCGTTGTGGAGCCTGACTGGAATCACCATGCTGAAGCTCAATTCGTGGAGCCTGGCTGGCGGCAGTCCAGACCTCAGTGGCGAGACATCCCGCAGCGGAGCAGGTTCGTTGCAGAGCCCGACGTGGGTGTGCCCAAGCGGACCTCACTGAGAGGAACCAGGGTGCCAAGGCTTGGAAGCTGGGAACCATACTAGCAAGTAGTTGATCGGCCCACATTGCTCCAAAAATCCTGAACGGAACTTCTGCAGGCTGTCGTCACAGTTTATGCTAGGGGGGTTAATCTCAGCAAGACGCAAATGATGATGATGAGGTAAGCGATTTCTCATCAAAACTTAAGTAGAATGACTATGAAGGATCGCGTACTCTGTTCTGATGTGACTTGAAACCAAAGCCTGGTTCTGTCGTGGCTAAGCACGGTCGCAAAACAGAAAAAGCTTGTTTCTGTTGTGCTGTGCTACTTGTCTCTTAACTTTGTGCTGTGCGACGGTTTGGATTTCCTTGTCTAGAAATGATGCCCATATTTGCCTGATTACGGTGACTCCTTTCTTTGTCATTTAATTACTACTGGAGTATGTGGTTATGCTCATTGAGACATCAGAACAGAAGTCCTCCAGGCTGACGTTCTTCAGAACATCTAGAACCTCTCCAGGCTGGCTGCTCTAGTAGCTCACATTTACTCTACTGTTCCTGTCTTGGAGGCGTCCTCCGGCCCCCGGAACGCGTCAAGCTGGCATTTGGTCCGAGCTGCCCGGTGTCCCTGGCGATGCAGGCGCCGGTCCGGCTCCGGCACCACCGCACCCGCATCACAGAGGAAAGGCAAACGGCCATCCCGCACGCGTCCCTACGACCCCACTGCCTCGCTTTGACGCAACGCTCCACCGACAGATTTTTGTACACTTCCGCCGTGTCCCGGGCACAAGACCACGGCGTCCCTGATGATACCCGCGTGGCTTTGCTCCCGATTATTGCCGAGGGAGGGATGGCGACGCCGAGACTCATCTGAAACATGGCTGAGGTAGCAGTGTCTCTATTGGAATTTAGAATGGATCACCAGCTAGACATAGACAGCACACGCACTGCCGAGTAGTAGCTGAAACGATCCGGTCCGTTCTTGAACCGTGACGCATCGTAGGCCAACGACACGCACTTCCGAAGCTCAACAAATGAGGTTGCGACGCTTGGACAGATGCATCGCTTGGACTCTTTCTAGCACCATTTCCAGTTGCTGAAGCAAGAGGGGACATCGGAAAGTGGCTCCCCACCAACTCATTGCTAATCTGCTGTGCTCCCTAATCACTTGCAACATGTAAAGCACAACGAAGTTCCATCCGAAGAAGTAAGAATAAACAATGCTTCCCGTTACAGGCACGCACATATTCACCGTCATTGGTGATGCACCTAGACCATATTATATATATAAATTATTCCCACTCAAGTACGTACTCAACTACCAAATCATGGGATACAGCAACGAACGAACGAATTAAATTATGCAACTAAGAAGAACAAGTGTGTGTGCGACTGGATCGATGATGATCAGTCGAGCCGCATCATGTCCTGTGGAAGGCGTCGACGGCGTCGGCGGCGACGCACTGCGTGATGAGCCTGGCGCCGGGCTTGTGCGCGGAGGGGCGGACCAGGATGCACGTCGCGATGTAGTCCAGGTTGGTGAGCGGGACGACGTGCACGGGGCAGCCCCAGCCATAGTCCACCTCCGCGAACCCGAGCCGCGACCAGTCCGACACCAGCAGCGTCCGGTAGTCCGACGTGATCCGGTACGGGTCCACGCCGCCGGTGTCCCCGCGCTCCACCGCGCGAACTCGGCGGGGAGCCGCTTCTTGCCCTCGCGGACCAGCCGCACCACGTCGTACACGGACGCGTCCGACACGGCCTCCGCCGGCGCCGACACGCGCATGATGTAGTAGCAGTTGCCGTAGAACCCGACCGGGAGCGCCTTGCCGTGGCGCGCCAGCGCCGGCCGCGCGTTCATGGCGAAGCAGACGTGCACGGGGCCGGAGCCGGGCGCGAAGCCCGCCGCGCGGGTGCGGGACTGCCACGCCTTGGCGATGAGCACCTCGAACGCGCTGCACCGCTGCCCGCCCGTCTGCTCCAGGAACCGGGCCTTGAAGTGCTCGATGTAGTCCGTGGAGATGTCCATGGCCAGGTACTGCAGCCGGAGCTCCGTCGGGACCGGGAGCGGGCCCACCGCCGCGCCGGGAGGGTTCGGGATCGCCTCGCGGCCCCAGGCCGGGGCCACCAGCGGTGCCGCGTGCCCGCGCGCCAGGTCACCGACGGCGGTCATGAACTGAGCTGCCCCGGGCCGTCCGCCACCGCGTGGCTGAACCGGAACCCCACCACGAAGCCGCCGCACGCGAACTGCGTCACCTGCATTTGCAATCGATCGATCAAACGCCATGGCCCGTTGACCTCTCTTCTCTCAAGTCAAGAACCAACCAATTGCTTCATTCCAGAACGCAAAGGATTTGGTACCTGGACAAGCAGGATGAGCGAGTCCTCAGGGAGGGGTTCAGATTCGGGATAGCTGGGGTGCGGGAGGAGCTCGTCCTTGGGCACCATGAGCGGGTACTCGAGGTAGTCCACGTCCTCCAGGGTGCAGCTGGCCGCGGCCTCGACGAACCACACGCCCTCGCCGGTACAGTCCACCACCAGCTCCCCTCGTCCGAGACCGCCAGCCTCCCGGCGATGGGGTAGTAGCTCACCAGCGCGGCGGCAAGCGCGCGCTCAATGGCCCTGGCGGGCGCCTCCGCCTCCGCGTCAGCGGCGGCTCGGCCCTTGAAGACGTGGAGGGACTCGATGAGCGCGCGCTGGGTCGGGTAGCGGTCCAGCCAGGAGAGCGGGAGCTGGCCCTGGGGCGTGGGCGCCGACGGGGCCACCACCCGCTGCGCCAGCCGCGTCACGGTGACCGCCGCCGCACCCGCGCTCCTCATGCTGGTGGCCGGGATCTGGGCCGCGCGGCGGCGGTAGACGACGGGCGGTGGTGGTGGGTGCGCGCACTGGCTGGCTCACCTGGGAAGCAAGGTACGACCGGTACCGGGTTTTATAAAGGTTTTTGGTAAAATCGTGGTGTTGCCGCTAGTGTGCGTCAACCATGAGTGGGTTTGAAAAGGATTGCTCACCGCACGATGCAAAGGTGAAGCAACTAGATGCAGCCATTGCGCATCTAGGAGCTATCACGAGCTGCTTTGGAACATGCTTGCAAATGCCTTGCAACACCAGTTAACCTTGTACTTAGTTTGGTTACTTGTTAGTTCACCTAGTTTGAGTCTTTGAATATGAATGCTGCTTGATTTTATTCTTGTCTGTTTAATTAGGGCTTATTTGATACAACTTAGCTTCACTAGTGAAAGTTTTGGCTCTAGAGACAGCTCTACCTGTGAAGTCGAAAATGTTTTTGATGATCTGTTTAACAAAACAACTTTTCTTGATTTTTTGGAGAGAGTAAATAGTTATATACCCTTTCTTTCTTTCTGTTTTTCCTTTTCCTAATTTTCTCTCTTTATTTCTCTTCTTTGTTCACCTTATCTTTCCTCTCCGATCGGTCACCGTGCCGACCGCACCTTCCTACTCCTACCACCATCTCTTAGTGTTGTTGTTGCCGCATGCCTCCTTGTTCCACCTCCGTTCGTCCATGGAGGCACCATTCATCCACGCCGCCTCCGTTTGTCCACCTTATCTTTCCTCTCTAATCAGCCAGCTATGCCTCCCCGGGCTAGTTTCGTCCGTCCATGTGCAAGCACTCCACCTGTGCTCATGCGCTTGTTAGTCGTCCGTCGTCGTGCCGGTTGCGCTGTTGTTCAGGCCATGCCCGCATGTAGGCTTCTTGGGGGCAAAGTAGGTCATAGTCTTCATGTCGGGCTTGCGCGTCGTTCGTCGGCCATGCCCGCATGTAGGCTTCTTGGGGGGCAAAGTACACCATAGTCGCGTAGGTGCTCACCAGTTTGAGATGAAACTGGTCAAAGCCAGTATTTTTAGCTTCTCCTCGCTTGTCTAGGCATAAATTCTAGGACTTCACCCATGAAGTGGAGCGGCTACATCCCACTTGGTGCATGAAGCAACTCGTGAAAGCTGCCCCTGAATTCGCACCAAACGGGTCGTCTCGTTTAGCTAGTAGAGCATCTCTAATGGTTCCAAAAAATAATTTCCAATATATCAGGTCATCAATATATACAAACACAAGATCACCACCCCAACCATAACATTAGTACACATGTGTCACTTTGTCCACAACAAAGCCAACAGATATAAGGTTCTATCACACCTATCGTACCATTGCTTAAGTGCTCAATAGTTTACATACCATGCCTTCTTGACAATTTGCTATAAACCCATTTGGCTGATTCATATAAATCTCTATCTAACTCTCTATTTGAAACGGATCTAACTTCCTCCAATCCGCTCATGTATAGACGTTAAGACGACTTTTCTAAATTTAACTCTCTATTTAGAAAATTCAGTGAGCGGATCGGAGGATAGAAAATTCAGTGAGCGGATCGGAGGATAACTTACATGAGCGAAGAAGGAGTCAGACAGACGTGAGATACACCTAGAAGCTTTGAAGTTACCGATATGGAGGGGTAATCACACGGAGTAGCGAATAGAATCTCCTGCAGTGATTAATCTCTAACTTATAGCTCCATCAAATAGCCCAAGTGGTAAAACCGCCGTGCACATCACCCTTCATGCTCACACCACGGCTCATCTCAGTGCAGTCATGTGGCACATCCTTCGTTTCTATCAACTTCGTTCAAAACAAATGCACATATAAACGACCTATTCAAGTTGAGTTAACATTTAGTCAAAATCTCAAGGCTAAGACTTTAATGCAACTAGAATTTAATATATACCTTTTAGAATTACTTTAATAAAACAAATAAGCCAAGTTCAAATTAAATCAAACATTCGTCATATTGCAATAAACCAATAAACTAGCTCTACCGGCCCTGACGTCTCCACCGACTGAACACATTTTTTTTTGACAACAACATGGCAAAATGATCTTGCACTGCTTGCCTCATTGGTACGACGCAGGCGGCACTAGCACTACAGAACTGGCGCTCCGGTAGTCTGGCCGGTTCAAGCACCAAGCGCGTGCATTGAATTTTACAGACGTTTGAACCGGTATAACCGCGTGTGTTACCGGCCTGCTAGATAATTTGTTTACGCCGCGGCAAAGTACGTAGCATTGTCAATGCCCCTACGTGGCAGCGTGTGCGTGTGTGTTCTGGTCTTCTAGAAGCAAAAGCTGGCGAGACACGGCCATCACCGAGACACCAACGCAACCCCTATCATCTGACTCTGACCTGGGCCCGCAGCCAATCGGAGCGAATAGTTTCTCGGAGTGGAGCCGTGCAGGTTGTGCAGGTTGTGGAGCCCTTCAAAATGTCACGTACGCTCCGGAGCAGAGCGCCACAGACTTAAATACTCCCTCCGTTAAAAAAAAAAAAAAAAAAAAAACTTACAATTCTAACATAGTATCGCGGTTTAGTATTACAAATTTGATTAATTATAGATAAAAAACTATTAATATTTATGCTATCAAATAAATCTCATTAAATTCATTATGAAATTTAGTTTTTTAATAAATTAATTTAAAGTCACAAATTTAAATAATATTCGGTAGAAATTTGGTCAAACATAGATCACTTTTGATGGTAAGGAACCCATAGTTGCTACTATTGTGGAATAGAGGGAGTATTTGCAACTCCCATCTTCTGATGTCTTGTCGGCTAAGGGAACTATAAATTTTTTGTTTCCCTCTCGTGGCCTGAAGGCAGCCACAGCGTTTAGTTGGAGGACAAATGGCTGATCACCTCAGTTCATCTTCCTTTCAGGGGCTTGTCAAATTTTCAAGATGCCCGGCAGGTGCTCGTTCATTAGTAATAAAATAGAAAAATTTACATGTGATGTGCTGATTCTCAAACTTGACAGGCTACCTTCTTTTTCTTTTTTTTTCTTTAAATAACTACTTTTAGATTATAAACTTGGTTTTGACTACCATATGGTTTCTTAACTCAGAAAAATATTTATGGATCTCTAAACTTGACTTCGGGGTGGCAGGTGTCATCCTAATGTAGATGGATACTGACCCGCTCCAAGCGCAGGTGGCAATGTGACATCTCCATTCTCTCCTTTGATGGTGGACGATGGACAACTCAATTGTTGTTGATGCTAGGGCAAACAGTGAAGGTTACGGAGAGCATGATGACAAGGAAGAAAAGAAGGGGCACTAGAATGATGGGCGGGCCATGATGTGTGTAAGGAAGAGAATAAAGATGTATATAACATGTGGGCCTTAAATGTTTATGTAGGGTCCTAATCGGTGATGGTATTAAGGTCATCAAGGCCTTCTTATGGTTCCTTGAAGAAGAGGGTCATCCTTACTAAAGAGATAATTTAGTTAGAAAGAATTGAAATGGTAGTAGATTTTGTTGCTTCTGTAGTAATATTGAATCCATCCATCACCTCTTCTTTGAATGTCATTGTGCTAGATATATGTGGCATTCTTTTACATATTATGTTTGGTTTAGTACCTCTCGTGAGTGTGGAAAATTTGTTCAATGGTTGGCATAAATAGGAAGGCAATAAGTACAGTTCACTTTTACTAACCAGTGATGTGGCTTTTTGTTGGTCGGCATGACAAACAAGGAATAACAAGGTTTTTAAATATTTATCAACTTTAAAGTATTTGTAGGTTCTATTTAGTGGGACGCTTAGGTTTGGGCCCAACTATATCGAAGTGACAAAGAAAAAGATTATATATTTAGACTGGCCACAGAGTGGTGTTTTTGCGGTGCTTGGAGAAGAGAGAGAACCTAAGCACCGGTGCCCACCACTGTGACCAGCGCCGAGTTGCCAAAAAATTTCAGCACCGGGTCGTGTAGAAGGGTCATGTAGAAGCACCAATGCTTCAACTTCTCTCTCTTTGTGGCGGGGCGGGGTGAGGACGGCATTGGGCGGAGTCAGGTTGGGGCCGACAAAGGCAGGGAGGAAGGAGACGAGCGGAGGCGATGGGTGGAGTCAGGCGGTGGCCGGGAGGAGCTCGACCTCGACGTCCTTGGCTCAGAGCTCAAACTCTTATCCTCGTGACCAACTTTGGACGGAGGAGGAAGCTCGGGACCGGCCGAAAGGACTGCTCCCCGGCGGAGAGGGCTGCAACGTGGAGGACTAGGGGTCTCGCGCGGCCTCGAGCTGGTCGCGGCTCGGCCGAGGCAGCCCGTGGGCGGCCCGGCCTCCCCGGCTATATGCGCACGCGGTGCCCCCGGCGGCCGTGACATCGGCGACAGTGCACCTCAACGGTGAAGGAGGCACGGGTGAGGAGGAGAGAGAGAGGGCGAGCAACTGGAGGAGGACGAAGGAGGCGTGGAGCAGCCGGATTGATGATGAT
Organism: Hyparrhenia diplandra; assembly: GCA_015847255.1. Lineage (NCBI taxonomy): Eukaryota > Viridiplantae > Streptophyta > Magnoliopsida > Poales > Poaceae > Hyparrhenia > Hyparrhenia diplandra. The sequence goes on along the minus strand of JADLZK010008126.1, from coordinate 165,950 downwards.
TTTGGCGAGGGCGGAGATGGATTTGGGAAAGACGGAGGAAGGGGAAAGTTCATGTGATTAGGCTTGTTGGAATGAGTAGAATTGAGGCATCGGTAAATATGGCAGTTTAAAATTTTTTTGAGCACGGCAACGTTGTGGCCAGTCTTATAGCATACATGCATGTGGAATATTGGAGTATGCAGCAATGGCCTTCTTTGCTTTTGCATGGATGGCCCTTTACTTTTAGTTTTGATTAAAAATGTTTGAGTTGTTTCCTTTTATTGGTAGTAAACCTTGTAATAAGCTTTGTCTGATCCCTCTACTACGAGGATGAAGCTGAACCGCCGGATGTTTTTTTTTTTTAAGAGAAACAGGAGGGGTTTTACCCCCTACTGTGCTTTTATTATATGCAAAAAACACTGGTCTGTACAACAAAAGTCTCATGAGACAAAGAAAGAGACAAAGAAAATTAAAAAAATTACACAAAGGCTTCTAGCCATAGTTTCACTTCTGGATGATAACTTTGCTTTGCCCTTAGTATAACTAAGGCAAATTCCTCTTTGAAGGTGGCTTTGAACAAACGCAGGGAAGGATGAATGCCTCTGAAGATCAAGTTATTCCGACAAGTCCAGATCGACCAACATGCTGTGATTATAATCTCCATAAAGAAGGGCTTCTGAATCTGCAATTTCAGGGCTTCCACAATGTCTGTGGTTTCCACAGAGTTAGGAATAATCAAGCCCAGAGTGTACCAGCAGGCATGGGCAAAAGAGCAATCAAAGAAAAGATGGTGAAGAGATTCAGTCAAAATATGTGTACATATAGCACAATTGTAACTTGGCAACTGCATTTGTTTTCTCCTTAAAATGTCTCTTGTACTCAATCTGTCCTTGTGAAGAAGCCAAAAGAATGGACCACCGTATGTTACTTTCTTTATCCAAAAATTTTAAAAAACTAGTTTTAGACTAGTCCAACTCTTGAAACCTTTCTACTTTTCTCTCTAAGCTGTTAAAACATTTTTTGGCTGAAGTGACGGGATGTCAGCCGTCCTACATAACATCACGTTAGTCACGAAGGAGGTCAATTAAACTTTAAAAATATTGTATTCTTTAAAATATATATACATATAACATTAAAAATACTAAAAACTTGATTCAATATTAGAAAGTGAATTTAGAATTTAATATGCATTTAGAAATGAAATTTTGAAAAATATTTGATTTTTTTGAAAAATATTTCTATTTTTCTTTAAAGTCTCATGGACTTCTATACTATCGTGTAAGTCTAATTTACCTCACTCGTTGATGAGATCTCACATAGGTAAGCCAAACTTTGCTAAAAAAAAAAAAAAACATAGGTCAAGAAGGTAAATCAGATGATTTCAAGAATTGAAAGTGCCTAAAAAATTATACTCCGTAGTTTCTAATTAAGGGGATAATCGGAATTACATACTCCCTCCTTCCATTTATCTAAGGCGGATGAGAGCCTACTCCAGAGACCAAGGCAGTCCTGTGGTGATGCGCCCGTCTTTAAATCTAGGCTGGGCCTTATGCCACGTTGCGGGATGTTTGCATGCAGGCATGCAACGTCGTTTCGTTTCCATCGCTGGTGTAACCGAAAATTTTCTCCGCGCCAATTTTCTTTCCACCGCACATTTCTTTCTCCGCACCAAACTTATTTCCTCTGCAAATTTCTTTCTCCGCGCCAATATTATTTCCCTCCACTATCATTCGAACCCCAAAACTTGAAAAACAATGTCAATTTTTAGTTCCCGCTCTAGCCTCATTCTCCTTGTCTATAAATTGGGTGCCGATCCATCTTCTTCTCCTCCAGTCCACTCTGTAGAAAGTCATGGCAGATCCACACCCAAACGAAATCTTTGATGAGAACCAAGCACCACCAGATATAGAAGAAGATCTAAATGGTCCAGTAGTTGGAGATGATACTGAAGATGTTCATGAGGTGCGACATGCTCAAGTGGAGGTTTATCTGCCCAACCCTATTGATTGGGACGAGGTGCAAGAAGATGCATTTGACTTCGGCGATGCCATTTTTATCAACGGGAATGAAGGTTTGGCCAAGTACATGTAATCTGTTTTCTTTTCTCTTCCTATTCTGTTGTCTCTGATAGTCTTTTTATTCTCTCATAGATGAGGATCAGGAAGGTCAGGCCATTGAAGGGGAGGATCCACATGATTTTCATGGAACAACGGATCCACATCATGAAGAACAAGTAACGCCTAGTAATGATGATCAGTAGTTGTACTATTGCATGGATCTGTCTTTTTTTTTTTTTTTGCACAAGTAATGTCATGCATGGATCTGATTTTTTTTTTTTTTTTGCACAAGTAACATCATGCATGGATCTGTCTTTTTTTTTGCACAAGTAACGTCATGCATGGATCTGATTTTTTTTTTTTTGCACAAGTAACGTCATGCATGGATCTGATTTTTTCTTTGCACAAGTAACATCATGCATGGATCTGAAATGGTTTTACCTCCATAATTGGACAGATACAAATGTTGTTAGAGGTACAAGGAAGCAATATGATGATGCCACAAAGCGAGCCGTGTATGCGATGCTCTTAGAAGGTTCTATGAATGGCAGTTTGCCTGTAGGGTTGTCGTTGCATGTTTCTTTAGCTATGGATGTTTCACATAGATGTGTGCAGCGAATATGGACAGAAGGACAAAAGGGAGGAGGAATTCATGCTGTCATCAACAAGAGGGCAAAGAATTGTGGACGCAAAAGAGTTGAAATTCCGGTTCAGTCCATCAGTACCATACCTTTTGAAGAGAGAACAACTTTAGAAGATCTAGCTAGGGGTCTACGAGTGAGCCGGAGCACTGTCTTCAATCGTCTAAAAGAAGGGAAAGTTCAACGACACTCTAGTGCCATCAAGCCATATTTGACAGAAGAAAACAAGAAAGCCCGGATACAGCACGCTCTCAACATGTTAGAACCAGCCTCAATTCCTCACCAGCCAGTCTTTAGGCCCATGTATAATGTCATACATGCAGATGAAAAATGGTTTTACAGGACTAGAACGACTCAAAAAGTTTATTGCGCACCAGGTGAGGAAAGGCCTCGTCGGTCTTGCAAGAGCAAAAATTACATAGAGAAGATCATGTTTTATTGTGGTTACGCTCGGCCTTGGTTTAATGAAGAGAATGTGTGTACATTCGATGGGAAGATTGGCATATATCCATTCGTTTACACTGAACCAGCTAAAAGAAAAAGTCCTAATAGGCCACGTGGTACTCTTGTCACAAAGCCAATGACATCTGTAACTAGGGATGTAATCAGACGGTACATGATTGACAAGTTGTTGCCAGACATCAAAGCAAAGTGGCCTGTTGAGGGGCGGCATGAAACAATTTGGATACAACAGGACAATTGTAGAACTCACATCCCGGTTAATGATCCTGAGTTTTGTACCGTCTGATGTATTTATTTTCTTTCTAAAACTAGTGGCAGATTTGATAGCTCGTCCAATTTTCTTCTTGGGCGGAGACGCGGAGTAGTAGGGGAATCGGCGCCGAAGCCCGTACTGACCACCCGCTAACTGGGCCGGCCCATACGGAAATCAGCCGATTCCTCTGATCACCCTGAGCGCCGCTGCCCCGGCCCAAAGAACGCCAGCGCCCCCACTCACGCGCGTTGAAAAGGCCCAATAACACGTGTTCGCTGAAAATTAAAAAGAGTTTGGAGGAGGATTTGAACTCAGGACCTTTTGCTTCACGTGTCCGCTTGTAAAATCCTCGCTATTTATGAGGTTGAAAATAGCCGTTATTTTTTTTTTGTCAAAATATATTTACATGAGGTATTGTTTTGAAGGATTTATTGTAAGGAACATGATGGTGAAATCGGATTTTCGTTCGAGTACTTATTGCAGGAGATATGATTTTATAAAAAATTTGAATGAGTATGAGATTATTTTTTCCCCATTTTTTATTACGTAGAGTTTTGCTTATAGGCCGTCTTTCATTAAATTATGAAAACATTCAGTTGGTGTAGTGGTTGAGCACTACTTTTCATTGGTAGTCTTGAGTTCGATTGCTGTAAATAAATGATAGTGTTTTGTACTTTTTTCAATTTTATTAAAGGAATTATTAAATTAAAGGCCTGCTGAGCTGCGCCTTCCTGGTCTGCAGCGCACCACGCGAACTGGGCCTGCTGGGTTCCGTCTTCCTGGGCTGCAGCACTCCACGCGAACTGGGCTTACTGGGCTGCAGCAGCGCCCCACGCGAAATGGGCTTAATGCGGCCTCGTCAATAGCGTGCCGCGCCTGGTCGGCGGACCCAACCGCGCCGATCAGGACGGCAGCTAACACGGCCCGAGTAGTAGGCCCGGAGCCTCGGACAGGTTGTTTCGTGTTGCGACTTCATCGGATCAGACCGGGCTGCATTGAAACCAACCAGCCAAGGCCTGGTTTGTAAATTGGATCAGGCCGAGGTAATACAAAATCAGGCCTGGTAGGGCCTTTGCAGACCTGCAGCCTGGTTCAAATGCACACAGCCTTCCCCAAGCTTTCGGCGCTAGCCTAGCTGAAGCCCACACAGCCTTTTGTGCACGGGAAAAAGAAAGAGAAGACACTCTTTGACTTTATTTCTTCCTCGACATGAGTTTTTAAAAATACAAAATAGGAGTTTTTTTTTTTTGAATGTGATTGCATGTAGATTATAACCAACCCTATGACGTTTCTTACCTTATATCAAACAACCCAATTTTTTTATTATAAAAGGTTTTAAATAAAGTTGGCAAAACCGAATTTGCTTTGGTTCGCACCGAAGGAACATGAAAACTAACCATTTAGAAAGCTTGAAAATTATTGCCTTTTGGATTTTTTTGGAAAAGTTTTAACCCTAAATTGGAAATGTGTTCAAACAAAGTCCATGCCCATGTTTTACACAAAATAAAATATTGTAATATGTAAGATTTGAATTCGCTTGCACCCAAATTCAAACTTTTTGTGAAAAATATTCTATATTTTTTTCCCTTAAAATGATTTTAAAAAACTTTTTTGTGAGATAAAACACCTTTTGGAAGAATTTGTTCCAAAACTTAGAGCTACTTGTGTACTCAAGTCTATTTGAAAATGTCCTTGATTTAAAAAATACAACCTCTCTCTTCTCAAAACAGAAAAATCAAGCTCCTGCAAAATGTATTTTTTTCCATTTTTTGTCTTAAGTGAATTTAAAACTCTTTTAGAAAGATATTGAATTTTAACCTCAAGCGGATAAATCATGTAAACTAGTGATTTGGATCCTTTCTAGTTTTATAAATGAATGTGTGAATGAACGAATTTGAGATGTTACTCAAATTCATTTGAATCTAATAGAGGTATTTATCCAATTAATTTACAAATTTTGCTTATTTTAGGAAAAACTTCACTTTTCTTCCCTGATTTTTGCGAAAAGTCCGCTTTTCCTTTGAGCTCTAAAATCAGACAAACCACGTCCCTTGACTTTTCAAAACCGTGTGTTTTATCTCCGTGAGTGGTTTTATCTTTTTTTATTTATTTCAGGTGAATCTCTAAAAATCATAGTATGGATCCTTTTTTTTTTTTACCATATAGTATAGATCCTTGAAAAACCATAAAATAGTTAATCCAAATTTGTTGGGCTTCACTTGAGTAGATCTACATAGTGAATTTATAATAAGATAAGCTTTAGTATAAAGTTTTTATGATAGATTTAGGTCTCTGCTTTTTGTTATTAATTGTTATTATTTAAAATGGTAGTTTCTATGGTCCAGTTTGTGTGACCTAATTATTGTATGTTTGAACTGTAGAGAAATTTCATACTCATTGGATCATGTATCACTTAGTTATTTTGGGTTTAAAAATAAATCTATAAGTAAGTGATAGATGATCAAATTTCATACTCATTGGATCATGTATCACTTAGTTATTTTAGGTTTAAAAATAAATCTATAAGTAAGTGATACATGATATGTAACTACGTGATACATGATCCAATGAGTATAAAATTTTAACTACAGTTGAAGCATACAATAATTAGGCTACCGTAAATATTTCACCATAACTGGACTATAGAAACTGCAATTATGAATTTTCTAATTAATTATAGAAAATCATCTAAATCTAGAGAAAAAAACTTTGTACAAAGACATGCCTTATTATATATTCCATTTGTAGTTACTATGATGACTGTGTCAATTTCGAGGATTTTTCAGTCTAGTCGTCGAAGATGTTCATATGTATAGGGTTTACATGTATTCATAGGGGTGAGTGTGCTTGTGTTGTGAGTGTCCGAGTTATATTGTGTAATAAGAAACTAAATAAGAATTATTACAAATGTACACAAACATTTGGTATTTTAACCCATCAATATTCTCGAATAAGGCATGCCAGTGTCCATGAAGAATTTTGTGCGCAAACGGTTATACGCTTTCTTGGGGGCCATTTGGTCTTTTCATGTGTTAGTTATCGATGTAGCTATAAAAAGGTAAGACGTAACATTTGAGGCTATACGTCGAATAGGGAACTCTGAAGCAGTACTTTGACGACGTACGAGGCTATCAGCCGCCTGCCTACGCTCAATAAACAGTGGAAAGTGCTAGCCTCTCGCCATCGATCTCAACCATATAGCAGGGGTACGATCGTCAGCACCGGCCGGCGGATTGCTCGATCTGACCAGTCTAGCGATAGATGCTTGCACGGTCCAGACTTTAAACAGTTATAATGGGTACTATGTGTTGACTATGCTCCTACCATCGCTACCGAACCAACTAACAGGGCCCAGCTTTTTGCACAAACACGTTTTGTCGCCATGAATGAAGCAGTACATCTAGTATTCCTCTGTTAAAAAAAACATTTTAGCACAACACTAAGTTGCTAAGTGGTGTTGTATTAACCTTTTCTCCACCTTAATATCAACACAAACCTTTTACGTGATCGAGAGAAAATAATATATCAATTTGATGTCTATATTTTTATCTATATATTTGGTCAAATTATAGATATTTTATTAATTAAGAATGCATCTATAATTCTATCTTTCAGATAGAGCTGGCAGTTGTGGTAGTAGGAATGGTCATTTTTGTACCAATTGAAAAGGAAATAGCAACAGTCCAACTAATACCAAAATAGTTGTTCCTTCAGTTTCAACGCTAACACCAAGTCACCAACTGTGTGTTGTATAACCCTCGCGGATATTAATTCCATGCTGAAGCATGCATGCATCATGCTTTGATCCATCGGCCGGCCTCTCTTTCGACTGCAACTACTAGTTCTTCGACGTTTCATCGACAGGGCGTCGCAATCATCGGTTTCGGTTGCAATCACAATCAGCTCCGAGAGCCCAACGCTCGGCTCTCCGTACGCCCATAAGAGTAGTTCACAACAAACGTGCTGGTACTATTCCATTGGCTCAAATAAAGAAAGACTCCTCTTTTTATAATCATTTTTGACTTCGTACCGTGCCCACATATAGTAGCCTACGAACTCAGGTCATTGCCTCATTGGCTCCGTGGACCTATGAAGTGGTTGCAGTTACGTCGACTGCCGGCTGTTGTTCTGGCTTGCTTGTTGCACAATGGTCGCTTGAGTGATCATTGTAGAGCAAAGTCAACTCGCATAGTAAAGGGTGTACGGAAAGTAGGAATTGCTTTTACAACTGCCGGCCGTCCTTCAGTGCTACGGGATGAGCTGAGGTTGCAAAGACGTGAACCCTTCACCAACCTTGCAAATTTTTAGACTTTCTCTCCATCACATCATATGTTCGGAGTAGTAAATGTACATTAAAAAATAACTATTTACACAGTTTTGTTGTAAATCATGAGACGAATTTTTTGAGCCTAATGAACATAGTTTTGAAAACGACAATACATTCAGTAGGGTAAAGTAGGTGGCAAGCTTGGAAGCAGCAATACATATTCAGTAGAGCGAAGCCCACGGAAAGTATTCATAGATTCACTAATCTATACATGTACGATAGAGTGAAGCGCCACTCACTAAAACATATAGTAGGTTTTTTAGGGAAAAATATACATTAGTTACATCAGTTATGGCCACACAAATGTACAGGCTTCAATAGGTAGAGCATAGAGTAACAAAGTAGGTGGCCACACAAATTCAGTAGACTACGGGATGTTGGCATCATGGTAAAGAGAGGATGGCCATAAAGAAGTGTCTGGTAGAAGGATACATTTATTACTCATGGGTCATCAAAAAACCAATTTGAGAACTACATTCTTCGAACACATCGCTAGTACACTATTCATACCATTGACACATGCATTTTTCTTCTTGAAACGCCAAATGTGCAGACTTTCATGTTGCCGAACACAACACTTTCTGCTGGAGGCTGAAAACAATTAAACAAAAATGTAAAGGAAATATCAAATGAATAAACTTTATGGAACTGCAGTGCAAACATAAAAAAAACGCTTAGAAGTGCAAAGCTATCCGGTATCCGTGATTAGGTACCTCCCAATCACTGCAGTTTTCAGCAGTCTACTGCAATGTTTCCAGAGTTGATAAGCACAAAAAAAAACCGGACAATTGTTTTTTCAGTTCGATGTGTTTCTACTCCTCTTGGAGTATAGCCGTTGACACGAAACTAGGGCTTCGCACCGACACACCGGGAGGGCCTTGGACGCCCACGAAGGCCGCGATCGACCTTGGAGCAGCGAGCACCGCAACGTGGCCGCCCAAACCGATCTAGGGATCGGTAGGGGTGACGTGGAGCTCGGTGACGGCTGAGAGAACCTCCGAACGCACCTCCGGGAAGACCCGTCGGGAGGACGCACGCGAGGGGTGCTCTAGGACCAGCGTGGCCGCCTAGAACGCCGACGAAGAACGCGGAGTTCGCCGCCGAACAGCAGGATAGAGGGGTTGAAGGAAGAAGATGACCTACAAATGGGACAGGGGATAGATTCATTGTCGATTGGATGTAGATGGGATCAAATCGGCCATGAACCTCTTATTATATAGAGGAGGGTGGTCTTATCCTTTTTAGGAAACCGCCGTTGGACGTTCCAATCACGAAAGATCTCCAAAAACCAACCCGAACAGCGCCGGACGCCGAAATAGGGCGCCGGACGCGCCAGGCGCACGCCGGACGCGTCCGTAGAGCCATGCAATCGGACCGTGAATTTGAGTGGCGCCGATGCTCGCGCATGCATGCGCCGGACGCGCCGAGGCCGCGCCAGCGCGCGCCGGTGCAATCGGACCGTGAATTTGAGTGGCGCCGACGCCAAGCGCATGCATGCGCCGGACGCGCCAGCGCCAGCCGACGACGCGTCCAGAGAGCCATGCATCCGGGCGCGCATGCGACCGACGCCGGATGCGCCAGCGCCGAGCGCGGACGCGGCTCCATGCAATGCCAGCGTCCGGCGCATGCTGAAAACCGTGAAGTCCTCCTCTTCGCTGGATTTCTTCAAGTGCATGCTCCTTCACTATTTTTAGGACACCTTTTGATACCTTTTTGTTCTCATAAAATGTCGTGGTCAATGCATGAGAAGACGGACACTTATTTGTTTATACTTTGCTCATTCCAAACTTAGCATAGGACTAATTTGGGTGTCAACAATAGCTCATAGAGTAACATATCGTACTAACATAGAAATAAAAAATTGGTATGTGCATAAGCTTGAAGATCTCGATTCTAGTAGGCAGCCTATAAAAGTAGACAATGCCATGAGACCAGGGCATGTGGTCCTCCTATGTAAGCTGACAAATATCAACAATTGTCTATGAACTATTACAAAACAGAAACTTGGTGCATAAATCTAGAAACATATATGAACTGCAGTGTAGTAGACACACCAATTAATTTGAAACAACAATCTAGAGGCATATTTTAAAATGTATCTTGCATCTATCATCCCACTATAGCTTCATGTGAAGGCATCATATTTAAGACCAAAATTCAGGAGTGCAAATTCAGAAGAGAAAACATATATGATTTTCAGGTTGTTCTCCTAATTTTTTTATAGGAATAAAGAATATAAAGATGATGTTCATCCATATCAATAACTGAAAAGCCTAAGTGCTTTGTTTACGTATTTATTTCCAATATGCCAACATACTCGAGGACCTTTGTTGCATGTAAAGTAAGTAAACCACACTATAATTTTAGGTAATCTTTATCTAGACTAACTAAACCACACTATAAGGTCAGTACGTATAAGACCATTTCATCTGATCTTTAGGGCATACATTGCTTGAAGAAACTACTTCAATTTATAAGTGAACAAATGCAAGGTTTATATATTTAAAGGAAGAAGTGTGTGGAATGATTAATGAACAAATCAGATGTAAATGACATCATGGAGGATCATCCACATAGTATTTATATAATTTTGTATATGTGTCTGCTGGTACAAATAGCTACAATTCATAACTTGGTGTTCAGTAGTGGTAAAGTAGTATCTCTAAGGTCAATTTATTAAGCATGACTCATGGAGAACAATTGAAGTGGCTTCATATCAGCATGGTTCCAGGGTAGAGCCTATATGTATGTAAATGGCGAAGAAAACATAGCTCATGTGATTGCAGTAAAGAAATCAAACAAAAATAATCAAATTAAAATGAGTAACTAAAACTGGTGTGCATAGCGATGAAACTTATATGGGATCTTTTGTGTGCTGCAAAGTTTTTTCACGGAGTTGGCTTTTGGTCCAAGGCGGGGTGCCAACCATTTTGGCTGTAATGAATTAAAACGTCTTTTGCCATTAGTTCAAACACTCTGGACCCTAAAACTGAAAAAAACCTAAAATAGAACCACTAAATTGCTACTCTGCTCCCTATAAAATCCCGATATGAAGACTGGGCCAAGATAATTAAGGATGTGTCCAAGATCACCAACGGCATGCAGAGTGGCATTGATGGTACTAGGTTTGGTCACGGATGTACGGAGTACTCTTCTCCTACTCACCGTCCAGCCGATCGATCGACCCGCATTACCCCACGAGAACATCATTGTAGAGCTAATTAAGTCGTAAACTGCAACTTTAAGTTACACAGTAAAGAGTGTACGGAAAGTAGGAATTGCTTTTACAACTGCCGTCGTGTCCTTCGGTCCTAGGGACGAATGAGGTTGCCTATAGACTAGTGCGATGGGATCCTTCACTAACTATATGACATGGAATTGGAAAATGAAAATTCTTTCAAGGCATCAGCATGCTGACGCGCGTCCATGCATACCGTTTTCTGTTTCCCATTCCTGCTGCATGGAAATTCAATTATTCAAAAAATAATCCTATGACGATGCTACTAAGGTTGTGTATGCTACAACATTGTAGAGTGGCTGAAGTGATGCTCATTTGCACTAGTTGTATACCTCAAATGTTAAAGCCGAGTGGCTTAACAAATAGACGCGACACATCATCAAATGAGCTAGTGACCGCACCACATCGCCCCCCCACCATTCCGCAGACGTCCCCCTCCCACCCCCCCCCCACCCCCCGGCGCAACCCCCCTCCTCCATCCCTCTGCGGGCACACCCCATTCCCTCTCCTCCACCCCCCCTCCCCTCCTCTTCGTGAATAAATCCGGCATGTCGGCAGCCGAGGGCCACCGGTGGTGAGCACGGCCCCCTGGGCTCGCGTATTTGTGCCTCTGCCCCCCGGATCCGGCGGTCGAGGGGTGGCGCGCGATAAGCACGTCAGCGGCGGGACACCTGCTCTCTGGCGACAAGCGGTAGCCGACGCTGCGACTAGCCACCCCGGGCTGGGGCGTCTTTGTGCTTTCGGCGTGCCCGCGACGCAAGTTGGCCGGTGGCGAGCTTGATACGCCAGATCCCGGTCCCTAGGCCATGGCCAGTGTCTCCTCTGGGCAGTCCTGATGGTCGTCGTAGGCTGAGGGGGCAGGAGAGATGGACCTGTCCCACGCATCGCTGCTGGTCCGGTTCGACTCTGTTGAGCATGGCGACCTACATCGGTGGCTACTACGCCGGCCACGACACCGATGGCAAGCGGCGGATCCAGCGACCTCGTCCCTGCATCATGCCATGGCGCACCCCCTGCATCTGGCCATGGTGGGGCACCCTGCACCAGGCCTTAGTTCTGCGACGGTGTCGCCTGCGTCCAGCTCTCCGGCGTCGTCTGCAACAACTTCGTGCTCTACGACCATGGACTCCATCGACAATTAGTCAAATGGTTTGTGTCGTGGAGCAACTCTCGCCGGCGTCCCTGCATGTTAGTCCCCCCCGTTTATGAGGGGTTATAGTTCATGGGTTTGGGGACCTTGGGCGAAAGCCATGCACAACCATGTCTATGCGATTGACGACGACGCTCTCTAGCGCCGTTACCTCCTTGGAGGTGTCGACATTGAAGGGTCCCAATCTATGGCTATAGTTTTATCCCTCTCCTCCTGGTGAAAACCTAGCTCTAGTTATCTAGAGCCGGTGGTGGCGGCGTTGTTGGGCGTTGTGACCCTCTTTGAGGGCAAAGACTTGTGGAGGATGGTTTCAGTCCCCGCATGCCCTTGTGTTCTCTTTGTTTACGCTCTTTCGCCTTGTTGTTGTCACACCTCTTGGGTGAGTTTGGCTCTAGTTGTCGGTGTTGCCGATGTTCCGCGAGCGTCCTCCTGTGGCATCTTTGCTCTGTCGGGCGCTCTTCTTGATGATGCCAAAATATCAAATGGGGGGTGTTTTCCACCGTTGCTGTCATCCCCCTCTAAGGATTTCTCCTCCTGGACGGCGTTGGGCGGTGGTACGTGGGTCCGATGTCCCGGAGGATGCCATCATCAATTCACAAGGAGGTCGTCATGTCCGATGATCCTGGATTTGAATGTTTGTCGCCACTCTTAGTCCCCATTCTACTGCACGAAGTAGTCCTCAGATGGTTGGGATCCAGCTTTTGTGCTATAGTTGCACACAGTAACTCTCTAGGCGAGGTCATTTATTTTTGTACATGCATGCAAAAAATTTGGAATAACGATCAAGCAGTTTAAAACTTATAAGAATAAGGCAAATTTCAGAGGGTTAGGATACTGTAATACAAAATGCCCCTGAAATTTGTCTTCACAAAAATTTTGCAAGCTCGATGTACACCCTGACAAAGCTTCTTCGATATGTACTTGATCATCACACTTTCTTGCTCTTGTAATAAGAAATTTGAATGACCCGTGGAGGGCCGGCTATTGGTGAATTGTTGAATCGAGTTTGGATATTTTACATGACAGGCCGGCGATGTGAAAGTGCTGCCTTTTTTTTTTTCTAACAAGTTCATAATCGGACAATTTTGGTTCTCAACAATAGCAGCTACACCTCTGGTATGTGGATGTCCTTGAATGGAGCAGAGGGGATTCCTTGATTTGGGATGATTATTGGTCTGACAGTAGTCCATCGTTTTAGGCTCGAAGTTCGATCAATAGCGACATATGGAAGAACTGGAGTATTCAGTGTAAACCACGGAGGTAGTTGTACCAGCAAATTTGTTGTCACTGATGACAAGCCTGATATAGACTGACGGGGCAGAGCTAGCTTCTGCGTGAAGTGCGAGCTGAAGGGGGCGACAAAACTGGGTACGTAACACACAAAAACTCTTCCAATATATGTACTTGATGTACACCCTGACAGGGCTTCTTCTATATGTACTTGATCACACTTTCTTGCTACATTGCTGCATGGACTAGTCTAGAGTAATAATGCCGCATGTAATAAGAAATTTGAATGACCCGTGGAGGGCCATTATTTTGGTGAATTGTTAAGTCGATTTTGCATATTTTACATGACAGGCGATGTGAAAGTGCTGCCTTTGTTTTTATTTTTCTAACCAGACTGAACCGTCAGTGTTTATTTGTGAATCGATTTCGGTTGGCGCAATCGTCATGGGAGCACGAAACAGTGACACATCAAACTGAAAGAAGTTGCTGACCTGCTATCTATATGCGCCATATGGCTCATAGAAGCTAAATCTATAAAATCGCAGTAGTTCTAAGCGCAATCTTCCCTGTTACCTTGTCTTCAATCATAGCCGGAGAAGTTGGCGCACAACCACCGCTCGTCATTCCAGCAATAAAACCCATGCTCTAGGTGCGTGCTCCATCCCTTTGTAACGCCACTCATATGTGTCGCTATCTGGTTTTGGCCTTTGCTCATGTTGTTTACCACCCACTTCATTAATTTGTTTATCAATTTCTTTAATGTAAGAGAAATATGATCATAACTTTACAAGTAATAGTACCACATGAAAAACAAAATATGTTAGGCAAATTCCCATAGAATGTTGAGTGCTAAAGGGCTGTTTGGTTTAGGAACTTTTTAGTCCTTGAGACTAAAAAAAGTCTCTTTTAGTCCCTACCAAACCAAACAGGAGGGACTTTTTTGAGACTTTTACTCTATTAATCCCTAAAAGACTCTCTTAGAGGGACTTTTTTTATTAGTCCATGGGACTAAAAAAAGTTTAGTCCCTAGGAACCAAACATGACCTAAGTTTGAATTCAAGTTAGGTTCGTCGTTACTTTTTGCGATCCACATGAGAAAATTGTGCTATCATTATATTGATTAATAAAAACGAGAGCACCATTGCTGCTCATCTTTGTCGACATGAGTAAACCATGCGTGCTGGTGCTGAGGGATATTATTATTAATAATCGACAACATTATAAGCCTTTCATGTGTTATGCACTTGCTCCATGAGTATTCATTCTGGCTTGCCCTTCCAGCCTTCCAGGTAAAGTCAAATTCTTTGTATAAGCCTGGCTGGCTGCTCCACTTTGACACGATCAAGTCTCTAGCCCTGCTGGCCGGCTCAGCCCAGCCGGCTGCAAGACGCTCGAAACAAGGGATCACATCTTCATCGAATACTCAAAGGCCAAGCGGATTTTTGGGACTCGCCTCCGGATTACCATCACGGGCGGGACCAGAAGCAACCATCTCTTATTGGTGTGCTTATTAATTATCCTTTGGCACATTTGGAAAGCCAGGAGTGCCCTATCTTCGACTAGGATTTGCGTATGTTTGTTTAGACTATCTCCAACAGGTGGAACCTAAAATGAAGACTTGTTTGTCGTTTTGCGTCGTCCTGTGGCAAAGGGTTACGGACCCAAAAGCTGCCAACTCCAACAGACAATACGCATTGCAAAAAATGGTGCGGGGTGCACAGGTCCTCGACTACAATTATGAGCACGGGGAGCCGCCAGCTCCATCTCCAGCAGGCGAGCCCACCACCCCCATCTTCGTCGTCCGAGCTCGCCACCTCCATCTCTAGCCGGCGTCCGAGCCCACACCCCCATATATATGCGACCGACGCGCCGGCTCCATTCCCCATTTCTGACGGTGGAGCTCACCACTCCCATCCCCAATATCCGGCGACCAAATTCGCCACCCCCATCCTCCATCTCCAACGACACTGACCACTCCCATCTCCGACCGAGCTTACCCACCCCACTCTGATGCGCTTGCTCAGAGATATTGGGCGGCGGTGGCGGCACGGGGAGCCGCCATCTCGAGCGATCAAGCCCGCCACCCCCATCTCTGACCGAGCTCACCACCCCCCATATCCTGCAACTGACGTGCCTGCTCCATCCCCCATCTCCAATGACCGAGCATGCAGAAATCCAAGGCGGTAGGGAGGTGCAGTGTGGATCTGGGGCGGCAAGGCGAGCCCTCTCGATGTCTGGCGAGGCGAGGCGGAGCAGCCACACAGCCGTTGCGTTGAGCTTGCTCCGGTTATGGTGGTGGGACATGTGATGCATGGATGGAGACACAATGAGACCGAGGGAGGATGCTTTTTTGCATCCCTCGTTGCCTCCGACCAAAATGCATTGGGTGTTTGCCAACTCCGTTGAGGCTGATTTTTGCTGCTAAAACCACTGTGCAGGACACATTTTAGGAATGGGTCACCGTACGCATTCTTTGTTGGAGTCAACCTTATAGGGGTGAGTGCGTGTGTTTTGTGGAAGTCTGTTTTGTAATTTGTACTTTTAAAAAAATGGTTTTCACTTTCGCTAAAATAAAGTAGGTGGAGGAAACTCAGCCGGAGGAGGAGGCCCCACAGATGGTTGTCTATGGTTGCACGCACGGCTCGGTGTTGCGCACACCACATTCGCGCCCGCCTGCCTCCCCCCGGTGGCAGCTTCGGCTGGGTAGTCGGTCACGCTAAAGCTGTTGGTGTGCGATGACTACTCACACATTGATGCGGCCGCATTGGGAGATGGGGGCTGCCCATCAGGCTTTGGCCCGATGCAGACAAACACAAGTATGCCACCGCCTCTAGATGGTTAGCACGATGCTGTGGATGATGACACAGTCACGAGAGCCATGGTTGCAACCGCCTCTCCACGGTCAACTAAATCCCTTGGCGAGAGGTTGAAGCAGTTTGCTTGCAAGATTCTCCGTAAGGTGTTTGTCGCGCACCGTTGCTGGCATTGCCAGTGGAATGACGCCAATAGAGCCAGTGTTGCCGCACCATAGCAAGAGGATCATCGCTTAGCCACTATCGCGTGTCCCTATTTCTAAGTGAGGGACGTGTTGGTTATGCAGCGGATGGGTTTCAATGACGGCAAAGTAGGCCTACAAGAGCGTCATTGGCGAGGATCTCAACCCCTCACATAAGGAGGCTCTGCGAGAAATTCCCCTAGGAGAAGGGAAGAGAGGTCGAGGCGCCGCGCAAGCCACCATGCCTGGTCGCCGGTGACGGCCAGGTAGTATGGCTACCGAGTAGTTATGTTTGATCTCCTTCTGCTAGGGAGGGCAGAATTATTTGTATAATTCCATTCCCCCTGGAGCGTCATTCATGGCGGCGGTGTTGTAACCTTCACTTTTGTCGTCTTAATGCAAAAGATGTTCTAATCTTTTACGTATTCGAGTGAAAAAAGTAGGTGGGAACTCCCCTCAAATTGACCAAAAGGGAAAAAAAAAACAAAGTTAATCAGCATGGATACAACTACAATTATCCATGCAGGCTGATATTACAAGCAAGAAATATATACTCCCTCCATTCAAAATTACAAGTCACTTTGACTTTTTTGGTTTATACATTTGTTATATATGTAGATATCTAGATGCGTAGCAAAATGGATGTATGAAAAAATTAAAGTAACTTATAATTTGGAACGGATTGAGTATATAATTTTAATTTGAAACATGTTTTACACTACCTTTGTCGGAGGGAAACAAACATCATATGGAGATTTGGGTGTTCAACGAGATTTTGAAGTTGAGCTGTAGACGAATTCTGTTTATTTGAAGTCGTCTAGAAGCCCAAATAATTTTGATGTGTACTATACTGTTTTCTCCTTTTTGCTGTATAATTTTGTAAGCTAAGTCTCGAATTCAAGACTTCTTGCGCTAATAATGGTACCTGATATTAGATGCACCGATGCTTGGAACAGATTTCAAAAGGGGTGCAATTACGGTGGGAGGACAAACTTAAGACATGACAAGTTAGATTAATGGGGCTGCCCTATATGCATTTGAAAACAGAATTGCTATAGCTCAACCGGTTGATTTGCATCATCTCTCAACTGAATTCAGTTGATAGGAAGGGCCAAATCAACTAAATAATCTTGTCTTAGAATAGAAGATATACAGTATAAAATTTGCCAAGAAGTTGGCGCCCAACTATACTGTGCTGGACTGCTGGCCTATAAAACCCCCGCGCCACTCGCTATAGGCTCCCCCACCCCCACCAAGCCTGCTGTCTCCGACTCGCACGACGCGCCAACGCCAGGCCGGCGAGAGCTATCAGACAACAAGAACCACAGGAGCCATGGGCATCTTCACGGTGACCAAGCTGTCCGAGGGGCCGGTGCGGCCGTCCGCCGACACGCCGTCGGAGACGTTGCCCCTGGCCTGGGTCGACCGGTACCCGACGCACCGCGGCCTCGTCGAGTCCACGCACATCTACTGCTGCGACGACGTCGCGAAGACGCTGCTTCCGCCCGCGCCAGCCTCGCCGGGAGCAGAGGCCGACGACGCACTGGCGGCGCCCAAGAAGGTGGTGCCCACCAAGACGATGAAGTCCCCAGCCGCGGTGGTGCGCGGCGCGCTGGCGGACGCGCTGGTGCACTACTACCCGTTCGCGGGGCGGATCGTGGAGGACGTGCCCGGGCGCCCCGCCGTGCTGTGCTCTGCCGAGGGCGTCTACTTCGTGGAGGCCGCCGCCAACTGCACCCTCGCCGACGTCAACTTCCTGGAGCGGCCGCTGCTCCTCACCAAGGAGCAGCTCGTCCCGTGCCCGACGCCGGAACTCTGGCCCGTCGAGCCGCACAACAGCCTCGCCATGATACAGGTGTGTGCGGTGGATCTTCATACTTATTTCCCTCTTCACACTGTACTAAATATTTCCTGTTTCATGCAAAGCCAACTGCATCCATAATTTTTTTTTTTTTGATTGGGGTGCGCCAAGCTCAGGCAACAGTGCAACGCCTAAGCGACACATAAGAGTCAAAGTGGCAAGCCACTCTAGTGGACCCTTCCCCACAAAAAATTAATTTAATATCAAAGTGGACACATGGTCCACATATCAGATATTAAACTGCATCCATAATTGGAACGGGAGCAAATATGCAACCATGAGTGTCCTAAACAGCTGTGTCGGAAAAAGACCGTGTACTTTCACAAATATAGTTTGGACGACAAGATTGAACAAAGCAAAACCTGACAATGTTCGTTAGAAGTGAACTATAGTAGATCTGCAAGTTCGTCGTTGGTCTTCTTCTACTTGCACCATGCCTACGACCTATATATGGCTATGATGACTAACTACTAGTGATAGAATATGAACAATTACCTCATCAACTGAATGGTGACGTTTCATCAAAAAAAAAAAAAAAAAAAAAAAAAAACCTGGGTGGTGACGGTCATATATGCTTAGCATTGATAAGTGGTTATTATTTTCAGGTCACGACCTTCACCTGCGGCGGATTCGTGGTCGGCCTGCGCACCAACCACGCGGTGGCGGACGGCTCGGGCGCGGCGCAGTTCCTGAACGCCGTCGGCGATCTCGCCCGCGGGCTGCCGGAGCCCCGCGTGAAGCCCATCTGGGGCCGGGACAGCTTCCCCGACCCGGACGTCAAGCCCGGCCCGCTCCCGGCGCTGCCGGTGCTGGCGCTGGAGTACATCGCGTTCGACTTCCCCACCGCGTACCTGTCCAAGATCAAGTCGCAGTACGCGGCGTCCACGGGCGGCAAGATCTGCTCGGGCTTCGACATCGTCATCGCCAAGCTGTGGCAGTGCCGGACGCGTGCCATCGACGCCGGCGCCGCCGACGACGTCAGGCTCTGCTTCTTCGCCAGCGTCCGCCACGTGCTGAAGCTGGAGCCGGGCTACTACGGCAACGCCATCTTCCCCGTGAAGGTGCAGGCGCCGGCGGAGAAGGTGGCCGGCTCGTCGGTGATCGAGCTCGTCGGCATGGTCCGGGACGCGAAGCGGCGGATGGCCGAGGAGTGCCTGACCTGGGCAGAGGGCCGCACCGGCGGCGTCGACCCGTTCCAGATGACCTTCAACTACGAGTCCGTGTACGTGTCGGACTGGAGCAAGCTCGGGTTCGCCGACGTCGACTACGGGTACGGCCCGCCCATGTCCGCCGGCCCGCTGGTGAACTGCGACCTCATCGCGTCGGTCATCGTCATGAGGGCGCCCGCGCCGCTCGCCGGCACGCGGCTTCTGGCCAGCTGCGTCACCAAGGAGCACGCCGACGACTTCGCCCGCAGGATGCGCGAGGACCTCGTCTGATCGATACGACATGCGAGAGCGCGCGCGGGCATCAACAAGATGAAGGAATCCTGCCGCTGTACCTACGACGTGTAAGTAAGTGTGATCGTCAGAGCTATACGTTGTGGACGCTAAAGGTATTGTATTGCTGTCTGTACGTATACGTGTATGTGTATACAAACAAATTTCTCATGGAGTTGTTTAATGGTGGCTGACGATGTACCGTCAGTTAGTAGCGTTGACGAAAAAAAAAACTCCATGAAAATTTGTTCGTACGGCTCGTACACTTTGCTGGCCTTTTTTTTTTTCTTTTTGCGAAAACACTTTGCTGGACTTTCTTGTCTGGTTCGTGCAAAAGTCATCAGTTACACCTGAAGATATTGTATTTGAGTGGATCAGTGGATGTAAAGTCACTTTACAATAATCCATATCATTTCGATTGCACGTGTACTCATATGTACCGCCATATATATGCGCGCACTAGTAAATTATATTGTTAAAACAGGCTGAATAATAGCATTGTTTCAAAAAAAAATTCTGAAATACGAAAAAAACGAGTCTGTCTAGTGTACAACCGTGTGTTTCAAAAGCAGGGAGCACACGAATTTCTTTTGAACTGTTCTTCTTCCTTTACGTGTGTATACAAAAAAATTTCTTATGGAGTTTTTGAGTGGTGACTGACGATCTATGCAGCGTCAGTTAGTAGAGTTGACCAAAAAAAAAAAAAAAAAAAACTCCATGAAAATTTGTTCGTACGGTTCGTACACTTTGACTTTCTTGTCTGGTGTAAAAGTCAGTTACACCTAATATTGTATTTGTATTTGGGGAGTGGATATAAAGTGTGTAACATGTAACAATAATCCATATCATTTTGATACCTTCTTACTTCTCATCTCTTGGACCGTGCGGAAGGAACGGAATGCTCGGGTGTTCAATAACCAGTCAGCCTCTGTGACGTCAATGGCAGCAAGGTTGCTTAGGGAGGCTGAACACTGGGTTCTCGCAGGTTTCAGTGCTTTGGCACCCAATGGCGCACCTAGCTTTCGAGCACGGGGGTGCACCAAAATTTTTTATATATACAAATCGATAAATCATTCAAAATTGCTATTTTTTTTATAATTTTTATTAATAGTATGTATGTATGATGACAGGCGGGCCAGGGGGTCGGTGGACCCCCTTGACCCCACTTTGGATCCGCCTGGCACCGACTATCGCCATTTGGTCGCAACAAGGTTTCAATATGTAATAAACTTTTAGTTGATCCAGTAGCCTAGGTTTCTGTTTTTTAGCTCTTGTCCTTGTTTGTTTTTCTTGGCTTTTGATGTCCGCTCGGCATCGCTCTGTATTGTTCGCATTTCGTTTTCCTTCCTCTTAATGAAAAACAGGTGAATGGCCCGGTCGAGAAAAAAATAGATTGCACGTGTACTCGTATATGTAGATTATTAGCAGGCTGAATAATAGTGTTTGCTTCATTTTCCTCGATAAATCCCCCCTTTTTTTTTTTTGAGAATTTTGTGGGTTTATGTTTTCCTTATCGGAAAATGAAACAAACACTATTATTCAACCTGCTAATAGACCCACAAAATTCTCAAAAAAGGAGGGGGGCAAGAGGCTTTCACCGTATGCCATTATGAAAAAAAAATGCTCGAACCTATACCACTAGAAAGAGGGGGGGAGGACAAGAGGCTTTCACTTGTATGCGGAGCTCCGCGTCGAGCAGCGCGGCTAGCTCAATGCGCATCGCCCATGGGGTTTCAAATCTGCACAGATTAGCGAGGGGGAGGTGTCGGCACATGTCTGCTCCGTCGTCATGTCACAGCCGCAGGCATGAGCTTCATGGACGCATGGTGCTGGATGTGGAAGACTAACCTGACATGTGGGTCCCACTTGGCGGTGGCGATGCAAAAGACAAAAGGGAGATGAGAGGGCTGACACACGGGCCCCGTAGTACGGCAAATTGGTCATTTCACCTATCTGTTTGACACCGTCAGCAACCAACCTGGACGGGATGGCATACGGGTACAAACATAAATGTGTCATGGCACACAGGTTTATTCTAAGTTTTCAATGGCATACAGGTTTGGTGCATTTTTTATAATGGCATACAGGTGAAAGCCTCAAGAAACAAGGGAAGGACAATGGAGAATAAAAACAGTTACGACTGTTGTGAGAGAAAACATTGTACCATGACTGACAGCGACGAACCAGAAATAATTTTAGGGTGGGCTGAACAATGTCTAATCAAACTTAGCCTCTCTTAATCTATTATGAACGGGGACACAAATAAACGATGAAGAACGCGAATCAAAACCACAGCGATGACACAAGATTTAACGTGGAAAACCTTCCCAAAGCGGGTTACAACGCCCGATGCGGCGGCATACAAGAGAATGAATCGGTACTTCGAAAGTGGAAACCCTAGAAGGGTATATGTACCCGGTGGGGGCAGGCGCCACCCCCCCCACACCCCCCTGTGACCTCTGGGGGTGCGCCCGATGGGCCACGCCTGCGGTGCGTGGGTGGGCGGCAGCCTTGCCATGCTGCCTCGGGACAAGTTGCTACACAAAACATGCAAAATTAGTAACATTCCTTTCCTTGGTGCAAACCACCTCGATTGTACGTCTGACGCTTACCATAGCATCGCCTTGGGCACCTATAGCCACAGTGAGGAGCCGCAGCAACACAAAGAAACTACCGAAGAATGCATACACGCCACCAAACACCGAGTCCTACAAGGACAACAACAACGCGCACGAGAGCACGGTAAGTCCATATGTGTCGGCCGCTCAATAATAATTATGGGACATTCAACATAATCTATGTAATTATACATAAAATTTTAAGGAGGGCTTGGGGGGCTCCACATAGTTAGGAACGGTAGGGGGTTGGAGCCCGGCTTGCAACCCACCCCCCGCTAGCTTAGTCCGTGATGACCGATACGATGGCTGATAAGTTCAAGCGGTTAGGAAATAAACTGCCTTGAAACACCTAGAACTACTACCAAAACTGCGGCATACGAAGCATTATCGGAGTGACCCAGCTTGAAGAGTTGAGTATCTTCCTTTGATCAAGATTGTGAGATGTGTAGAGGTTGTAAGGCGGTGTGCTAAAGAAAACATTCAACCAAAAATTCCTTTGATTAAGGAGGTTGTAAGGAGGTACACTGTCAAAATTCCTACGTCTCCCTGTGTCCAATATTCTTTTTATATATAGCCCGGTAGGACCATGCTTTGCAAGTGCCTTAAAATCGAATCACAAGGAAAAATATTGCCCACACCGCTTTAGTATATAGGGTTAATTATACTAGATTGGCACTCGATCTTACAACCGTCACAGTTTGGACAACTACTGGCGTTTGTATATAGAACCTAGTACTAGTAGGTCCAAGTTGTGCAACTATTGATAGTGATTTTCAGAGATAAAAATCCTAAAACAACTAACTTCGTCAATCGAAGATTAACAGCAGCGGACGTCTTAGGGTGCATACCTAGCTCTGTAAATATATTTTCTGGGTATCTTTTTTAGCATCTTCCAAAATAATTTGTCCTCTAAAATTTATGTATAGAGGTAGTCAGATAACTATGCCTCCATCTAAAAAATATGTCTATATTTAGTTTATCATTTTCATAGTAGTGAACTTCACAAGGTCCAGAGAGAATTATGTTGACAAGAGTTCCAGCATAATATCTTTCTATCTACATAATCACATGACGCTGTGATCGGCTTACGTGAGGAAGTGAACCAACCAAACATCACCGAAGACAGAAGTGCGTGTTCTAGTGTTTAGTTCCCCAATCTCTCTCCAAAATTCACTATTCACCTATCACAACAAATATTTTACCTCGTACATGGAGCACTAAATGTAGGTAAATAAAAAAAACTAATTCTATAGTTTGATGTACATGACGAGACGAATCTTTTCAGCTTAGTTAGGTCATGGTAGGACAACCATTACCATAAACAAACGAAGAGTGCTACAAATTAATGCGATGTGACATTTTTTATCTAAACACACAGAGTTAGCGGCCATATTGTCATCCAAACGCGATGATATATGAAGTGTAATAGGTTTCATTTTTTTTTTTTTTTTTTTTTTTTTTGCATTACACTTTTAACTTAAAATAATTTTGTACCTAGATACAATATTCCATATGTTATCATTTTTGGGCTTTTTTTCTTCAAGGGTGATAAAGAAGCTGAAAAATAAGTGTTGGAAAAACTGAAACACTCAGGTATGCTTTAAATGCTTTTCACTAGTTCTAACTAATATACTATATTAATTTAAAGAATTATTAAAAGGGTTATCAATATTTATGATATTAAATATATATATCATTAGATATAATAAATATATTTTTATAACCTACTTATTTAGTGACATAAATGTTTTTTTATTTTTCATAATAAAGCTGATGAAACCTAAAATAGTTTAACTTAAAGGTGATTCAAGAAGTTAATTTATTTTGGAACTAGGAATAGTCAAAATCTTATATTATATAGCACACATCGAAGGATTTCTCCATGTTTGTGTTGTCACTTACTTGCTTAAAGCACGCGCATATCCATCTCAATAATGTGCATTGAAGTGGATTATTACTGTGAAAATTAAACAAAATTCTATAATAAACTACTCCAACATATATATGAGCTGAGATGGATACGACTATACGAGTCATTGAAACATGGCTTCGGTTTGGATGTCATAGACGAACCACATCAAGCAATATGGGCTGGGTAGCATGGAGTGCCTAGATGAACACACATTACTTGTTTTGTTTCAAAACCAGGCTTTGCCTGCAGCTTTGCCTGTATTGTATTAAGAGAAATGGGAAAGTTCGTTACATTCTAATGTACTCTCTTAGTGAGATGTCCGGGAGCCCACAAGGCTAAGCACACAAACAGATGATCACACATTGCTTGTAAGGACTCCATGAGCTCACTGTGATACAATCGTGTGCTTGGTTGTGACCGTGCCACGGAACCATATTACCAGTTAATTAATCTAAGCATGTGTGAGCACTATTCGGGGGCTGGTTCAAATATAGTAATCACAATGAATTCTGCGCCCTCACGCAGTTTATATGCAGCTTTCGGTCGTTACTTCACTGAGCAACTTCATCACAAGGTCCTGCGCTAGAATTATGTTGACAATGAGCTCTTGCATAAACCTATCAAAAACCTCACAAGGTCCTGCCAGAGTTATTTTGACAATGAGCTCCTGCTAGAATTATGTTGACAATGAGCTCTTTCGGAGTAAATACTAGTGCTGCAGTACCAATGAGCGCTAGGATACGCTCGATTGTTTTCTTTCGACGAACGCCAAAGGCATACAATGACCTGACGCAGCCAAGCTAGTGTGGTCCCGGGAAACGATACTGGCTGGCTAGTGCGACTTTTCACACACGTCCCCGTTGTCCTCTACAGCTCCATATACTATATATATGATCTGCCAACCAGCAATAAACTCTGTTGTTAGTACTCGTACCTTTTCTGATCACAGAAGGCACGAATTTAAGAAACTGATGCAGCATCACATCGAACTGCAATAAACGTCTATACAAAGTGCAGGGTACATTTCTTGAAGAAGAAATTATATATGCATGATGTGAAAACTAAATGAATTGGTATTCCGACTTGTACATTTCCATCATGGGCTACATGGGTTTCTGGTCTGCTT
The DNA here is from genome assembly GCA_015847255.1 of Hyparrhenia diplandra. Taxonomy (NCBI): domain Eukaryota; kingdom Viridiplantae; phylum Streptophyta; class Magnoliopsida; order Poales; family Poaceae; genus Hyparrhenia; species Hyparrhenia diplandra. The sequence continues at coordinate 140,662 of JADLZK010008126.1, read as the reverse complement.
ACGTTTGCACATCTGGTTGAGCAACACCGCCACAGAGTGCACGTTTTCGAGTGGACTGTGCACTCCCTCTCTGTTTGGACGGAAGACCAGAAACACACACATTTCATCTCATTGTAAGTGAGGTGACCGTCATTCTATAGGTCGTCGCCATGCTCCTCGATCTACTTCCTCTGGCGGAGGGAGAACAAGAGCAAGTCATCTTCCACAATCTTCATGCCCCATGAAGGTTTGGTTGTCTGAGTTTTGTGCGGAGAGCTTGAGAGGCTCACGGAGGAGGCCGAGGGGTGGATGGTACAATGACACTTATAGGGGTCCTGATGTGGCTGTTTGGGTGTGTATCTCTTTAGCTTGCAAGGAGGCGAAAACAATTAAGGCCTCGTTCGGCAGCATGGTTTTCAATCCTAGCCGGAATGCTTCCAGGGCAAGGATTAAGTGAATCCAGTTGGTTCACTGAAACCTGGTCAGCAATGGATCCAATCAGTTTAGGAACCAAACCTGATCACATGGAGCTGTTCGTTTCAGCCAGGAACGAAAACGTGAGCAACTTGACTTAAATAAACTAGTATAATGTATGCTACGACAGCTTATAACCAAATAGATCAAATCAAATAACTAAAAGGCTAAAATAACTAAAAGGCTAAATCCATCACTGTACTCAAGCTCAAAATACAATTCGATAAAATTTCAACCAGCTAGCTCTCAACCTGAACATAGCCCTTACAAGGACAGTTTAAGATCGATAAAATCTAGAAGAAAAGCACCAGCAGAGCAAATTAAATTACAATTCTTTCACAAGTTTGCATACCCTCACAAATTCACCAGTTTGCATACCCTCCAGACAAATTCACCAGTTTGCAAGAAAAGGTCAAAAACTAAGAGAAACTAAAACATGTGAATGCCGTTTTTCTGAAGCCGTCTCAACAAAAGAAAACAGGATGATTCCCAAGTTCTGCTCCCATGTTGTGCTAATGCCTCATCTGTAATCACAAGAAAATAAATAAACCCTTTGAATCAATGCAGACATTTGGTACGGGATGGGTTACAAGTAACAAGAGAAGAACATGGTAAATGAATAAAATCTGTAAATGTGAGTAGCTGACATAGTAAAATGAATTTGTCAGATGTGCTAGCTCTTGGTGCTAATTTCAGTTGACATAACCAGCTAGCAATCAAGAAGAATGTGACAGCAAACACGCCAAGGAAGCTGTTATAGTCCTTAGCTCTGTTAAAATGACAGAGGAAGCTTGAAGCGTCTGAACATTTCTAAGGCATCTTTAGTTCATTAAAAAAAAATGAACATTCTGATGACAATGAAGGGTCTACACTAAGGTTTCGACATGAATAAACAACACTACTCTTCATTAGGACAATGTTAACATCATTGGGAACATGGGCCGCTGTATAAAAGATTCAAGTCACTGCATCCTTGCAGTGACAAACAAGTACAAGTACCCTAGGAAGCGCTGGTACAATCTGAGTAAAAGCACAAGTACAAGAAGTCAATATACAAAGACAAACTTTGTCCAAAACAAAAAGGCCAGCCGAACTCACAAACACACACATACTCCTATGTTGCTTGCTACAGCATATAGCTAGTAACACTGATTAAATATTCATATAGAAAAGCATTAGTACTGACATTTAACATATGATTAAATTTGTATAAAAAAGGTTCAGTAAGGAAATAAAGAAGTTCTTAATCTAGCTAAGGCAAGTTAAGTGACCTGATCACCTGACTGATCAAAAAAGAGCCCACTGTTCTTAATCTAGCTAAGGCAAAAACAGAGCCTCCAGCTTGAACTAGTACAACTTTGCATATCCAGGACTGACCCAAGGAATCAAGAAGGTTAGTATTTACTATTTCTGTCTGCTTCTCCAATGCAATTTCATCTATATATCCAGGACTGCTTACTTTGTATGAGTAGTACTAGTATCATGCAATAGCTTTCTTGATTAAATTTGCAACTTTGATCTACCAACACGAGTCAAAGCTGAAATATGTTAACCATAATATATACGTACAGTAATTATTGCACCTATATAATGCATATCTATTTGCTTGCATACACTGTACATTCAGGAGATATCGATTTGCTGGAGTGAAGTCTGGAGGAGGAAATCTGGTGTGCTTCAATGCGCTGCTACGCATACATTTCGTTCTGACGTCAAAATCTAGAAGAGCTACAGATTCAGATGGAGCTCCTGGCCTAGCTTGTAGAGCTAGTTAGCACACGAGGCAGGCAACAGATCAATTCATAATGCCCCTGAAGGTAAGTCAATCAGTGACTGCGTCTACACATATTTGTGTGCTTTGCATACAGATTAAATTCCTCTGTTGTTTGGGCAATTAGTTTTTGTATTATTATTATGAGCAGGCATCTAGATCTATAGCAAGCTAGAGAGCACTGTTCAACAACCAAATGCCTAGGAACCACTAACCAAATGATGATTAGCCAAGAGCCCAAGGCGCCATCGAGCTCTGAAACTGGTTGACAGAGCGAGAGCCGAGAGGACAGAGGAAAGGATCACCGCAAACGTTGGACCAGCCAACAGCTACTGCTGCTGCTGACAGGACAGGTCTGTATGGACGTAGGACTCGTACACTACACACCGGCGGGCGGCTACGGCCAAAGGAGCAGAGCACGGCACGGCACGCGCAGGCGTCACGTGCAAAGGCAGAAGAAGAACCCTCCCAAGAACAAGAACCCTAAACCTAGAGGAGAGGAGAAGGACGCAATGCTTACCGGAGAGAAGGCGGCGGGGAGCGTGTACGCCGGATGAAAGGAGGTCGCCGTCGCCGGGTCGCCGGGCCGTCTCCTCGCACTCGCACCGCCACCCGCCGCCTCGGCCAGCCGAGCGTCTCCGTGTTGTCACGTCGCCCGCACGGATTGGAACATGAAGGTCGGAGGTGAGGATTGCATCCGGCCAGGAACGGGGTCAGGAAGGCCAAACCGGGCCAGTTTTCATGCCGGGCCGTCTGAAACGAATGATGCATCCGGGCCGGACCAGATTTGGAAACGGGCCATTTCATTCCGCCCGGAATAAAGGCCGTTCCGGGGCATTCCGGCCCGAACCGAACGAGCCCTAAGTCTGCGAGAAGACGTCAAGACTCACGAGGAAGAGTTTTAAGCTCGAGTGGCGGGTCTCAGAACAAGAGTGTGCAGTGGGGCGCGAGAGAAAGGGGGAAACAACCACGCTACTGATGGACAGCCGACGTGATGTTATATTTATGATTTTTTACATTATGGCTTCTTGGTTTGCAATTAATCAATAAAAATATTTTTTTTGGGAACAATAAAAATATTATATTTTAACAAAAAAGGATGAAGTCCAGCATCGGTTGATTTTTTTTTTTTTTTTTTTTTGAAACGATTTTAAACGATGTCGACGTCACCCCTTTTCACACGCGACGCAAACCCTTGAAAGGGGAAACCAAACCATGGCCTGGCCGCTGAAAATCAGAAAATCCCAAGAAAAGGTGCGAAAGCACATTTGAACCCCCGGTGGGGTTTACTACAAGCAGCGGGTTGATGTCGGTTGTTTTTCTTGTGGGGAAACCAAACCATGGCCTGGTGACAGACACATTTAGCAGTTGGCGACGTTCCGTTTTTTTTTTTTTTTTATAGTGGATTATTCCGTTCAGCTGGCCCAATGAAGACGGCCCAGCAGCGAGCATCGTATGACGGCCCGGAGGTGGCCCTCTCTTGTCTCTTCATAGGACGGCAGCCAAAGATCTTAAGAGCCCGTCAAAAGAAAAAAGAAAAAAAAAAGCCAACGATCTTAAGAAAAGTTGTTGGAAAGCGAGGATGGGCCTGCAAAGAACAGTTGTTGGAGAGTATAAAGAATAAAGATATATAAAAAATATTTTTACTCAAAAATGATGATTTAGAGGGTAGGTTTTACAAAGGCTTTTCGAGATTCTCTAACCATTTCTAGAGGTGGCCGGATCTTGAGCCATATGTAGAAATCGATCCGTAAGGTGGGTGCATCTAGGGTGCGATTCGTTGCCCGTATAGACCCGTTCCCGCACTATTTTTCTGCAACATGTCATTCCACATCCATGATTGGTTTCCCTGCTCGTACCATTTGCTACCATTTGCTTATTCCGCCCCGTGCATTTTCCCTCCCTCGTCCCGGATGACTAGAGAAGCTGGAGACGAGCTTCCCATGTCAGCCGGGACGACACAGTGCTGGGCGTGGTACTCGAGGCGGACAACGCCATCCTCCCAGATGAGAAGCAAGGATCCGGTTACCTCTTCCCACACAAACGGAGTAGAGAAGCACCGCGACCGCCGTGAGAACGCGGCGGAGACTCGCCGGAGACGAGCGTCCCAGCGCTTGGGACCTCGGTTTCCCGAGCGGCTTGCACGTGGATGGAGCCGGGAGGGTCGCGGGGCGCTGTCGGTGACGATCGACGGACCGACATCGGCTAGGGGCGGCGAATCGGCGACCCATGGCGGCCGGTGGATCGCCGGGGCGCCGACGTCGTGGGCTGCGGGTTGCGGGGAGTGGCCAAAGGGCATGAGCTTAGTGGTCCGGCGAGTGCGCGCCGGCACCCTACTGTCTCGCCTCCCCTCCTTGCCGCCGGCGAGGCCGGTGCCGAGCCCGAGCCTGGCGACCCTGACCCTTCTCCGTCCCGTGCCTGAGGTAGAAAAAATCCAATTTTATTTCTCGTGTCAAGGTTCTAGGTGTAAAAGTGCCAGAGAGAAACTTTTACGTTTATGGGCTTAGTGGATTTCGGTAAACTATAGGGTTCCCGATGAATAGTTCTTGTCTCATATGACAGGTAGGGGGTAGCTTCACCAAGATACATGGGTGATTGGCACCCTGGTGCATCCAATCAACCAAACACGGTAACATGCATCAGTTCGTGCATCAAACTAGTCCATTCCTGCAACCAAACACACTCCCTCTCATCCTGTACAAAAACGCTGGGCAACCAAATTACATTAGAGTGTATCATTTGGTCTGGGATAAAATGGTCCTGTATGCCCTCTCCATCCCTGCGAGTGCCGTTCAGGGCAACCAATCACCTCCCTTGATGGTGTCTCTCAAAATAGGCAGTGTATTAAAATTCATAATTTATCAAACAAAGACAGATGAAGACAAACTGTGTGTCAAAGTTGCAAAACTCTAAGAGATCTTCAAACATTTAGAATCATTTGTTCATTTTGTTTGAAGTTTTCACATTTTAAAATCCGAACTTTTTAGAGTTTTCCAAATGACCTCAGTTTGGCGAAAATGTCTAAAACCAAAGTTATATATGTCGTATAAAGATATAAACCATTGCAGTTTAGACTTTTTTATTTAAAAACAATCGATGTGGTCAAGTTTAGTTTGATTTTCCCACGCATTAAAATTCAACGACCAACCTCCGATTATATTCAAAAAAAAAAAAAACGACCAACCTCCGATGTTTCTTCTTTCGAATCTCTCACTCACTCATCACTGATCGTTGTTTCTCCTTTGATTTTTCGTTTCATCCAACCAATCCAAGGTCGATTTGTGGCCCTCACCGACTGTGGTGTGCCTCTCACTCGGTCTCAAGGTCGACATCGATAGTAGAATAGACTCGTCAGCTGTTCTCGGGCCTCTGCACCGTGCAACACACGGCGCGGCGGTGCCTCTCCCATCCCGCCCTTATAACACTCATCAATACTCGGCACACCAGCCAGTGCCACCGTAACCGACGACAAAACCCAAGGCAACCCATTCTGTGGCCAGCCAACAGGATCAAAAGCGACGTCGACCCTATCTATCGATCGACGCCCAACTGAACTGAAACTGAAAGCCGTCTCGTTCACTCCCTCAATCAGCAGCTCATCCACTGTACTAGTAGTAATCAGTAGAGCCTACACGCTCACGGACTCGGCGAGACCGCTGCGTTTGCCAAGAGCCAGCCCCCATCCCATGATCCCATCCTACTGGCCGTCGGCCGGCCGCTGCCGTCCATAGACGACACGACACGCGAGCGCCCCCAGGAAAAATCGTCGAAAACCGCGGCATGGGCACGAGCGCGACGGCCGGCCGCCGCTGGCCGCTGGGCCGAGCCGCCGAAGTAAGAAGTATTCCTCTGTGCGGGGCCCGCCTGCGCGCCGCGTCGGTGACACCACAGTGTGGGCGGTGTCAAGCGCTCATGGCTTCATGCCGTGACGGCCGTGTGCGTGTGTGCGTGTGGCGCGGCGGCGAATTGCTTTCCAGTCCCGATATTCGGATATTCGGCCGTTCCCTCCGGCGGACGGACACGGTGAGCCTGACTGCATGAAAAAGAAAATCGTGTTCCAGAGGAGTTCGTGGACGAAATGCGATGATTCATCACTTCACACTTCCGGCTCTCTCGGGTTTTGGTTTTGCCGTGAATCTGCGATAGGAGATGGAGAATTTTGGTGCATGAATGCAAGGAGTCTCCGCTGGTCCACTTGGTCCATGTGTATCGTTGGAGAACAGAGACCGTATGTGGACCCATTATTACGATACTATGACTTCTTTTATTTTAAATTTTATTATTATTTGTTTTATTCAAAAATCTATGTACAATATTATTTTTTATTGTGACATACTTTATAAGTAAAAGTTTTTTTTTTTAAATGACTTAAAATTTAAATAAATTTGCATAAGTTTTTTAAATAATAATCGATTCGCTTGAATATTGATTGATTAATCAGAATGCGAAGATGTACTGGTTGGCTAGCTGCAGTTTCTGTAGAAAGAAAAGATTTTGCTGAACTTATCATACTGCGCGTGACGCCAGTGGATGACATGAACCCTGGGAAGCCATCGTAAATTCAGCGAGAGGATGTAAATCGAGAGGACGACAGGGCCCAGGGGAGGTATGGATAGGAACAAAAGCCGTAACGTCCACAATAGCAGAAGCTTCTAATCTAAACGATCAGGTCAACAGAGAAACTTTCTTGCGAATTGGCTATAGTCAGTCCAATGGTAGGGCGGGTCAAAAATAGTTCCAGCAAATCCCGGCCGCACCTTTTCTTTTTCCCGGGATTTTCGAAACAAAGAAACTGACTGTGGTGAAAATCTCCAGATCTGAAATTCGGAGATTTCTTTGTATCGGAAAACAGTTCCAGCAAAAAAAGTTTTCTTGTATCGGAAAAATAGTTCCAGCAAAAGGTTCTAGAAACAAGAAACTGACTAGAAACAGAGAAAAACTTTCTTGTATCGGAAAAACAGTTCCAGCAAAAGGTTCTAGAACCAAGAAACTGACTAGAAACATGCGTGGCTTTGCCACGCCTACACCATATTTGGAGACACCACTGCCTCCGACTGAGCTGTACTGGGGTCCGTCGGCCGTTGGGCATAGCAATTTCAGCAGAAATTTGCAAAGCGCGCCCCCCTCGTGCAAATCTGATCGAAAAGGCATCCAAAGCTGCCATTGATATACTTCACTAATTTCTTACAATAACGATACTAGCACATTTCATATGCCACTAATGTTCTTAAACATTTTTTTCCTTCACTTCGTCTCCTCTGCTTGATTTGTTATTTAGTACAACCGTGAGTAGCGTGGCAGAAGCACAGAGTATTGTGTGGCACTCCGTACGTACGTACATGAACACTTTCAGATTTCAAGGAAGCAGGAGGCCTGCACGTGTCCGTTGAACTCCGGCGGCGCGGGCGCGCGCGTCCATGACGCGCCTTTCCCGGCTCCTCGCGGAGCACGTACACGGTCTGATCCCCGCCGTGGCACCCGGACCCAATGACCACGACGCGGCCGTCCTGGATGACGGAGACGGTCGCCGCGGTGCGCGCGTCCTCGGGCACCTGCGCCACCGGTCGCCACGACGCCGCGGCGCCGGCGCCGACGTGGCGTGCCACGAGGTGCCCATCGCGAAGCATGTACATGCGCTCGGACGACGATCCTGCAGGCGCGGCGCAGCAGGTCCTCGGGCACACGCCGTCCTCGAGCAGGCTCTCCTGCCCGTGCAAGGGCGCCCAGGTCGACGTCGCCGGGTCGAAGCACTCCGCGGAGCCGACGAACCGGCCCTGCGCCTGCGTCGGGTACCCGCCGCCGACGAGGAACTTGCCGGCGACGCAGAGCCCGCGCGGCTCGTCGCGCTCCTCGGCCATGTCCGGGAGCTGCGCCCACGCGTCGGCGTCCGGGTCGTAGGCGAACGCCGACCGCAGGGCGTTCTTCTCGTCGTCGTGGCCGCCGGCCACGTACACGGCGCCGCCGACAGCCGCGCACGCGAAGAAGGACCGGCGTGGACCCGGCATGGGCGCGCCGCGACGCCACGCGCCCGTCAGGAAGTCGTAGACGAACACCGCGTCCGTCGGCGCCCACGTCTCCGGGTGCCATCCACCGACGACCACCACCCGCTTCCTCCTCCCCTGCCCACCATCCACGGCGGCCACCTGGCAGAAGAGAGGAAGGCTCTCGCTTGGCCGGGGCCCCGGCATCGGCAGCGGCGCCCACCGTCCCTCCACCGGGTCCAGCAACACCATCCGGTACGAGGCCGCCGTCGAGTGCTTGTCCACCGCCGGAGCAGCGTCGTCGTTGTCAGCCGGCGGTGGCGCCGTCGGCTGCGCCTGGACCAGCGCGAGCACCGGGCGCGCCAGCCCCTCAGCCCGGCGCTGGCGGTGGTAGTCCGGCGACTCCACCTCGGACTTCCACTGGCGCGAGATACGGCGGACCACCGGCAGCTGGTCGAAGCCCACTCGGACGAGGCACTCCCTCGCCACCTCCTCCGGCAACCCAGGGATCAACTCGCCCATTGCCGATAATGCTAATGCCTTGCTCAGTTTCCTGTGGCCGTTTCTGATGTATCGATGGATTGAAGAAGCTTTGGTTCGAGCAGGAAAAGGGAGGTTCTTGCCTTCTTTGGCTTCTCTGAGGTGTACTTGTGTGTTGATGTGTTTGTGTGAGGCCAGTAGCGGGAGCAGAGTGGGCTATTTATATGGAAAAACAGAGCAAGTGTTCAGTTGCCATGCATACCCAAAAAAGTGAACCCGAAAAGTCTTTGTGTGAACGCATATTTGGAGTATTAAATGTAGGTAAATAAGAAAACTAATTGCACAGTTTGGAAAAGTACGCTAATCTTTTGATATAGTTAGTTCATAAAAATTACCAAATACAAACGCAAAAGCTTCAAGACGCAAAGCAGGGGTGCCACAGCCAGGAAAGCTTGTGATATTTCTTGGGACTCGGCTTGATTGTGTGGGTCCAGTTGCTTCGAGAGCTTTTGTTTATGGTTTCCCTGTGGGGTGGTGGCCTTCTTGAGTTTACTATCTTGTATTGTGGTGATTATGATATGGATAAATGGGGAAAAAAGAGTGAACATCATCACTTGTGTCTGGATGCATTATTGCTCCTGTCCTTTGTGTTACCACCATGGTACAAATGGCATGTTGATCTATTTCGGTTGAGGTAAGAGTGCCACATCAGACAGACATGTGGTATATGTATGATACTGACGTGACAGGCGTGGATTACTATTTACTCATGTTATGGCGGCTGAAGTTTGCGAAGTTGAGAAGATTAGGCATTTGGCTTGTTATAAACTGCACACTACGTGCAACTCGTGCTGTCCTGTGAAGTCATTGCTTCTAGACTACACTCATTTGTCAAACAAAACTGAGTGGACTAGAAACACAGATTGTGAAGCCGGCATGTACCACATACATATTTTTTTTTTATATGTGCGAGTTGTTTACAAGTTACAACTAGTCAAATGACATCGTATGCTTGAGAATTGTCGCCTTAAATAGGATAAAAAAATTACTTCATACTACGTAATATAAGCAGATGTTGTCTCTGATAGTTTTCTCTACTTTTCCACTCCCGCTATGTTGGAGAAATAGCACCTCTTCTAGACAATTGATGCCATTCCAGGCACATGCTCAAAGTATATGGAAAAAAATATAAGCATCTTGATTAAACGAATGAATTACTACTACATACGTATTTTCATCATCATCACTACTAAGAAGGGTCAAAACAAATCGTCCACCTGAATTGCGAAAACTACGGCTCGTTCGATGGCTTCAGGGGTGTTTGGATTCTTAGTCAACTTTAGTCACCTGACTAAAATATAAAAGTTGGGGTACGCTGACTTCTTAATTTTAGTTTTTTTTTTTTTTTTTTTTGAGAATTACACAAGCATAACGCGCAGACACTCACAACACGCGCGCACACTCTCCCCTAAGAACACACGTCACGCAAACCCTACCCCTATGAGCACCTCCGAAGAAGGATCCGTAAGATTCCCCGAAGTCACCATGAGCGCCGCCGTCGTCGGCCGGAACGTCGCTACCACTTAATGCAATAACGCCGAAAAAATCCGGAAAATCCCGGAAAAGGTCTGCGAAAGCACCGGGATTTGAACCCCGGTGGGTAGGCGTCCCACCTGGACCGTCCCTACCATTGGACTACAAGCCAATTCGCACTTCTTAATTTTAGTTACCTCTTGTATTTTAGTCACCCAATCCAAACAGGCCCTAAATGTCTTCGTCCGCCCGAGCATGCAGTGACCCGGCCACGCAATCACCGCCTAAAAATAGCAACCTCCTTCGTTCGCCCACGCATGAATTGACCCGGACGACCTCGGACGTATCACCAGTTTTTTTACAGCTAGTCCAAATGGCATCGTATGCTTGAGAATTGTGGCCTTAAATAGGAGAAAAAAAAAAAAACTACTTCATTCCTAATAAGCAAATGTTGTCTATTAACGTTTCCTCTACTTTTCCACTCCGGCTATGTGGCAGATAAGATCCCAATCTAGACAATTGATGCCATTCCAGGCACATGCTCGAAGTATGTGGGAAAAAAAAATAGAAGCATCCAGCTCACTGATTAAATGACTGAATTACTGAAAATGAGACGAATCCGTTTGTTTATTATAAGGCCGTTGATAAACGGCGACTACAAAGAAAAACAACTGCAAGAATTGGAGCGACCCATAGACGTATACTCCCTCTATCCCATAGAGTTTGTTTTTTTTGACTTTTGAATTTCATGTTTAACCATCCGTCTTATTCAAAATATTTATACAAATTATAAAATAAATTAATCAATATTCAAATATCCTTTATTGATAAAATAAATCATAATAAAATAAATTATATTTGTATAAAAAAATTTGAATAAAATGAAGTATCGAAAAGGATGGCGGGAATCGGGTAACAAAGGGACGGAGGGAGTAGCAGTGAGACACCGACACAGGACAAACATACATCTCCGTCGGTGAGCCGTGGGGCCAGGGACCCAATCACAAGGGCCCGCGTGTCCTGCTACGTGGTTCCCTTTCCTTGTCCTCATCCGAGCGGATAGATAGATCCCGCGTCCGAATCAACGGCGGCTCGCTCACACTCCCACTCCCACTCCCACTCCCACTCTAGCTCCGCCGCAAAACTGGCCGCCGCCGCCGCCGCCGCCGCTACATGGCTCTTCTAGCGGTTTCGCAACAGGAATGGAGGAGTTCGTCACGGAACGGAATCAGAATGGACCAATTGGTAGCCGGAAAGCGTGGCGTAACTGTACAACGTAACAAGGACTCCAGACTCCAGGACCAGGAGTAGTGGCAGCGTGTGAGTGAGCCAGAGCCTCCACGCGCCCATGCACGTGTGAGGCCAAGGAGTTAAGCCCGCAGAGGACAGGTGTCGCCGCTCTATCGGTGCAGTAAAATACGTAGTTCTCGTCGTCTTTGCCACACGTCCGGTAGTGCCCGGCTTTCGAGTTGTGCACGGTTTACAATGCGAATTATTGTTATATTATACCGTTATCTAGATGATGCAGCCACGCGTCGCAGCCACCGGAAGTTGGGCCGGCCGTCATGGCCATTCCGGCCGGCCTCGCGTGAATTCTCCGATCAGATCGGCGCTCCGCTCACAGCACGAGACGTCGAGACGGGTGCTGAAAAGTCAAAAAAAAAAAAAAGAACCCGTCTAGTACGGCCCGACCGCGCGATATAAATTACGTGGACACGGTGGAGAATCCGGGGGCAAGATAATAAAAACGAACGGATAGGCACAAATGAAAAATTTAAGACGACCCCAGGCCGGGTCCGGTTCAGGTCCTTTGCCGGCACGACCAGCGAATATCGCGGTGTCCAGAGCCAGCCAGACAGACGCCGTGGCGTGGCGTGGATAGATAGGATCGCCAGGCATCGCATCGCGAGCCCGGCTCCGTACTACGCAGTCATTGGTCAGGCCAGTGGACGGTGATCTGCACTGCAGTCCCAATCATCTCTTTGCTCCGCGCCGGCCACCCCGTTTCGGCTCATCATCCATCGTCTGATACTCTCGTCCGCGCCGCCGCCTGCCGTTTGCCGCTGCCTCAGCTCAGCCTTATCCGAAAAACGCTGCGGCGTCTGCCCGCAACAGCGGCGCAGGACCACGCGCGGCCGCGGGTATGGGAGAATGGATGGAAAATCTACGCCGTCGTTGTCGCGGGTGGCGCCTTGCGTTGCGTTGCGTTGGCCTGGTCGAGCAAGTGGGCGCGCGGGCTCCAGCGGCAGCGGCAAGTTGATGAGGAAATAGTGGTCACTGGATGTACCGTGCTGTGGACGGTGGCCGCGGGGAACAGATGCTGCATGCTGAATTGCTGATTCCCTGCCCCCGGTTCGTGTACTTTTCCTCGCTCCAGTTTTGGAGGTGACTGGTGAGGGTGGATACTGGATGGGTGTCACCGGTGTCACCGGTGTCACCGTACCATGACTTGCAGTAAAATAAAATAAAGGGTTAAAACGTATACAACCAAGTGCCAAGAACAGTTGACTGAACTACAGTCCGTCTCCAACTAAGCAAACGCCGCTTCTCACTGATCGCAAAGCATGAACTGCTAATGCCACTGCCACACTTCGACGGCCAAGCAAACGTAACCAAGTGCCAAGAACAGGCCACCGCTCGTTCATGTAAAAATATCAACTCTCTCCACGTGGCCATTGTTTCCATCCTTCGAGCGTAGCAGATAAGCCAACGGCATCGGTTTATCATATCCAAAAGATGACAGGGCATGCTGTTTAGCAAAACGGCAGCGACTTAAAAGCCGAAAACGAAAGCGCGTATCTTCGCCACGGCCGGCCGTCGAGCCCCCGGGACACACGTCCCTGTTGTGGTAAGACAAAGTCGCTTTGCTAGGCCTTCCAGTCAGAAGAGTTTCTTGTGAAATTTGCCGTATATTTTATTCATATATAATAATCTGAGCACGTCAGTTACACTTGTTCTAAACACGCCTTCAAATCTGCTGGCCAAACCATTGTTTCCGTACCCCGGTTATTATTTGTTACACTACTCACATCAAACTACATGCAAGACAAAACTGCTCGGTGTCGCCTCTAGAGCATTTAGCTGAGTCACTCCTTTGTACCATGGCTGGAATATCCCAGCGGAAAACAGGGGAACCATATTGGAGACAAGAGCAGGCAATTGTTTATGAAGAAACAGTAATTATTTTATTTTCTCATTTGCCCTTTCGAGAAAATGTAACCACTTCAGTTAGTTTATGAAGAAACAGTAATTGTTGGCTCTATGGGCATCACACATCTGTTTTGTAGATTATTATTGCACCAACAGACTTTCGGATAGTGGGCATGCCACGGAAAGTTCACACACTCAACTCAGCCTCAGCACCCAATGGCTCAAAAACTGATTCAACCTCGCCCATATTTACTTCTTCCAGAGTGGCTGGATTCCACTTCGGGTTCTGCAAAGTGTCAGGAAAATCCAATGAGAAATCAATTCCTTTTCACTTAAAATCTTCTTGTTAATAAATGCAACCCACCACACTATATTTCTATAACATAAACTATCAAGTTAGTTATGGAGATAAAACAAATGTCAATCCAAGTTGCACTACGTTTTGCCACCAATTGCACCCAGTTTGCAAAACAGGAGTGAATAGTAGGGCTAGCCCTGTACATGGACCGGGTTTCCCGGATTATGGCTACTTTGCAAGTTGCAGCTAGCATGGACAGGCTGGGTTGGTATCCGCCAGTTCCCAGTTTCAGAGCAGATTTCATTAACCGCTGGGTTGGACTAGTCCAACAGGTTCTGGATGGGTTTCACGACACCACTGCCCTGGATGGCCAAGGAAATATCAGTTCCTGTCTCATGGCCAAGGTCGCCATATATAGATGTCAGAAACGCAGATGATGCCATGGAGCTTGCCAAGTTTGGCCAGGGTCAAGTGAGGCTGCACCTTGGGGCGCCATCTGGCCACACGTGCTCCATCTCCGCCGTTCATCGAAGCATCTGGTCAGGAGATATCAAGCATGTGTGGCAGTCATGGCCTCATGGGTGGGGTTAAGGGTTTTGGAAAGATCTCATCCTTGTTGTAACTCATGATGAGTGGCTAGGAAGAGAAGAAGAATTAGGAAGGGACATCTAAGAGGATGCAATGGATGAAGCTAGAGTCCTAGATTCAGGAAGAGCACAGGTTACATGGGTATAACGAAAACAGATGGAAACAGACGAGAAAACCGCTTAACCATTTCTGTTTCCATATTTGATCACCAGAAACGGGAATGGGACCAGGATAGCCAGGAACGAGATACACTGGAATATGGAAACAAACAAATACGAATGGGAACCAAAAACTACTTCCAAAGAGCATGACATGGCTGAATGTGCCTAATTGGCATGTTAGGAGCCTTGTTAAAGTGCCTCATAGGCTTCTTGATACCCCTCAGAACGATTTTCTAAATTCTTGAACTAATATTTGTTGTAAAGACCTAATGTTCAAAGGTTATCCTGGATTTCGTAAATAACAACTGCTAAAGCTTATCCTGGATTTCGTAAATACAGGTCTATCCACCTACAAGTGGGGTCCTGCAAAAATGGACAGGAAACACCTCATCCCGCTTCCTGTCATGTTCCCATATTTTTCATCAAATACAGAAACAGACAAGATAAATGTAGAAAACGGAATGGTACGGGATGGGATTTATCCTTCTTGGATTAAACAATTTAAGGAAAGAAAATTAGATAACTTGCCTGATCCTTGTCAACTAAAACAGCACGTACACCTTCAACAAAATCATTTCTAACTGACGACCTCAAGGCAATGCGATATTCCAATTTCATAACACCAGCCAGCTGAAACCTCACCAAACACCAGAATTAGCAAGACGTAGATAAGTGGTCCGCGAACAATTGAAAATGTTCAGCCCTAGAGATACTAGATTTATACCTTAGATAAATAGTGTTCACTAGTCCCATACGCTGATGCAACTTGAGAGAAATGCTTCTGTGTTAAACAAAGAGAAAATGGAGCGCCTTTCTCAATTCCTGCTAAAGCTTCATTGGCCCATTCTGCCACTGCAGCCACCAGAGGAACAATTAAGTGCATAAATACAGATATCCCTTCTAAGACACCATTGGATTAAATTCTTACATACTCCCTCCATCCCAGAAAATGTGTGACTATGGGATTTGTGCTAATCAAACTTTCTTAACTTCGACTAAGTTTATAAAAAATATTAGCAACATTTATATACCAAATAAATTTATTATGAAAACATATTCAGCGATTCATCTAATGATACTAATTATGTCATATATATTTGGTCAAAGTTTATAATGTTTGACTTCTCAAAAAGTGAGAATGACACTTTTTATGGGACGGAGGGAGTAGCACAGAGAAAGTAGGGGCATTTAAAAAAAAAACAAAACAGTTCGCATGTGAGTGTTTAATAAATCAGTTTTGCCAAGGTGCACTAAAAGGGAATGCTTCATAGCAGAGCAGGTACCTGCAGCATCACCACTTTGGCTACATTTCTTTAGCTCTTCCACAGATTCAGCTACTGATTTATCAGGACTGAAAGAAGAAATGATATATGGCAAAAGCTTTTCTAGTTGTGGTTCAGACTCTGGTTGTTTATTGTATCCTGTCAGAACTGACTCGACGTCTCTATGAGGATTATTGGTGCTGCAAAATAAGTTCAGATATCAAGGTACCATCAAAAACTACAAATGTGCCAGCAAGCGTGATGAGGAACAAAGAAACAGAACAAAAAATGGAGAAGTTACTGATGCCATATATTGATTTTGACAGTATCTAGTTTTTGTCCGTAAGTACAGATAAGGAACATACAAGTTAGCACTCAGGAGGGATTCCTTGAGTGAACCCAAATTTGCAGAAGGTACATAATGAGTACCAAGGCCTATAAACATAGCATCAGCAGGTGATGATATCCTTTTTCCAGTAATCCCAAGGTAAGCTCCTGAAAAAAAAGCAAGAGTGACCATGAAAAGAAAAATATAAGTGTAAATATATTACGCATACAGGCGAGGTGTACCCAATTGGGGACAGCTAGCTCCTTAAATATTTTTGAATAGTAGGGAAGGCCACAACAATGTCACTCGTGACTCATTGTTGGTTGGACGATCAATTAGAACAAAATAATAATAGGCTTAATAACATATTAAAATTATTAAGAACATCTAATTAAGTCTTATAAGCAACAGCAAAGATAGCAAAGTGGTCAAAATATCAAGACATTTACATCGAACATGTTCTAAAACATCAAACATGGAATGCATGAGAAAGAAAAGGCCAAAGGAGGGACACCAAGAACTAAACAGTATGTGCTTTATGGTATTATATATACTGCAAAAGAATATCCTGATGAGGAAATAAATAGCACTAGGCCTTAATTTATGAATTGATACAAGAATGGGGGAAATTACAAGGAGCATACCAACTGCACCCCCTCCTGGGGCTTTTGCACCAATGTAAGCAAAGCCAACATCTGGGAACAGACCAATAGCATTCTCAGGCATGGCTAGGAGTGTCCTCTGCAATAACGATACACCAACAAGATGAGTATTCAGAATTTATATACTGAAATTAAAAAACAAACATAAATTGGAGTTAAATTTGCCTCAGTAATAATGCGGTAGCGACCATGCCCTGATAGCCCAATTCCAAATCCCATTGTCACTCCATCCATCAAGCATATATAAGGTTTTGCATACTCATGTATCTTACAAATCAACGAGTACTCTGCTGTGAAGACCTGAAAAGCATTAGGGTACTTGTTAGTAATCTATGTGATATAGATGTTTAAAACAAAGGAATGCAAACTACTTTCAGCCATCAATGTAAATTGTCTACCCAGTAACATAAATGGTAACATCATGCCAGAGTTTAAGATCCCAGTAGTATTTTTTTTCTCGAACATGCAGGAGAGCTGCGTATCATTGTATATTAAGAAGAAAAACAGGGGTCTAGAAACCCCCTTACAACACCAAACACACACCAACACACTTCACAAGGCACAAACTGTCTCTCTCTAGACAAAGACCTTACCCCTGGAATTCAAGGGTGGAGTGGCCCCTGGAATTCAAACTATATACTTCTTTTGTTCCTAAATATAGTTCACTTTGGTTTTGTCCTAAATCAAACTTCTCTAACTTTGACTCTTTGACCAAGTTTATAGAAAACTGCAACAACACGTACAGTATCAAATCAATTTCGCTAATTGCTCCATGGAAAGTGTTTTGAACTTTTGATAGTGCATTTGTTTGAACGTCTATAACAGTATAACTTAATATACTTTTTCTGAAAACTTTCTCTAAGTTGGAAAAGTTGACTTAGGACAAAAATCAAAGTGAACTACAATTTGTAATAGAGGGACTTCCAATTTGTCCATTCGAACAGGACTTGCAATTTCAATACCAACATTCTACAGTCAAAATTTTGAGATAGTACAAGAAGTGGCCATATAACCAATTCATTTTAAATTTCACAGGGGCGCATTATGTCCAAGAATGCATTATCATGCTATAGTTAGACCTCTATTATCTCTGGCATGGTGCAATCATTAGCAAGTCTCTTCACATCCCCACCTGCAGTTTACACTAAGCACTAGTCACTGTGTGTATAAGTTTCAGTAAAGCTACAACAAATAACTTAAAATATCATGATATAAACTATTGAATAAAATAAGTGATGAAATAGCCATGATAGTAAAATCAGATTAAACTGGAAGCGGTAAAGACCTTTTGCACAAGTGGTGTGTTTTTGTCTTTTTGTATTTCCGCAGCAACCCCCTTAATATCCATCCCTGCATTGGCCATGAATCATATTTGAAAGCACCAATGCTCCGGAAATAAAAAGGCAGATCACCATGTTTGACATCGATTGATTAACATACTCGGGAAAAGATAAAAAGAAATTAAGAATCACCTGCTGAGAAGGCACGAGAAGAACTGCTTTCCACAAGAACACATTTGACACTTGGATCTGTTTCCCATTGATCAAGAAGTGCCTTATATCTTACATCCATTTCTGCAATCATGTTATAACCAAAATATGTTACTGGAGCTCAAAAGGCTAACAAGCACAAGTTCCAAGGGAAGAAAGATATAAAAAGAACATCTAGAGGAATAACAGCTTAACAGAGTAGCAAGACATGTTATCAAAGTTTGCATTATCAACTAGTAATAGAGCTGTGCACATGCTTTGAGTGTAACCCGTCCTCAACATGTATCCCAACTCAGAGTAACCCCAAACTTTGTACTGTAGAAATGTCCAGAAAGGGGTTAGTCCTCAAGCATTGTTTTCTGCCAGCATTTTGGCCAATAGAACAAATGGATAACTAAATACAGGTTCAAACTTCAAAAAAAAAGAAAATATACAGTTTTTTTTTTTGGTATCCTATACAAGGCCACATGGGTAAGCAAATTAATGTTAGTGTACGAAGAATGCACAAATCATCTTGTGTCAGGGTTAAGTTTACTTTGAGAACTACAAAAGGGGATGAATACAGAAGTAGGGATGTTAGTGAAACACTCAATTTATTATTACGGTTTTATGCAGTAAAGAATAACTACAACTATACATATATAGTTGTATAAAATGCACCCTGAGGCTTGAGCACCCAATTTAAGGATGCATGAAATGCAAGCGATATGAAGATCATCACAAAATTCAACACTCATTTGAAGGACTTAAGATAATTCAGCCACAAATTTCATGTCGAATCGAGTGTCGATTTTCAGATTTTAACATCTATTAGCACACGATCCCAATACAGATTCTCGATAACATGAATTAATTTAGGAACACGATTGGACGATAGATTTGAAATGAGCTACCGCAGCCTAAAACTTTCCTTAGCTCTATAGCAGCAATTGAACGGCTGCTTGATCCAGATCCCTAATCACTAGCACGAGTCTATAAATTGAGTTAAACATCCGTGCACTACACCAGTTAGGTAGGAGCTTCAAATATTTATTCAACAACCCTGGAACAAAATTCCATCTATTGCTCCGCTGCTAACAAACTTGCATACCCGACTATAGAAATCCATGCCCAACCTATCCCTACTCAAATCACGCCTTGAGGGTCCCTCAAGGTCAAATAAGAGCAGGGAGGGCGATCCTCACCGAGGTTCATGGCGTTGAGGGCCTTGGGGCGGTCGAGCGTGATGACGGCGACGCCGTTGGGGAATACGCGTCCCTTCACGAACTCGTCCGCGGCGTTGGCAGCCATGGCCGCGAAGCGGCGGACGAGCCGGAGCGGGACGAAGGTGGGGCTCGGGACTAGGCTCTTGGAGGCGGCGGTTGAGGAGGTGTGGAGGAAAGATGCGGTGGAGATGGCCGCGGGCAGGTGGATCCGGAGGAGAGCTCGCATAGCGACGTGAGCTGACTGATGGCAACACGAAAGTGGGAACTGGGAACTTTTGGGGATTCGTGGTCTTGTTATTCATTTTTTTTTTTTTCTTTTTTTTTAGAATTTTTTTCTTTTTCTTTTTTTTTAAAAAAAAAATGTTGTTAGAGCAAGTTTAATAGTTTAAGTAAAATACTTCGCCAACCTGCGGCGACAACGCTGGCCGGGCCTGCTACTATTTATGGCATAACTGCATGCGGAGCCAATTGCAGCACGCGCATGGCTTAGTCGCCGACCGTAGCGGGCGCGTCGTGAGACGCTCATTTTCTTCTCTTTCTTCACTCCTCTCTCCTCCACGTAGACATGAGCCGGCTAGTCGCTCATCATAATACTTGCTCTTAGGGGTAAACGAGCATTTAGCCTTACAATACGGGTAGTTGCGTAATTGACCCTTTTCTAAAAGAGATCTAAAATGAAGCGATTTGCTAATGAAGACTCTAGGTTGTGCCAAAATTATTGTGGCGTGGATTCTATAACTTGGTGAAGGCAAGTCACAGGTGACTTATCACCTACTGGATGCCATCAATTTTTCATCCAATTGGCTAATAAACCAAGTAGCTCTTTCACTTCAAATAAGGTAGCACAGTTGCAGTTTTGGCCCAAATGAAGCCCAGCTGTCACAACCCATAGGCCAGGACGCCGTGCGCAAGGGGGAGCAGCCCTAGGGCCGGCCGCCGCCACGACTGCCCGACATCATCGTCAACCTCGCCATCAAGCAAAAGATATTTAGGAAATAAAATAGAAATAGATTAGGAAATAAAAGAGATCTACTTCTCATGCAAGTTTTCCCAGTACTATAAATACAAGGGAGATGTACTCAGTTGAATCTTAATCAAGAAATAATCAAAGGGGTAAAACCCTAAGCTTCAGCTCTCGGTCTCTCTCTCCCTCCCCACGCGCAAGCCGCCGCCGCCGCCATCAACGCCGCCCACGTGTGCCGCTCCCTCGTCGCCGATCGTCGGCACCACCACCTCCAACGTCGTCGCGCCGCCGCCAAGGCCGCCGTAGGCCTTGTCACCGCCGCCCCCCTCGGAAGGTGATCGGATAAATACCGGTATCCGAGAGACCGATGATTCCCACCACCGATGGCTTCCGACCACCACCATCGTCAAGATTCGATGGCCGCTCCGCTGCCGTGCTACCCGAAGATGGTCATGGAGGCACTCCACGCGCTCAGATCCGAGGACGATTTCGACAAGGCTGCGATCTCCGACTACATCAACACGAGGTATGGCTCCAGCCTCCCGGTTCAGCACAACGCCATCCTGTTAGGCCACCTCGCCGGCATGAAGCACAATAGCGAGCTCGCCCTCCTCCGAAACAACTACTACCTCCTCAATGACGACCTCCTCGACGCCGCCCCTACCATGGGCGCCACCAACGACAATGGTGCTCCCACGGGCGTCACCGACATCGGTCCCTCCTCGATCACCGACGCTGCTAGCAACGAGAACACCTACCCCAAGGACGCCCCCGTTGTCGCAGCTAAGATCAGATCAGATCAGATCAGGAGGCCACCACCGACGTCCACTAGCTGCTCGACGAAAAGCCTACCCAACTAGGCCAACGTCTCGTGGCTACTATATATAATGACAGAGATAAGTTTCCCAAACACCAATAACATGATCTCTGACATCAGGAGTGCCAATGCCATCATGAGCAACACAACGATGTCGACCGACGTCGCTGACCCTGACGTCCTGAATAACACCGGCGCAATGGACACCAACGACGTCAACACCCTCGCAGATCATAACACCAAAAGCTAAACAATCACTAGGAAATTCCATGTTACCCGATAGGCAGCCGCTACGTCTATCATCAATGCTGCAACGACGTCGCTCACCACAACGACCTCAACATCGACGACACCTCCAAGGGCACAACCAATGGCAAGGACGCCTCTCCCAAGGGCGCCGTCATCGACCACGACGTCCTCGACATCGCCATGCCTACCATCGACGACATTGGCTCCATCAACAATAGTCTTCAGCTCATTGAGGGAACTGAAAGTGCATCTAGCCCTTTAGTGGGTTTTGGGGAATTGAGTGACAACATAATTAAAGGTCTAACAAGTTTGCCAAGTGTTGAACAGAAAATTGAGTCTATTGCATATACTTGTGGATTGTGTATTAGCGAGTATATCCAAGGTTCAACAAGTAAGCAAACTTGATGGTATTCCACATAGTGTTGAAGCAAAGGCCAGTGTATTGTTGTGTTGGAGGATTATGGAAACAATCTAGTTCAAGCAAAATACAACAATGCAATTGGAATCAATGAAATGGCTTATATTATGGGATATCATAGTACTGTGAGAAAGCAAGTGAGAAAACCAAGTGTAACAATTCAAATTTTTTTTTTTGAAACAAGCCATGCAATGGTGTATTGCATGTAGTGAAACCTTCCTAGTTGCACAAGTAGCACCTATTGTTGTTTATTTATGTTGAGCATCTTTGCATTTTAATCTACCATGTTTGATTTGGAGTTATTTGATTTTATGTGATGCCTAAATAAAATCAACAACTCTTTTAATTTAAATCTTGTTTTGTTGCCAACCCTTTGAATGGAAAGACAAACTCCACAAGGACCCCTAGGATGCCCTAAGGGTAATTACATGTTGGCAACACATGTAGTTGCATATAGATGCCCAAGGCTTAGCTAAATTTAGAAAAGAAATAGATAATGGAAAAAGAAAATAAAAAGAGAAGAAGAAGAGGAGGGAAACCGGCCCAGCGTGACCCAAATTTCAAAGAAGAAGACCGCCCGGCCGCGCCTTCTTGGCCAACGTGAAATGGGCTGTTGGCGGTCATTAACCATCATTTCGTACCGCCAACTCAGGTCCATTTCAAGGGAAATAATATCAAATATATCACATAAACCCTTACTACTAACCCCATTCCATGCATATGTGTAGAAGATCTATTTCGCAGAATTTTAGTAGAAATGAAGTGGAAATGCGCAAAAGAAGCGCATCACAGAAGTACTGAAAAGGCCAAGAGGAGGGAACCGCCATGACACGTTGCAAAAGGCCGGAGCACCAATACTTCCCGCACAAATATCCCAGCCCAAGCCTACAAAAAGTGGAGGCCCAAGTCCAACATAAAATCATACCGGGCCGCAGGACATGGGTTCAATGTTTTGGGCATAACTTTCTCATACGAAATCGGATTTCAGCGATCCACCACTCAAAACGAAGCTTACTCCGAGGCCCACACACTCACGTGAAATTTCAGCCCAAACGGAGCCAAAAAAGGGGCGGCCGGCGCAAGGGGGCGGCCGGCCCAAAAATGACGCCGTTCGGGCCCATCTTTCTCTAGCGGTTTGTCCCGGGTCCGTAGCGGCGGTTGCATGCGGTGCATTTCGGTTACCGCCATGTTTTCCCCGCCAAAACACCACGAGTGAAGCATGACCACCCATTCTCCTCCTCCCTCCACTATAAATTGAGGGGCACACCCCCCTCTCTAACACACACCATTGCAAGGATCAAGAGCACCACTACACATTTGAGTTTCCACTCCTATTAGCTATAGAGTTGAGTAGTGGGGAGATGTGAGGAGAAGCACGGGAAGTACCGGACTTGTCGGTGTCTCCCCGCTCTTGTACCTCGGCGAACATCATTCTTCGGTGAAGCTCCTACTCTCTGCTAAGTGAGTGTTCGTGTGTTCTTATAGTTTTTATTGTCTATTGCTCTAGCTTTACTTTACATTTACTTATCTCGCGAGTTCGTCGTTTGCCCTTGTGGCGTATGCTCTAGTAGAGGGCCCCCGATGAAGACGGGATACCCCGATCGACGCTAGAGTACGTGATAAGTAGCGTAGACGTGGTGTCTAAGCTACGAGTCACCTTCGTTTACTAATCACCACGGTAGTGAGGTAGGCGGCGGGAGGTGACAGCCCTCTGTTTGTCCTTAGTACTCCTCCACGTCCGGCCAGCGGTAGTCCGGAGGCCGGACCCTTCCTCGCGTACCGGGGGAGCCGGTGGCTATGTGAGTAAGTAGAAGTAGTGTATCGTTATCCTAGACGTAATAGCTATAAGAGTCCATCTCTACCATTCCATCTCGCCCTTGGGTTGTCCTTGGACGATTAGCTAGAAGAGAATCTATCTGCTTCCCTCGTGGAAAATACGATACCACGAATACTTCCTGTGAAGTGCTACAACGGTATTTCCGCGTGCGCTTATGGACTATTTCGCTTACGCTAAGAAACACCAACAAGCATTTAAAGGCGCCGTTGTCGGGAACGGTTGCTATTTTCTTCGAACCTAGTTGTCCTCGTACTGTATCCCTTTTTATATAAAAAAAATATCATTTTTTTTATTTTTCATTTTTTAAACAAAATATTTCTTTCACCTTGTTCATCACCATGAAGCCAATTTCAAATTCAAATCCTTCTGCTTCAAAGGGGGAATTCGCAGAGCCATCATCTTTTTCGAAATCAAAATTTTCATCTGGCTATGAATTCCACCCATACATAATATCTAGTGTTCGGGCAAATTCTTTCTCTGGATTTTATGATGAAGATCCTCTTAAACATCTGCAAGAATTCGAGGAGACATGTTCATTCCTGGTCATACCAGGCATGACAAAAGAAATGATTAAGTGGAAATTGTTTCCCTTCTCTCTCAATGGGGAGGCAAAGCAATGGTACACAAATGCCGTAGGGAGTGTTAATGAGGATTGGGAAGAACTTAGAGACATTTTTTATTTCGCATTCTTCCCCTCTTCCCGTATCAACTCCGTACCAGAGGCAATCCGCGATTTCGAGCAGGAGGAGGAAGAGTCCATAGGCGCAGCCTGGGCTAGGTTTTCAAAGTTAATACATGCTAGCCCAAACTTATCAATACCCAGAAGTTTGCTTTTGCAACTCTTCTTTTCCGGTTTTGATAGTTTCGCTGCCCTAAGCCTTGATAAGACCGTTGGAGGGTCGTTCACACAGAGAAGTACGATGGAACAAATGGATACCCTAGAGAAACTTGCTTCTCCCATCGTCAATCCAAAACCCCTCCAAACAAAGGGCATGTCAAGCTTTGAGGAGCCCTCATCAGCCGAATCCTTATCCTTACCATCTTTAGATTCTACTAGAGAGCCCTCACCCGAACCTCGAACATCGAAGGAAAGCATTCTCTATCCTTCGGAGTTCCCGATCGAATTCGAGGATTATGGCAATAACTCGAAAATGTCAAGAAACAGAAACCGCACAACCACTAAAGAATTCCCTAAGGCAGAACCACCAAAAGAATGGTTAATGGAAGTGAAACGTTCTTCTGAAGCAATTCAGATCCTTTCACCCTCCATGTCCATTTCTTGTTTGTTAAAGGGAACTCCTGTGGAAGCCTTACACAACCCCATGGTCGGGACTAACATCATATCACAAAATCTTGCGGAAACCCTCTTGGGGGAGGTGCCACTAGTCTCGTCCGACAGACTCTTCAAGGGCCAGTTTGAACTTTTATTTGAGTGTTGTGGGATTGCAAATTGATAAAATCGATGTTTCATTAGACTTCCATATTTTTCCCATCCTCGATTTCAAATTGCTAATAGGCTACCCTCTCGAAAATATTTTTCAAGAAAAATCTTCCCAAGGGAGCCATAACAAGGAGTTGGAAAAGATCGTTTCTGCTTCTCAATTAGAAACCCCAAAAGCAAAGCATCTTTCCAACCGAAACCCATTCGAGGAGGCGAAATTCATATCACCATTCGTTTCACCTAAGCTTCCCTCTCATCCCCGTGAAACAAACCATACGTGGCCCCTCGCCGAACTAAAAGCTTGTCCATCGGCCAACCGTGACGTTGTTCTTGATAACAGATCAAGATTCAACGCTCGTCCTCCATAACACATCTTTTGAGGATGTGCACTCACATGCCATGGACATGCATGAAGCACCAACTCTAGTGACCAAGATAGAACCAATAAATGAGCATGAAAAGTTCTCGTTTAAAATCCCTCATGTTTCATGCTCACCTTTTTGGGTCTCTAGAGTTGTCATGCCTCTAATCACGTGTTGCTTACGAGGATCCCAACCATCTCTTGATCCTCGTTCATAAACTCTTTAAGAGGATGGTTGTGGATGTCTTCATACATCACAAGTATTGCCGATCTCGTAGTAGCACGATGATGCTAACCTTGTAGCCGGAACCTAACGCTAAATTCTTAGTGGTAAAAAGCCGGGAACTATACCACTATCGACAATTTTGCAAGATCATGTTCCCAACGGTCAAGCTTATGACCATAAAACAAAGCACCTGCTTAGGGAGATAACCCTGGACTATCATAAAAAAAACCATAATAAAATTGTTACTATAGTAATATTTTATAAATCATTAAAAAAAACTCTCTTATTTTTGTTTCAAATAATAATAATCCTTATCCTTATATATATATAAAAAAACCTTTTTCCTATTAATAAAAGCAAAGAGCAAGTTTTCAAGTTAGTATGCACCTTCGGGTATTCTTGTCGCTAACCATTTCAGGTGGAGACTAAGAAGTACAAAGGGGCATATGACGCCGAAGACTTGGGGGCCATATCAATTAGAAACTTTGATACTTTTGGGTGATGGAACTGTAGGATCTGATGGAAGCCTAGAGAGGGGGGGTGAATAGGCTTACCCCCTAAAATCGACTGTTAAAACTTTTGCACACACCGTCAAGATATAAGCGCGCACCGCCGCGTATAGGCACGCGACCGCCGTGTGAAACCGACAAAATGCAAATGCATGAGACAGAGAAGTCACTTCTCGGCGGCCAGCAGCGCGCACCGCCGCGCCTCGCTCGCGCGGCATCGCCGCGGGTCACTTCACGTATGAACTCGAGGTGAATCTGTGAGTCGTGTCCAAAGAGATGGTGATTCTCCCTTGTTCCCGCACACGGGTATACCACGTAAAAACTAGCCAAAGCCGGCGAAACCCCAAAACCAAGTAGATCGGGTCGAAGCCCTTTCTCACAAGACAAATATGCAACAAAGTAAAGGGAGGACAAGTGAGACAAGGATTTGACCCACGGTTCACCGCCACGCCACACAAAGCCGGGTTACGTCCCACGTTGTTGAGGTTGCCACACAAGGCTTGGCTTGCCCACCGGCTTACCTTTTCCCTCGTTCACAAGTCTAGGGAGTTAACCCTAGAGATGTGGGGTAATGTATTGCTTTAGAGTGAGGTTACAAACCTCCCAAGGCTGCCACACGAAGGGGGCAAGCTCAAGGGCGACGCCTAGCCGTCTAGGAGCAAGCTCCAAGAGTAAAGAACCCTAGGGTTCCGGCCAAACGTGAACCAAATGCTCTTTTGAGTGGGGGAAGTAGTAGATCCGGTCTCCAATCGAAGTTTGCAGCTATTTCCCTCAAGAATCCCAGGTGGGAAGTGAGAGATTGAGTGGGGAGCTCAAAGAACTTTAATGGAGGTGAGAGAGAGAGCAAGAGGTGAGTTCCCCGGCTTTCGCCGAGGTAGAAGATGAAGTGAACCCAGTGACCGTTGTGGGAGGGGTAGAATGGGTATTTATACCCCACGGACCCAACGGTAGGATTTAAGTGTGGCACCGCCAAGACCGACACGCTGGCATCTTGTCGCGTAGGCGCGCCAAGCACCATTCTTGTGATTCTTTGCCAACCCGACAAAGAAAAGGTGAGAAGCAAGTGGAAATGCTTTGGCCGGGTCGGGTTTGGAGCCGAGTGTTGTGTCCGAATTTGATGTTTAGAGCACTTGGTCCACAGTGTGCAGAATCCTAGGATCCCTCTTAATAGTACGGCATTTCCTAAACTCAAGATTCAAAATATGAAATAATTTAAACACCTTGATCCTAAACACCACCATCTAGCTTATTTGGTGCCTTTGGACCTGTACATCAACTCCACGTTTTAATCCCCTCGCATGTCATCTTCAGTAAATCTCATTAGTCCCCTAATTCGGTGGTCATCAACGCCAAAACCCACATAGAGCTTGATTGCACTTACAGAACACACTCAAAAGGAGACCACGACCTTACACACTTGGCTTTTTACACAAAAAGTCCAAGTGTGGGGAGGACGGTGAGAATCCCGAGCTCCACACACCCAAAAAGGGTCATCAAAAAAGAAAAAAAAAAGGGAGTATAAAAAATATATATATTAAAAAGAAAAGAGAGAGAGAAGAATTATAAAAAAAAAAAAAAAAGAATATAGATAAAAAAAGAGAGTGCTTTCGTCGAAAAAAAAAAAAGAAAATACATATATATAGAATAAACAAAAAATAATAAGAAGAGAGAGGAGCAGGTTGGCCCCGCATGGTCAAGATACATAGCAAATCGCTACCCGACTCCACCCATCGCTGCTTCCACAACCAAGAAGGGTTTGTCTCTCATCCTTTGCTGCTACCATCAAGACCCATGGTCCATATACACACGTGTGTGTGGCCTAGCCTTTGAGGTGCACTTGGGCGAGCAATCATGGAAACCGCAACAACAACTCTAATGCTCCATCCATAAATGTTGCCGGTAAGTATACCCGTGTAAGCAAAGGAAATAAAACTTCACCGACACTCTTACTCATTTTGTCCCCATTGTTTTGAACATACATTCTTCCCTTGTTTATTTCATATGTTCTCGTTTGGGTGTATTTGAATTCAAGTACATCCATTGGTCTTTTTCAAATTAAGCATGGTGCTTAGGTTGAAATAGCCTTCCCTAATCAAAAGGTTTGACATGGTGTTAAATCTTGATTAATGAACTTAGAGCTTTATGTTTATAAACAAGGAAGTATTTTATGATGAGGGCAAATCAAGGCTATGTTTACACTTTGCTTCTTTATGTTAGCCTTGCTTGAGTGATGATGAGGCGAATGAATAAAAGTAATATAATATATATATATATATATATATATATATATATATATATATATATATATATATATATATATATATATATATATATATATATATATATCTATATATATATAAAATTATCTCAATAAAGGCTCCACGGTGTTCATGTCGATATAGCCATGTGTTTTCCTTCTTTTTGTTTTGTTTTCTTGTTTTGAATAAAAACGTGTACAAGACCAAGTGTGGGGGAGATCTCCAAAACACAATAAACACCCATCGAGATCTCCTCAACACAATGCACAGCACACAAAGCAATTCAAGATAAGAAGGACGGGATGAACAACTACCATTAACTCCTTCCTCTACAAATGGTGGTTTGTGCAACTCTTACACTCACATCTCCCAAAAGTTTCAAAGAATAAATATAAACATTTTAGAAATACAAAACTTTTGAACCACCATCTCCATGCTATCCTCTAAACTTGGGATTTGTTATCAAAAATTAAAAAAAAATACAAATAGCATACTCTTTGATGATATGCAAATTCCTATCGAGCCATATTTAGTACATCATTTTCAAAACCTCTACATACATGTTTTGTTTCACACTTGTTCTTTTATTCATCATATAAACATTATTAAAAGAAACAAGTGTGGGGGTGGTGATATCTTTAAAATACATGGTACAACAATTTAAAAAGCAACTCACTTTTTTTCTTTCACCTCCCCAGAACAAAACAAGTATGCATGGGCTCCTACTCAAAAACATTATCATAACTAAGAATTAACATATAATTTATTCATTATTCTTCCGTACTTTGTTAGCAACTATTTATAAGAACCCCACTTTACCTAAATAATTGCATTATGAGAGATAGTAGGATGACTTGAATTTTACTTCCTCATGCAGTTAAAGGCTTGGTTTTTCTTTCAAAAATTAAACAAGCATGCTCCTGGTTAAGTTTAAACTTAAACTTGAACTATAATTTATTACAAAATGGCTACTTCCTCTTGTTTGGAGTCTTGTCAACCCTTGAGATTAATGTTGAGAGAAGTTTCATACTCCCATGATCGAAATACACATGCACAAGAAAAAAATTGTGTTCTATCATGATGATATTCTAAATTCTCATGTGCTAGAGAGAAGGTTATTGTAACAGAACCTTCCAAATTACAGGGCCCACATGTACTAATTATCGGTTCAACAACCTTAAATAGTCACATATGTTCACCTATAACCTGAAAAGCACTATTAACTTTTCCAACCGTGATCCGTTCTGAGGTCATTGCGAAGATTATAACAATTTTCATACATAATCGAGTAGACAAATGAAGATTTATATTACAATACTTTTACAACCATTTATTTGAAACAAGTTTGGCAATATACAAAGTAGGAGTAGCGATAGGTTTAATTATACAAAAGACACCACTAGACCCTGCCCACGGGTCTCACTTCTTACTCATCATCACTTTCTTCCTGTCGAACCGTCATGCAACACGGTCCGGTGCAGACATGACTCCCAGGTCCTGCAACATGGGTCAACAAACCCTGAGTACGGGAGTACTCAACAAGACTTACCCGACTAAAGAAAATAGGAGAAGACTCAGGAATGCTGGTCTAATAGGAATCAAGGTAAGGCTTTTAGCAAGAATCAAGGACTCTTTTTGCAGAAAAAGCTTTCTAGAAGTGAATCCTTACTTTCAACATTTTAATTTCAATTTAGTTTCTCACCTACTCTAGGTGATCTTACACTATAGCAAACACTTGTAGAAGTTCCATCACTTATTCCATCTCTTTACTGTTCCATAATTAATCTCGATGTAGTCGGAAAACGAGTCTCTCTATATCCGAGAAGCACGGCGATTTCGAAATCGATTAACCCAAATTGGGAGTTCTTTCCACACGACATATGTAGCACCTAAGCTTGCATATATCAACCCTTTCTTGGATACTCAAAACGGAACCGCGTCCCCACGCCACCCGAGAATACCGTACACCTCCAATCCGGGACTTTAACCCACGAGGGTAACATGTACTCCCGCCATCTCTCCACTCCCAAAGGCGCGGTTGTATGCGTTTCCGATTTGACACCCCCAAGATCGCTTACCGGAGTATGCGCCCGGAACTAGGGTCGACCGTGATGGGGTAACACCCATGACAGACGCGTGCCTTTGGTCCAACGACCTCGGCGCAAATTATGCGTTCCATAGTCTCGGTCCACATGACTTACACATTTCCGGTCCTTAATCGACAAGCCGGAAATACTACACCGAGACTCCATTCTCGGTGCAAATTACCCGACCGGTCTCAATTTCAAAACCATATCCCAAGATGGTTCCATCATATAACATCCTTGTTCATCAAAAGCCTCTTCGGGCTATCATAAGGGACTTGTCACATTTTGACTCAAAAGTCTAACTAATATAGCCAGGCTAAGTGTTCTAGCATTTTAGCAAAACAGGTTATCAAGGTAGATATTGCAATAAACAAGGAATGGTAATGCATCAATTAGGTTATCACTCAACTCCTATCACCTAATGCAAAGCATAAAGCAAAGGTGATATAAAGCTTTGAAAAACACAAGGAAATGTTTAAATGAACCGGGGCTTGCCTTGATCGGTGAAATAGCTTGACTCGGACGACGGATCGCGATAATCGGAACTCGAATCAACAAGATAGCCTTCTTCTGAGGCTTGATCAACGACTTCACGATCTTCTTCATTCACTACACGAGAGAATAATGTATGCTTAACATGATGCCATGCATATAAACATGAGGTGCGAGAGTGCATGGAATGATAAACAACTTAAGTACAACTTTCCTTCACGATAAAGTTGCAACCTAACAAAATCAACTTGTTGAACTACTCTCGAGATATCATCACCATTGCCTAAGGAGTTCTCAAGGACCACTTGATAAAGACATGGTTTAGGGTTCACAAAACAATCCAAAATTCACCCAAAACCCTAAGTTAGAAAGCATTAAACACTTTGTTTCTCACATGAAATGATAGGGTATAAGATAATAGAAATTTTAACTTTCTCAAAACAAGCTAAAAAATTTTATACAAGTAGGTCAGGTCATAAAACAGTACCAAAATAATTTTCATGATTTTTGGATAAATAAAATAATTATTAAAAATCAAGGAAGATGCATTTTTCAATTAAAATTTGTATTTTTAAATCATGCCAAAAGTATTCATGTTTCAAATTTTTCATGGATAGACATACTCATGGGAAGGCTACACAAAAATTTTTAGAATTTTTGATCTAGTATTTGAATTTATATGAAATTTGGAAAATCGAGACACTATTTAAATAAATGAAATTGAATAAAACATTTGATAAATGAAAAAATGGGTTTTGGGCTGAATTCGGCTGTTATCGCAGTGCGGCCCAGTTATCGTCACACGGCCCACAAGGAACGATGCGGACCGCCCCCGTGGAATAATGTTGGGCCGGCCCGGATGAATGCTAAGCCTTGGCCCAAAGATCGTTTCGTGCAGTGCATGCGCTCACCGGCCCGGCGGCGGCGCGCCCACCGTCTTCATCGGCGCGCGCGGCCGTGTTCCGCGCCGGCCGGCGGGTCGGAATGGAAAACCGATTGCATAAACGTGGCCGGGAGCTCACCGGGGTTCTAGGACCGGGGCTTGGTCGGGGGCGAGCGAGGCCGAGATGGGTCCGCGACGGAGCGCGCGACGACGGCGACGGCCTTACCGCTCCGCGGAGTCGGGCTTCGGCCGGGAAAACCAACGAGCCGCTCATGACCACGATGTCTAGGCGACTCAAAAGAACCACTGGTTGGGCGAAACGCTCACCGAAAACTACCGGCGACGGCGAGGTCGAGGGCGGCGCGGCCGAACCGGCGTCGGAGAAGACGGCGACTTCGAGGCGATTCCGACGGCGAGGCGGGCTGTGGTCGGGCTCCGGTAGGTACGCAAGAAGGTTGCGGTTGCTTGGGCAAAGATGGTTTGGCAAGAAAGACGACGACGGTGGGGCGGGGAGGAGGAGGACGAACCGGCGGCGATTTTGGAAAAAGAGAAAACGACGGCGACCATGGCCTATTTATAGGAGAGGAGGGCATGGGAAGGTAGCCGGAGGAGTCACGAAGGCGTCCCAGTGGTCGTCGCGTCGAGCGAGATCGACGGTGGACGGCGGCGCGATTCTTGGCGCCGGCGGTGGCAACGCGTGGGTTGGCCGAGGTAATCGCTCATCCCCCCCCCCAAATCCAACCCTAATCTAAACTTTTCAAATTACTCTCAAAATTTGAACTGAACTCAAAATTTTCCAAAAAGTAACCCCCTTAATTTTTCAAGATCTACAACTTTCACAATTGGACCATTTTCAAATTCAGCCTCTAAGTTTGACTTTTTTGAAAAGCAGTTTCAAAATTTGAAATTTGAATTCAAAATTACTTTTAAAATCATTTAATAACTTGAAAAACTTTGTACATGACTTTTGTTCCTCTCAACAAGATCTACAAACTGGTTTTTTGGAAGTTTTCTCAAATTTTGCATAAATTTTGAAATATTGAAAAGGGGGCAATTATGGTTTAAATGAACTTCAAAATTGCTTCAAAATTTTGAACTAAACTTTGAAAACTCAAAATACCAACTTTGTTCAGTTTTGAAAACTCTACAAAAATGCTTTAATGACCATACCCAAAATCTTGATAGATTTTATAATAAAGAAAAAGGGAGAAATTAGGGTTTCAAGTTTAGGGTTTCCTAAGGCAAGGGGCAGCTTTCCTAATCTGTTTCTCTCGCATCTTTTCGACTGACATTGCAACCAAGCATAAAATAAACTTATTTTAGTTCAATGCAACACATGGTGGGCTAAACATGGATGCTTTGCAATAATCATGATGACATGTCAGGTTTTAGTGTTAATAACAACAGGGGTGTTACGACCCTTTCCCTAAAGAAATCTCGTCCCCGAGATTTAAAGTCCTAGGGTTTAGTAACGGCAAAGGAAATTTGTCGAGCAAACACATCTCTAGCTATTGCATAAAACAAGAAAGGGTCTTACATTTACAAGGATTAAGAAAGTGGAAACTTGGGAAAATTTTCCGTTAGGAAGTCTTCTGATTCCCAAGTAGCTTCTTCTTCTGAGTGTTGATCCCATTGGATCTTGTACCATTTGATAGTTTTGCTTCGGGTGACTCGAGCTTTCTGGTCTAAGATCCGAATAGGATATTCCGAGTAGGTCGATCTGGTTCTAAGTTAACGTCTTCAAAAGCAACCACTGCGTTACGGTACTCGTAGGCATTTCTTCAATTGAGACACATGAAAGACATCATGCACCGCCGATAATCTTTTCGCGGTCCGAGTCGATAAGCAATCGGTCCCTCTGTTTTCCAAAACTTGAAACGGACCAATGTATCGAGGTGCCGGTTACCTTTAACTCCAAAACGATTCACCCCTTTCATGGGTGACACTTTTAAATATACATAATCTCCTACTTCAAATTCCAAGAATCTACGCCTCTTATCGGCATAACTCTTTTGTCGCGATTGTGCTTCTTTTAATTTGGCTTGCACAAATCTCACTTTTTCTTCGGCTTCCTCTACCAAATCCACTCCGTAGAACCATCTTTCTCCGTGTTCGACCAATGCAAAGGGTTCTACATCTCAAGTCCATACGAGCTTCAAACGGTGCCATTTGGATACTTTCTTGATAATCAAGTATTATAGGCAAACTACGCTAATGGTAAACATTCATCCCACTTTTCGAATAATTGAGAATATATGCTCTCAACATGTCCTCTAGAATCTGATTTACTCTTTCCGTTTGTCCTGCCGTCTGGGGATGATAACCCGAACTATGATTTAATTTGGTGCCAAGTGACTTTTGCATTTGTTTCCAGAACTTGGACATAAACAAAGAACCTCTATCTGTTACAATGTGCTTTGGTATCCCATGTAGACTGAAAATCCGATGAACATATAGCTTGGCATAATCTATTGCTTTATATTGATCATTTACTGGTAGGAAATGGGCTATATTGGTAAGTCGATCAACTATAACCCAGATAGAATTAAACCCTTTCGATGTTCGGGGTAATCCAACAATAAAATCCATACTTGATTTCTTCCCACTTCCAAGAAGGGATGGGCAAAGGATGCAATTGCCCTCGCGGCTTTCATATGCACGACTTTTACTCTCGGCAAGTATCACACTTTCGGCTACATATCGGGCAATTTCAATCTTCATTTTTGTCCACCGAAATCTTTGTTTTAAATCCCGATACATCTTGGTACTTCCGGGATGAATAGAATATCCGGTTAAATGAGCCTCATCCACGATTTGTTGACGTAACTCAGGATTCTTTGGTACCACTAATCGATCTTTTTAAACCATAGCACATCTGACTCATCAATTCTGAAGCAAGTGGGTTTTCCACTTCTAACTTTTTCTTTGATATGTGCTATGCCCTTACTGATCTTCTGAGCATCAATAATCTGATTCTTGATAGTTGATTCTGCTGTGGCATTGGTTACCATGCCATGTTCAACAATTCCGATATTCAATTTCTCCAGTTCCTGACATAGGGTTTTATCCCTTAGATTGGCTATAAGACAATTACACCGAGGATTCCGACCGAGTGCATCGGCAACAACATTTGCCTTTCCGGATGGTAATGCACCTCTATGTCGTAGTCCTTAATTAACTCTAGCCATCTTCTCTCGGCGCATATTCAAATCGACCGGGTAAAAATATATTTCGGACTCTTATGGTCCGTATATACATGACAAATATTACCCAATAGATAATGACGCCTTGATTTTTAGAGCATGCACCACTGCGGCTAATTCCAAATCATGGGTTGGATAATGCTCTTCATGACGCGTTTTAGTTGGCGTGATGCATAGGCAATAACTTTGCCTTCTTGCATTAACACACAACCAATACCAATACCGGATGCGTCACAATAGACGTCAAATGGTTTCTCAATATCCGGTTGGGCTAAGATCGGGCGTGGTTAGTGCTTTCTTCAAAGTCCGAAAGGCATGCTCACACTCTCGTGACCATACAAACTTGGTCCGATTCTTTAACAACTCCGTAATAGGTTTTGCCACTCTTGAAAAATCCGGAATGAATCGACGGTAATATCCCGCCATTCCAAGGAAACTCCGAACTTCATGAACAGTCGTTGGTGGTTTCCAATTAAGGATATCTTTTACCTTGCTCGGGTCAACGGCAACTCCTTCTCGATGATAACACATGACCCAAGAACTGTACTTCTTTCAACCAAAAAGCACACTTGCTAAATTTAGCATAGAGTTGATGATCTCTCAATCTTTTTAAAACTATTCTGAGATGCTCTGCATGCTCTTCTTCATTTTTGGAATAGACAAGTATATCATCAATAAACACCACCACGAACTTGTCCAATTCTGACATAAACACTGTATTCATCAAGTACATGAAATGAGTCGGGGCGTTGGTTAAACCAAAGGACATAACCAAATATTCATAAAGACCGTATCGGTGGTAAATGCGGTCTTTGGAATATCTTCGGGTTTAATCCTCGATTTGATGATACCCCGATCTCAGATCAATCTTGGAAAAGACTTTTGCTCCGGCTAGTTGATCAAAGAGTAAATCAATCCGGGGCAGTGGGTACTTATTTTTGATCGTCACTTCATTAAGTGGACGATAATCTATACACATCCTCAAAGTCGATCCTTCTTTTTCACAAAAATAGCCGGACATCCCCAAGGTGAAGAACTTGGCCCGATAAACCCTTTTCCTAATAACTCTTGTAACGAGTTTTCATTTCAAATAAATTCCTTGGGTGCCATTCACGTAAGCTCTTCGAGAGATGGGAGCGGTTCCCTGTTTCAATTCTATACTGAATTGAACATCTCTCTCCTGGGGTAATCCGTGCAAATCATCCGGGAATACATCCTAAAACTCACATACTACTCGGGATGTCTTTAATCTCTTTGACACAAGTTGCACAGACTTTTCAACCGCCCTTTTAACAATTGGAAGTTGAATAAGGAGTTCGTAATTTTTCTCGTGTAACTTTACTTTGGCAGTTCTATTGATGGTATCTATAATAGTACCGTATTGGTACGGCCCGTTCATACCAAGGATCACGCCTATATCTTGATCCTTTAGAACTATCATATTGGTGGGGAAATCATATCCACCTAATGTTATGGGGATCCGATATACCACCTCTTTAGTACTCATACGTCCCCCTGGTGAGTGTATAATGAACTCATCCTTCATTTCCCCAATGGCTATCGCATTTTTCTCCACAAATGTTTTATTGACAAATGTATGCGATCTTGTAAATCAAATAATATTATCGGTGGGTGTCTTGCGACGGGGAACATACCCATCATAATTGGTTCCCCCTGAGAATGTCCTCCACATTGGTGTAGTATACTTTTCCTGGTTCTCTTTTAGCCCTTTCCCTTCGAGCATTCGATTATTATTTTTGTTCTCACAGTGGCGGCCGACTTCGAAGCTATCGATAACCCGGGTTGTACCTTCGAGGATTGGGGCATTCTCGAGAATAATGACCAGTTTTCCAAAGTTATAACAAATGGGTGTATGGCTTTGTGGAGTAGAGTTGCGAATGTCGGGGGCATTCGGGTGGCGTGGGTAAGGAAGAGGCTGCGGCCAGGGTCGAACAAACGACTAGCCGTCTAGGTTGGAACTGTGGTGGTGGACGATAAGGAGGACGAAAATGATTCACGGGATGGTAAATCACTTTCGACGCTTTGATTTGCCACCGTATATCCGGAGGAGAAATTTTTCTTTTTCTTGTCTTCCTTATGCTCGTATTCCATAAGAACACGATTCTTTTCTTCACATGATATGGCCATATTTACCACATCATGATAGAAATCCGTGTCACGGATATT
This sequence comes from Hyparrhenia diplandra, assembly GCA_015847255.1. Classification (NCBI taxonomy): domain Eukaryota; kingdom Viridiplantae; phylum Streptophyta; class Magnoliopsida; order Poales; family Poaceae; genus Hyparrhenia; species Hyparrhenia diplandra. The sequence continues at coordinate 103,368 of JADLZK010008126.1, read as the reverse complement.
CATCATGGCATGGAGCTTTGGATGAAGGCCTCGGATAAACCACTCCTTCTTCTTTCTATCTGTATTCACAAGTTCTGTAGCATATTGTGACAGATGATTAAACTTGCCCACATACCGCAATACGGAGTCTTCTCCTTGTTTTAAGGCTAAGAACTCATCTAACTTCTTAGCCATAACCCCTGCTTTGGAATGAAATGAGCACGAAAGGCATGCTTGAATTCATCCCGGGTGATTTGGTGTCCAACAGTTTCGGCTTTGAAATTATTCCACCAAGCTCGGCGGTATTCCGAAGCCAAGTTGCGCAAAGAAAGAGGGGCTTCGATGATCCGTACAAGTCATCAATTCAAACTTTTCCTCCATAGCACGAAGCCAATCATTTGCCTCTAATGGCTCATCGGCTCTACTAAAGATTGGAGGTTTTGTGCCAGTGAACTTTGGATAAGAAGTTTCGTCTTCTTCATCATCCTGTCGACCCTTGTGGCCATGACGATTGTTCGACTCGAGCTACTTCTGTATCAAACGAGAGTTCTCGATAGTAGCTTGAACGAGCCGCAATGGCATCGGTCGGTTTGTTGGGACCGGTGGAGGGTTTGGAAGGTCACCCCTATTCTCGAGAGGCGGGCATCGTTGTTGTGTGACATCCGTTTTCAAAACAAAACTATATAACACCCAACCAAGTTTATTGAACTTCAAAAGAAAAACAAATGAAAACAACACATATCACTTATTCTTAAAAAAAAGGGGTTCCATTCTACATCTACCCCGGGCTCGGGTAGGAGGATCTAAAGGTTTAGCAAGAACGGGATTGATATTACTTAACCCAAACCACATTAAAGGGGAAGGTAATATTAACAATTGATTTAAACATGATGCATGAATCGAACCTACGTAACAATCAATAAAAACTTTTTGCATTAAAGATTTTATAAGTAGGGCTTTATATAATGCTACTCCACTTATATCCTTTTGAAATTGGATAAGAAGGTTCTTCAATAGATTAAGATAAGAGAATAAGCAATTTGGACCAAAGTAAGAATAAAATTAGTTTGACCCAAATCATTTTGAAGTTTTATAAAGTAATGCTACGGTAACAATAATAACGGGAGGCTCCGATACCAGCGATAAATGTAACCTTCCAAATTACAGGGGGCCCACATGTACTAATTATCGGTTCAACAACCTTAAATAGTCACATATGTTCACCTATAACCTGAAAAGCACTATTAACTTTTCCAACCAGGATCCGTTACGAGGTCATTGCAGTATTACAACAATTTTCATACATAATCAGAGTAGACAAATGGAAGATTTATATTACAATACTTTTACAACCATTTATTTGAAACAAGTTTGGCAATATACAAAGTAGGAGTAGCGATAGGTTTAATTATACAAAACACACCACTAGACCCCGCCCACGGGTCTCACTTCTTACTCATCATCACTTTCTTCTGTCGAACCGTCATGCAACACGGTCCGGTGCGGACATGACTCCCGTGTCCCGCAACATGGGTCAACAAACCCCGAGCGCGGGAGTACTCAACAAGACTTACCCGACTAAAGAAAATAGGAGAAGACTCGGGAATGCTTTGGTCTAATAGGAATCAAGGTAAGGCTTTTAGCAAGAATCAAGGACTCTTTTTGCGAGAAAAAAAGCTTTCTAGAAGTGAATCCTTACTTTCAACATTTTAATTTCAATTTAGTTTCTCACCTACTCTAGGTGATCTTACACTATAGCAAACACTTGTAGAAGTTCCATCACTTATTCCATCTCTTTCTTGTTCCATAATTAATCTCGATGTAGTCGGAAACCGAGTCTCCATATCCGAAAGCACGGCGATTTTGAAATCGATTAACCCAAATGGGAGTTCTTTCCACACGACATATGTAGCACCTAAGCTTGCATATATCAACCCTTTCTTGGATACTCAAAAGCGGAACCGCGTCCCACGCCACCCGAGAATACCGTACACCTCCAATCCGGGACTTTAACCCACGAGGGTAACATGTACTCCCGCCATCTCTCCACTCCCAAAGTCGGCGGTTGTATGCGTTTCGATTTGACACCCCCAAGATCGGGCTTACCGGAGTATGCGCCGGAACTAGGGTCGACCGTGATGGGGTAACACCCATGACAGACGGCGTGCCTTTGGTCCAACGACCTCGGGCGCAAATTGCGTTCCATAGTCTCGGTCCACATGACTTACACATTTCCAGTCCTTAATCGACAAGCCGAAAATACTACACGAGACTCCATTCTCGGTGCAAATTACCCGACCGGTCTCAATTTCAAAACCATATCCCAATGGTTCCATCATATAACATCCTTGTTCATCAAAAGCCTCTTCGGGCTATCATAAGGGACTTGTCACATTTTGACTCAAAAGTCTAACTAATATAGCCAGGCTAAGTGTTCTAGCATTTTAGCAAAACAGGTTATCAAGGTAGATATTGCAATAAACAAGGAATGGTAATGCATCAATGAGGTTATCACTCAACTCCTATCACCTAATGCAAAGCATAAAGCAAAGGTGATATAAAGCTTTGAAAAACACAAGGAAATGTTTAAATGAACCGGGGCTTGCCTTGATCGGTGAAATAGCTTGACTTCGGGACGACGGATCGCGATAATCGAACTCGAATCAACAAGATAGCCTTCTTCTCGAGGCTTGATCAACGACTTCATGATCTTCTTCGTTCACTACACGAGAGAATAATGTATGCTTAACATGATGCCATGCATATAAACATGAGGTGCGAGAGTGCATGGAATGAAAAACAACTTAAGTACAACTTTCCTTCACGATAAAGTTGCAACCTAACAAAATTAACTTGTTGAACTACTCTACGAGATATCATCACCATTGCCTAAGGAGTTCTCAAGGACCACTTGATAAAGACATGGTTTAGGGTTCACAAAACAATCCAAAATTCACCCAAAACCCTAAGTTAGAAAGCATTAAACACTTTGTTTCTCACATGAAATGATAGGGTATAAGATAATAGAAATTTTAACTTTCTCAAAACAAGCTCAAAAATTTTATACAAGTAGGTCAGGTCATAAAACAGTACCAAAATAATTTTCATGATTTTTGGATAAATAAAATAATTATTAAAAATCAAGGAAGATGCATTTTTCAATTAAAATTTGTATTTTTAAATCATGCCAAAAGTATTTACAATTCAAGTTTCAAATTTTTTCATGGATAGACATACTCATGGGAAGGCTACACAAAAATTTTTAGAATTTTTGATCTAGTATTTGAATTTATATGAAATTTGGAAAATCGAGACACTATTTAAATAAATGAAATTGAATAAAACATTTGATAAATGAAAAATGGGTTTTGGGCTGAATTCGGCCTGTTACTGTCGTGGCCCGATTCGCGCTCCGCGGCCCACAAGGAACGATATGTAACGGACCGCCCCTGTGGAAACGATGTTGGGCGGCCCGGCATGAACAAAGATGCTTGGCCCGGCCTTCGCGTTCGCGTGCAGTGCGCGTGCGCTCACCGGCGGCGGCGCGCTAGCGCCACCGTCTTGGCGCAGCGGCGGCGTGTTCGGCGCCGCGGCGAAGGTCGGAATGGAAAACCGATTGCATAAACGTGGCCGGGAGCTCACCGGGGTTCTAGGACGGGGGCTTGGTCGGGCGGAGCGGGCCGGAGATGGGTCGGCGACGGGAGCGGCGGCGACGACGGCGACGGCCATTGCCGGCGGCGAGCTGGGGCTTGGGAAAAACCAACGAGCCGCTCATGACCACGATGTCTAGGCGACTCAAAAGAACCAACTGGTTGGGGCGAAACGCTCACCGAAACGGCCGGGCGACGGCGAGGTCGAGGGCGGCGCGCCCGCAACGGCGTCGGGAGAAGACGGCGACTCGGGCGATTCCGACGGCGGGGCGGGCTGTGGCTGGGCTCCGTGGTACGCAAGAAGGTTGCGGCTCTGCTGGGCAAGATGGTTTGGCAAGAAAGACGATGACGGTGGCGTCGCGGCACGCGGAGGAGGAGGACGAAACCGGCGGCGGCGATTTTGGAAAAAGAGAAAACGGCAAATGACCATGGCCTATTTATAGGAGAGGAGGGCATGGGAAGGTAGCCGGAGGAGTCACGAAGGCGCCCAGTGGTCGGCGTCGAGCGAGATCGACGGTGGACGGCGGCGCGATTCTTCTTGCCGCGGTGGCAACGGTGGGTTGGGTTGGCCGAGGTACTGTTCATCCCCCCAAATCCAACCCTAATCTAAACTTTTCAAATTACTCTCAAAATTTGAACTGAACTCAAAATTTTCCAAAAAGTAACCCCCTTAATTTTTCAAGATCTACAACTTTCACAATTGGACCATTTTCAAATTCAGCCTCTAAGTTTGACTTTTTAAAAAGCAGTTTCAAAATTTGAAATTTGAATTCAAAATTACTTTTAAAATCATGTAATAACTTGAAAAACTTTGTACATGACTTTTGTTCCTCTCAACAAGATCTATAAACTGGTTTTTGGAAGTTTTCTCAAATTTTGCATAAATTTTGAAATATTGAAAAGGGGGCAATTATGGTTTAAATGAACTTCAAAATTGCTTCAAAATTTTGAACTAAACTTTGAAAACTCAAAATACCAACTTTGTTCAGTTTTGAAAACTCTACAAAAATGCTTTAATGACCATACCCAAAATCTTGATAGATTTTAAAATAAAGAAAAAGGGAGAAATTAGGGTTTCAAGTTTAGGGTTTCCGGCAAGGGGGACAGTTTCCGGAATCTGGTTTCTCTCGCATCTTTTCGACTGACATTGCAACCAAGCATAAAATAAACTTATTTTAGTTCAATGCAACACATGGTGGGCTAAACATGGATGCTTTGCAATAATCATGATGACATGTCGTTTTTAGTGTTAATAACACCGGGGGTGTTACAGTTATGGGCTATTAGAAAAAAATGGGCACGTGCCCGCAAAAGAACAAAACAATGGGTACTTTGATGCCCGCCTGGAAAAAAAAAGAGAAACAGAAAAAAAATAAGAGAAGAAATAATGGACAAGTGTCCGAGGGCGAGTAGAGCCCACTTCTTAGAAAAATAATAAAAGGCTAGCCCATACCATCTCAAAAGCAGAGAAACATCATGATAGAAAGAACACTAAAAAAAAATAATATTTTCACTTGCACATTTCGATCTAAGGGTATGACGCCTCCCTCCTATAATCCAGAGTTTGACTCGACAATACAAACAAGGTAAGTATGCAATTTTGCCATGACTTAATAAAAAGAATTTAACCATGGAGCATGACTAATTTTATTTGCAAAAATATTCAAAGTAACCAAGCCTGTCTGCATGATATAAGTAAATGATAGAAATCCTGCCTATTTCCATCATGCAATTATTCAAGGAATTGTGGTAATCATTTTCTTTAAATGCTAACAAAGAAGGAAAGTTTGGAATAAATTTATATGTCAATCTCTTGGGACTACTAGAGATGGGACTTACTTAGCTTCTCAGTTTACTCGAGGACGAGTAAAAGCTAAGTGTGGGGGTCTTGTTGGCGGTCATTAACCATCATTTCGTACCGCCAACTCAGGTCCATTTCAAGGGAAATAATGTCAAATATATCACATAAACCCTTACTACTAACCCCATTCCATGCATATGTGTAGAAGATCTATTTCGCAGAATTTTAGTAGAAAGCGATGGAAATGCGCAAAAAGAAGCGCATCACGGGAAGTACGAAAAGGCCAAGAGGAGGGAACCGGCCATGACACGTTGCAAAAGGCCGGAGCACCAATACTTCCCGCACAAATATCCCAGCCCAAGCCTACAAAAGTGGAGGCCCAAGTCCAACATAAAATCATACCGGGCCGCAGGACATGGGTTCAATGTTTTGGGCATAACTTTCTCATACGAAATCGGATTTTAGCGATCCACCACTCAAAACGAAGCTTACTCCGAGGCCCACACACTCACGTGAAATTTCAGCCCAAACGGAGCCAAAAAAGGGGCGGCCGGCGTGGCCGGCCCAAAAATGACGCCGTTCGGGCCCATCTTTCTCTGGCGGTTTGTCCCGGGTCCGTAGCGGCGGTTGCATGCGGTGCATTTCGGGTTACCGCCATGTTTTCCCGCCAACACACCACGAGTGAAGCATGACCATCCATTCTCCTCCTCCCTCCACTATAAATTGAGGGGCACACCCCCCTCTCTAACACACACCATTGCAAGGATCAAGAGCACCACTACACATTTGAGTTTCCACTCCTATTAGCTATAGAGTTGAGTAGTGGGGAGATGTGAGGAGAAGCACGTGGAAGTACCGGACTTTGTCGGTGTCTCCCGCTCTTGTACCTCGGCGAACATCATTCTTCGGTGAAGCTCCTACTCTCGCTAAGTGAGTGTTCGTGTGTTCTTATAGTTTTTATTGTCTATTGCTCTAGCTTTACTTTACATTTACTTATCTCGCGGGTTCGTCGTTTGCCCTTGTGGCGGATGCTCTAGGAGAGGGCCCCGATGAAGACGGGATACCCCGATCGACGCTAGAGTACGTGATAAGTAGCGTAGACGTGGTGTCTAAGCTACGAGTCACCTTCGTTTACTAATCGAGTCCACGGTAGTGAGGTAGGCGGCGGAGGTGACAGCCCCGTTTGTCCTTAGTACTCCTCCACGTCCCACAGGCGGTAGTCCGGAGGCCGGACCCTTCTAGCGTATCGAGGAGAGCCGGTGGCTATGTGAGTAAGTAGAAGTAGTGTATCGTTATCCTAGACGTAATAGCTATAAGAGTCCATCTCTACCATTCCATCTCGCCCTTGGGTTGTCCTTGGACGATTAGCTAGAAGAGAATCTATCTCGTTCCCCGGGAAAAATACGATACCCCTCGAATACTTCCGGGTGAAGTGCTACAACGGTATTTCCGTGCGCTTGCGACTATTACGCTTACGCTAAGAAACACCAACATGGGCCGGCCCAGCCAGGAGATCCGCCCGCGTGGCAACTTAGGCGGGGGCGGTTTCGTCTTTACACCCTCGCCCTCACACCACGCCGCTGACGCGTGGGGTCACGGCCCCCACCTGTCATCTTTTCCATCTCCCCACCTCTCTGTTTCTCTTCTCGAACGGGGATGCACCGGGCACCGCCCCGCGCGCGTCCGTTCCACCCTTCACCGCATCGCGCCCAGGAGCCACGCTCCCACTCGCCTCACGCTCGCCCGCCCGTGATTTGCGCTCACACAACGGCCTAGCGAAGGGACAGGCGAGGGTAAAGGCGACGCCGTGCGTCACCATGGGAGGTAAAGCAACGCCGCCACCATTCCATGGTCGCCTCCGTGTTCCCCCCTCGGAGGCGCCGCGGATTCGAATTCATGGACACCGTGAGGCCACGTCGCCCGAATTCTCCCGTCCACGCCTTCAAACCCCGCTCCAAGCTGCCGCCGCTCCCGCCCCCCTCCCCCCGTTCTTTGCCGCGGCCGCCTATAAAACCAGCACCCCCGGGTGCTAGGGTTTCCATCCCCTTGCGCCGCCACTGGTGGCAACCACACCATCGTCCACGCCTCGACCCGACCGGAGGAGAAGAAGGGGGAAGAAGGAGAAGAAGGGGGCGGGGAAGAAGAGAAGCCGGAGCCATCCGCCGTCGCTGCTACCGCCGGAGCTCGCAGGAGTGACGCCGGGAGCCGCAGCTGGACCGCGAGCCGGAGCTGGAGAGGAGAACCGCGAGCACGAACCCGCAGAGAGCCGAACCGCGAGCCCGTACACGCCGCGCCGCCTCGCCACAACCGCAGCCGACCCAAGGTGAGCACGACCGTCACGCCCCGCGCTCACCCCGACCTCGCCGCCGCGTTCCCACTTCACGGTGAAGATCTCTAGTTTGGTTTTGGCTAATTAGTGACACCTAAGGACTAATCTCTCGATGCTAAGTGTTTGATTAGATTGGAGATTGGTCATGCTGGAGTTGGTGCATTGTGATCATGGATGAAGGGTCAAGGTGATCCAAAAGTTGATCAAGCATGCAACTCGGTGGAGTTTCGAGATCAAAGGTCCCAAGGCAAAGGTATGACCATAGGGCTTTTGATTTCACACCCAAGACACCATAGAGGGTGTGGGTGGTTATAGGATCGATAAGCCGTACTATAAAGAGGGGAAAACTTTCATGCATATCGATCCTCACGTGCCTTTAGGTTCAAGTCTCATATGCATGCATTCTAACCTAAAGTGCTAACTCCGTCCTTGTCGAAAAAGGTTTCGAAAATGCTAGCACATGGTGTCGAGGTGTTCTTCGGCGTGTCGGCAACAAGAAACAAGTGACGGAAGTCGGTTTGGAGCAAAGGCGAAGGAACGGCGACAAAACGACGAGTTTTCGCAGCTCTGGCGTGACCGGACGCACCGACCGGAAGCTGGTCGGCGACCGGACGGTCCGGCCGGTCGCGTCTGGCGAGAGCATGTTTGGGAGCTTTCGGCCGAGGGCGACCGGACCTTGATGACCGGATGCTTCCGGTCTTGGCCGCCGGAGCACCGATCGGACGCTACGACCGGACGCTCAAGGGCGCAGTCCAGCGCCGGTTTTGGCTTGTCGGTTGTGACCGGACCCACCGACCGGACTCACCGGTGAGTCCGGTCGATCAAGGTCCGGTCAGGCCGCAGAAAGTGTGTTTTCCACCCTTTCCACCACATGTCGTGGTGTGGCCTATATATACCACCTTGGCTGCCACTTGCTCTCTCTTTTTTGGTCATTTTGAATCACTCCTAACACCTTTGAGCAAGCAAGCAAGCCTCCCTCCTCTCTCACTCTTGATTTGAGCTTCATTCTTGAGAGAAGAGTTGATCCAAGTGCATTGCATCGAGTTCTTGCATCTAGAGGCACTTGGAGATCGTTGTGAGACGGTGGATTTCCCGTTTCTCTTGGAGGCACCGCTCCTAGCCGGCTTGGTGAAGTGGTGGAGTTGTTGGCAAGAAGAGGTGATTGTTTCTTGGCCACCTCCGGTTGATTTGTGAGAGGATTACGCACTCCGCGTCAGGAAGACAAAGTGTAAGGAATACATTGCTCGTGCTTTGGGTACCACACTTGTTGAGTGGTGTGTTGAGGCTAGCAAGGGCACCGCCTAGCTCAAACACCATCCTTGTGTTGGTCGGCACAACCGGAGAGTAGTTGTCGGTGTACAAGCGAACTCCGGGTGAACAAATCGACTTGTTCATTGTCTTGGTGATTGGTTCTCCATCTCATTGTGTTGATTGGTTCATCCTCTTCCCGGTGATTGGTTCATAGCCTCTACAAGTCGGTATAATAAGTCTCTCACTCGTGCATTACTTTGCTAGATTACTTTGAGTAGAGAGCTAGCACTTGCTTGTGTAGGTTGTTCTTGCTAGCATAAGGACCATACAAGGATTGTTCACTAGTTAGAGTAGTGACATAGCTCTTGTGTGACATAGAGATCATAGAATTTATTTAGAATTGTCTCTAGAGGCTTGCAAGACAATAGAGCTAGCGCAAACCGCTTTACGCCGTGTTTTATACTAATCGGTTTGTTTAGTTGAGCTTGTAGAAAATTTTTATAGGCTATTCACCCCCCCTCTAGCCATCTAGGACCTTACAAGTGGTATCGGAGCTGTGGTCACCATTTTTGAAGGCTTAACAACCTTGGTGTGATAGTATGGCTAATGTCGTGTTCAACCATGTTGGGGGAAAGCCTCCTTTCTTTGATGGGGTCAAGAATTTTGATTATTGGAAGAGATGCATGAGGATGTACTTGGGATCAATCAATGACCAAGTATGGGAAGTGACCGAGAAGGATTATGTCATCCTTGATCCTACCAACCTCACTCCCACCGACAAGTCAAACAAGCAATGCAACACCATGGCATTGAACACATTGTACAATGGCACGGATGTCAAGGTGTTTGAGGGCATCAAGGACCTTGAGAAGGCAAGTGAAGTGTGGGAGAAGCTATGTGAGACCTATGAGGGCACTAAGGTGGTGAAAAGTGCCAAATTGTATGTTCTCAAGAGTGAGTTTGAGAACTTCAAGATGAAGAAGGATGAGACCATTCCGAGACATTTCATAGGCTCCAAGTAATTGTGAATGATCTCAAGGCATTGGGTGTGAAGACCCTAGATCGTGACTTTGGGCACAAATTCTTGATGTGCTTGCCCAAGAGATTTGCCATGTTGAGGAAGATACTCTTTAGAGGTGCATTGGACACAATGACACCTAGTGACTTGCTTGGAGAGGTGCTAACCGATGAGCAAGTTGATGGCATGGAAGATGAAGTGGAGAAGGAAGAAGACAAGAACAAGAAGGTTGTGGCATTCAAGGCCGCCACCACCTCATCCAAGGTCAAGGGCAAGTCCAAGGCTCAAGAAGAAGATGATAGGGAAGTCAATCTTGATGAGATAGATCAAGAGTTTGCTATGTTTGTGAGGAACTTCAATAAGGTCTTGAAGGGCAAGAAGTTTGGCCAAGGCTCTAGAAGAAGAAATGACTTATCCAAGAGCAATGAAGAGCCAAGAAAGTGCTTTGAGTGTGATAGCCCTTATCACATCCTTGCCGATTGCCCAATCAAGAAAGAAAAAGAGATGCACAAGGCAAACAAGGGTGGTAAGACCAACAAGAAGAGCAAATCAATGACATTCAAGAAGACAAATGATGGTGCATTTGTTTGCTCTTGGGATAGTGATGGTTCATCCGATGAAGAGGAATAGAAGCCCAAGGCCATGAGTGCAATTGGTCAACACAAGACATCATCCCTCTTTGGCTCATCACCTTCATGCTTCATGGCTAAGGCCACTAAGGTATCATTGCATGAGCATGATGAACTAAGTGATAATGAAGTAAAATATGATAGTGATAGTGATGATGATGATGATGAACCCACTAGAGATGATCTTTTAGAGATGCTTAAGACTAAGGACAAGGAATGTAAAGCTTTACAAAAGAGTGTAAAAACTCTTGAGCAAAACTTTAGGAAGCTAGAGGCCACCCATGAGGGTCTAAAGGAAGACCATGGGGAATTGGAGCTAGCTCACACAAGGCTTCAAAAAGCCCATGCCTTGCTCTTAGAGAAGAATGATAGAGCTTGCTCAATCATCAAGAAGGATGTTGGTTCAAAATGTGACATCATAGATGAAACCCTTGTGGTTGATGTTGAAGAACCATCTATTCCTTCCACATCCACATCAACCCACTCAAGCTCTACTACTAGTGATGGAGTAATTTTAGATTCATCACTAAAGGTTGAGAATGAGACTCTCAAAAGAGAGGTGGATGAGCTCACCCACTCCTTGAGGAAGGCATATGGTGGGGATGCCCGCTTGCTAAAGTGCTTGGGTAGCCAAAGGTTTTCCCTTAACAAGGAAGGCTTAGGCTATGTCCCAAAGAAAGGCAAGAAGGCCTTTGTTACTCCAAAGCCTAGCTTTGTGAAGAGCAATAGGCTCTATTGCAATAGATGCAAGCAAGTGGGGCATCAAGAGCTAAAATGTGCTAAAATCAACATGAACAAGAAATCAAGCAAAGTGCATTCCATATCTTTTGATTCTTGTTATTTGCTTACCAAGGGTGAGAAGGGTGTCAAGGCAAAGTTTGTTGGTACACCCATTGTTGGCCCAAAGAAGAAGGCAATTTGGGTACCAAAGGCTTTGGTTGCTAACCTCCAAGGACCCAAAGGCAAATGGGTACCTAAATATTATTGATTTCCTTGTAGGTAAATTACAAGATTGGGGGCAACCATTGGATTCTTGATAGTGGGTGCACTCAACATATGACCGGTGATGCAAGGAAGTTCAACATCATTGATTCAACTCAAGAGAATGGCAAGCCTATTACATTTGGTGATAGCAAAAGTGGCAAGATTCAAGGCATTGGCAAGGTTGCAATAACCAATGACTTGACACTATCAAATGTGGCATTAGTTGACATATTGAAGTACAATTTGCTTTCGGTGGCACAAATTTGTGATCTTGGTTACAAGTGCATCTTTGGTGAAGATAGTGTTGAGATAGTAAATACAAAAGATTCAAGCTTGATCTTCAAGGGAATAAGATTTGATAACCTCTACCTTGTGGATTTTAGTGCTAGTGAGACACAAATTAGTACATGCTTGATATCTCAATCTAGCATGGGTTGGCTATGGCATAGAAGGCTTGGTCATGTTGGCATGAAGCAACTCAATAAGTTAGTGACTCATGATCTAGTAAGGGGCTTGAAGGATGTTCACTTTGACAAGGACAAGCTATGTAGTGCATGTCAAGCCGGCAAGCAAGTTGCCAATACTCATCCAAAGAAGAGCTTCATGAGTACTTGCAAGGCATTTGACTTGATCCATATTGACTTGTTTAGCCCAACCGCATACACAAGCATTGGTGGCAACAAGTATGGATTTGTGATTGTGGATGACTATACAAGATTCACTTGGGTGTTCTTTCTCAATGACAAGAGTGATGTGTACTCTTTGTTCAAGACATTTCTCAAGAGGGTGCACAATGAATTTGATATCATAGTGAAGAAAGTGAGAAGTGACAATGGTAGTGAGTTTAAGAACACAAGAGTTGATGAGCTATGTGATGATTATGGAATCATGCATCAACTTTCGGCCAAGTACACACCACAATCAAATGACCTAGTTGAGAGAAAGAATAGGACTCTCATTGAGATGGCAAGATCAATGCTTAGTGAATACAATGTGAGTCAATCATTTTGGGCCGAAGCAATCAACACCGCATGCCACTACATCAATAGATTGTATTGTCATCCCATGATGAACAAGACACCTTATGAGCTATTGAATGGAAGAAAGCCAACCATTGCATACTTTAGAGTATTTGGATGCAAATGCTACATATTGAAGAAGGGTGCAAGACTTGGCAAGTTTGACAAGAGGTGTGATGAAGGATTCCTACTTGGTTATTCCACCACAAGCAAAGCATATAGAGTGTGGAACAACTCAAGTGGAGTGCTAGAAGAAGTCCATGATGTTGAATTTGATGAAACCAATGGGTCCCAAGATGAAGATGAGACCCTCAATGATGTTAGTGGAACTCAATTGGTAAATGCCATGAGAGGCATGGACATTGGTGATATTAGGCCAACTCAAGTTGATGATGACAAAGATGAAGTGCAAATCACTCAAGCTAGTGGTGCTCAAGTTCAAGATCAACAACAAGCTAGTACATCATCTCAAGCAACAACAAGTGATCAACCAAACTCAAGCAATCAAGTACCAATACTCCAAAGCTCAAGTGTTGCTAGAGATCATCCAATTGATCAAATTGTTGGTGATATTGCAAGTGGAGTGCAAACAAGAGGAAGGCTAGCGGCATTTTGTGAACATTTTGCATTTGTGTCACAAGAAGAGCCCGAAAAGGTTGGTGATGCCTTGAAGCATGAAGAATGGGCCATTGCAATGCAAGAGGAGCTCAATAACTTTGATAGAAACAAGGTTTGGGAATTGGTAGAGAGACCAAAGGACTACAATGTCATTGGAACCAAATGGGTTTTCAAGAACAAGCAAGATGAAGATGGCATTGTTGTGAGAAACAAAGCAAGACTAGTTGCACAAGGTTACACTCAAGTTGAGGGTCTTGACTTTGATGAAACATATGCTCCGGTTGCAAGATTAGAGGCAATTAGAATTCTATTGGCCTATGCATGTGCACACAACATCAAGCTCTATCAAATGGATGTCAAGAGTGCCTTTCTCAATGGCTTCATCAATGAGCTAGTGTATGTTGAGCAACCGCCTGGTTTTGAAGATTACCATCATCCCAACCATGTGTACAAGTTGAACAAGGCATTGTACGGGTTGAAGCAAGCACCTAGAGCATGGTATGAGAGGTTGAGAGACTTCTTACTCAAGAAAGGCTTCAAGATGGGCAAAGTTGACACTACTCTATTCACCAAGAAGATTGGGAAGGATTTGTTTGTCATGCAAATATATGTTGATGATATCATCTTTGGATCAACAAATCAAGAGTATTGTGAAGAGTTTGCCAAGATGATGGCAAAAGAGTTTGAAATGTCTATGCTTGGAGAGCTTACATATTTCCTTGGTCTTCAAATCAAGCAAATGAAGAATGGCACCTTCATTAGTCAAGGGAAATACTTTAGAGACATGGTCAAGAGGTTTGGATTGTAAGATGCCAAGGGCATCAATACACCAATGGGTACCAATGGATCATTGGACAATGATGAAAGTGGCAATATGGTTGATCAAAGGTACTATAGGTCATTGATTGGAAGCTTACTCTATGTGACCGCTTCTAGGCCCGATGTGATGTTTAGTGTGGGCAAGTGTGCAAGATTTCAATCCTCACCTAGAGAGAGTCATCTCACCGCATCAAAAAGAATATTGAGGTACTTGAAGCACACACAAAATGTTGGGCTATGGTATCCCAAGGGGTCAAACTTTGAGCTTATTGGATATTCGGACTCCGACTATGGGGGATGCAAGGTTGATAGAAGAAGCACAAGTGGCACTTGTCAATTCCTTGGAAGATCTCTAGTGTCTTGGTCCTCAAAGAAGCAAACCGGTGTGACACTTTCAACCGCCGAGGCCGAATACATTAGTGCTTTGGTAGTTGTTGTGCACAATTGCTATGGATGAGATCAACATTGAAGGATTATGGATTTGATTTCCATCATGTGCCTTTGTATTGTGACAATGAAAGTGCTTGCAAGATGACTCAAAACCCGGTCCAACATACAAGAACCAAGCACATTGACATAAGACATCACTTCATTAGAGATTATCAACAAAAGGGTGACATTGCTATTCAACCTATTGGCACCGAAGATCAATTGGCCCACATCTTTACAAAGCCACTAGATGAGAAGAGGTTTTGCAAGCTAAGAAATGAGTTGAATATCCTTGACTTCTCCAACATGAGTTGAATGCACCTCACTATCATGACATGCCCCTCCATCAAGAAAGCAAAGGTATCATTGTTTGACATGGCATTCATGATAACTAAGGACTTGTTAGAACATATAGACATATAACTTGTGCCTTAGGAAGCATTCATGGAAAATAAAAGGATTTCAATGTATGTATGCCATCACTATTGCTCTTTATGTTTGATTGACCTAGTGATGACATATGACATGTTTATGGGCTTGCAATCTCAAGTGTTGA
This sequence comes from Hyparrhenia diplandra, assembly GCA_015847255.1. Lineage (NCBI taxonomy): Eukaryota > Viridiplantae > Streptophyta > Magnoliopsida > Poales > Poaceae > Hyparrhenia > Hyparrhenia diplandra. The sequence continues at coordinate 88,286 of JADLZK010008126.1, read as the reverse complement.
ATTTGGCTATCTTTTCACACATATGCTTCAACATAGGCAAGATAACCCTTGTCATGAGGTGTGAAGAAGCTTGTCTTTGGTTCAAACCGAAATATATGTTTGACAAGTGATCCAAATTTGACCAAATTTGAGCACTATTCTCTCTTCCATAACACAACATGGTCATACCTTTTGTGGAAATTGTCGACAAAGGGGGAGAGATTAGTGCATGAAAGGTTTTGGAAAATTAAAAATTTCACATGTTTTTGAAAACCTCTCATGTGGTTCATGAGTTAACAAGTGGTTCACACAAGTAGGGGAGCAAGCTCAAAACAATTTGTTGCATTTGATTGTGCACTAACATATGACTTGCTCATTGCACATGTATTTAAATTCTATATACATGCTTGTGTGGTGTACGCTAGTTGAGTAAGATGCTTTACAAGTGGTTGATAACTAGCATGCATAGGAGCTAGCTAGATTTTTTAAATTCCGCTCTTAATTCAAGTACCTTGCTTATAAAGTGATCTCACGTGGTACTCTGAGTTTTGATGAAAATCTAGTTACCTTGATGCTTGTATGGTGAAAATGGCGCAACTCCGATTGGTATCACGCTTCAAAGGTCCATTTCTTTCACCCTAAGCATCATTTTGGTAACATAGCTCACCCTCAATTTGGGTACCACACTTGTTGAGTACCACACTTGTTGAGTGGTGTGTTGAGGCTAGCAAGGGCACCGCCTAGCTCAAACACCATCTTTGTGTTGGTCGGCACAACCGGAGAGTAGTTGTCGGTGTACAAGCGAACTCCGGGTGAACAAATCGACTTGTTCATTGTCTTGGTGATTGGTTCTCCATCTCATTGTGTTGATTGGTTCATCCCCTTCCCGGTGATTGGTTCATAGCCTCTACAAGTCGGTATAACAAGTCTCTCACTCGTGCATTACTTTGCTAGATTACTTTGAGTAGAGAGCTAGCACTTGCTTGTGTAGGTTGTTCTTGCTAGCATAAGGACCATACAAGGATTGTTCACTAGTTAGAGTAGTGACATAGCTCTGGTGTGACATAGAGATCATAGAATTTATTTAGAATTGTCTCTAGAGGCTTGCAAGACAATAGAGCTTACGCCGTGTTTTATACTAATCGGTTTGTTTAGTTGAGCTTGTAGAAAATTTTTATAGGCTATTCACCCCCCTCTAGCCATCTAGGACCTTACACACGGGAGCGCGAGGCCGGCCTCTCGCTGTTTGCACACCGCATCGCGCACGCCGGAGCACGGCTAGACCACGTGACCGGCCCTACCGAGCCATCTTGGCTCGAACGCCCGATGCCGGACGCCGCCGTCGCCATGGCACATGCCATCCATGGCGGGCGCCCGCGTTCGGCGACACCGCAAAGCAAGCCAAGCCACCGGTCACCACGGTCGTTGCCGCCGTGCTCTGAGTAGAAAGGCGCCGCCTTTTTGGCCGGGATCGGGACCTAGGTGCCCGGTCATGGCACCTTGCCGGCGTGATGCCGATCGGGCGCGCCCGCGCGCGTTCTTGCGCGTTCCGCACAACTCCGGCCACCTCGGCCGGGCGAGGGTTGGCCGCCGGTGCGCCATGGCCCGTTGAACCCAACCGTCGAGTTGGTTGGGCCGAAAAGGAGCTGCCTTGGCCTCGTGCCGCGCGATCGCCATGCCGCCGAACTCCGTGTGCGTGCCTTCGCCGCGCGGACTCCGCCCCGGGTTTTGGTCGCCGTGGTGGCGGTATGCGCCGCCTCGGGGACACGTCCGGGTGGACAAGAGGCCGGGCGGGGCTTTCCTCGCCCTAGCCGCGATGCCACCATCCGCCGCCGACGCGCAACCACGTTGCCGCCGTGGGCTGGGCCGATTTGGGCATCGTCGCCGGACTACATCGCCATCGCGATGACCTCCGTGGACGCCCCGGTGCCGATTCAAAAAGAAAAAGGACAGCTTGGAGTCCCTACGCCGCCCTAGGCGCCTCGCCGCCAAGCGCCGCCGCCTTGTCGCGTGCGCCGACGAGCCTGAGCGCCTAAAACCGCTACCGCCCGCCCCGCTTGCCGCGACAACGCCAAGATGCCCCGGAGCTGTAGCCGCCCTTGGAGAAGGATCTCGGAGACACGAAGACGCCGGATTTGGCGAGCTCGCCGCCCGACCAAACGCCGCCGCGAAAGCGAGTTGGGGGGAAAGAAGAAGGAGGGGTGTGGTGCACCCGGTGCACCGAGCACCCGGCCAGGAGGAGAAGGTGGACAGAGTCTACCGTGGACCACGTGGTGGTCCATAGACCGCCAACGCGCGTCCACCATGGACCGGGCGCACCAGCCTAGCCAGCCCACGCAACCCAATAGGAGCCCAAGAGCGCCACATGGCGTAACCCCACGACACGTGTCGGGGCCAGCCCGCCCATCCGGCCCAAACTCGGCCCATGTCCAGCCCACCGCCCGCCAAGGCCCGTCCAAGCCCATTTGCCCGTTGACCTTGTCAACGCCGACGTCATCTTGACGTCGGCCAGTCCCACCCGGCCCGGAGGAATCGTGGGACCCGCGTGGCGTCATGCTGACGTCATCCGGCCCCACATGTCAGCCACGGAACCATACCCTGGTGCTGGTGTCATGCTGATGTCAGCACAGCCAACCGGAAACTGCCAAGTGTCGGCCCCTGGTTTAAACCCTGTTTTCCAATTTTAGAAGTGTTCTCAGACTTTTAAAATTCATAGAAAATTCATACGATTTCAGAAAAATATGAAACCAGTGTCCAAATTTTTCTAAAATCATCCTCTACGTCATAGGTTTATCCATGAGTGGATTTGGGTCTTTGTAATTTCATTTGCTTCTTTGTGATATTCCAAATGGTTGCTAATCGCAACCATTTAGCTTCGCGTTCACGGGACCGGAGGAGAGTCGTCGGAGGACCTTGACGATCGGGACTTCGACCCGGCAGCGATCGTGATCGCGGGTGCCATGTCCCACCCAACCTCATAGCTCCTATTAGACATATCATATAGATTGCTAGCGCTTTCCATTATGTTGCTATGCATTTGCTGCTAGGTTGCATGGTAGAATTGCTTGCTGAGCCTTATACCTTGACGCAACCTATCTCCTGCACACCCGCTTATAGTCTAGACTCGCGCTCATATACTTTTATTGCTATTCGCATTATATCACTTACGTGTATATATATGGAGCCGGGTATATGAGCCTGGACGGTTGAGTTGGATCACCGGTGGGGGTGAGTTTTTACTGTCTAGACTTGGGTGTGCGGTGAGGGTCTAGTCGACCGAAAGGGGATCTACGACGAGTCGCAGACCGCCTTGCCGGGGATACTTACGGGCGTCCCCATTTTGTCCTACCCGTGGCGGTGTAACGTGTGTGTGGATTTGAGACCGGTCTTTGACTCTTGTGACGGGACAAAGGCCGGGAAGGGAGTGTGAAGATGTCTTGCTTGGTCATACCTAAGGACTTGTATCTTCGAGGACCGGGATCAGGGAAATTGGTGCTCACCTCACGCCTTACGTTATGGGCGGGTTGCGGATTGCCCCTTTTAGTCGGCGGTGCCATACCTACCGGGAGGTTAGCGGATAGTTTATAGGGAGGTAAGGGTGTCGAGACCCACACCCTCTCGAGACAAAGCCGGTGTGCTTTTGAGTCCGAGCTCGTACTGTTCTTACAGCCTCGGCGTCCCGGTGGTACTCCGGGGCTTCTCGTGAGCCGAGTGGTTGGGTGGCATCGTCGGATTAGGAGGTCTCCGCATGTCGGCCTAGGCACTCGCCATGCCGATGATGGCGACCGTGTGGTCTTGAGTACACGCCCGCAGAGTTGTAAATCTATACGTATAGTCCAGCCTTCGGGCTAGGACCTGTCTGGACCTGGACTCGCTAAAGGTAGCCCCGGCCTATTGCCGGAACCTCCCGCGGCCTGCGCCGGTCTTTTGACCAGGTTTTTCCTGGATTCAACTTCTCCGAGTAGAGAGGGTGTTTTCTTTCTTCCCCGAAAGTGGTGTGTGATACGGCCGAGAGCCCGGAGGGCCGAGAGCCTGTTAGGCGAGAGCACAGAGGGGCGCCGCCTTGTCTTGTCGAAAGTGAGAGCTTTGAGGCTAGTTGAGACTTGTGTTGAGATGAGATGGTTTTGGGAGATGTTGGGTTGAGAATAATATGTGTTAAAATATTATAAACTTGATTCATTCATGCATAGGAAACTACAGCCATATTAGGCCTTTTGTTATACCATACATGCATCCAGTTCCACAAAGCTTGCGCATAGGGTGGGGAACCTGGCCAGTACAAATCGTACTGATAAACTTGCTGATTAGGTGATGAGTCGGACTACAGTGAAGGCGAGTGGGAGGACTGAGATTGGGAGTCTCGTTGCTACGCTCAAGTTGAGATGATGTCGCTTCCGCCTTGAGACGCTGTTCTATTTGCTTCGTGCCAGTATGATTCCGCCAAGTGGCGATGTAATAAAGTAACTAGAACCTCTCTTTATGCTTTTGAACGAAGTGTTGTAATTGATTATCGACTGTGATTCGGATAATGTGATGGGATGATCTTCGGAGACTGTCACGATATTCGTTATTCTGTGAATTTCCCTTCGTGGAAATTTGGGGATGTTACAGCAAGCATATTTGGTAAATGGCAAATGAGACATGGGTTGATGGCTTTAGATTGGTCTCTATAATGGCTTGAGTTGCATGAACAAGAAGAGTTGGACTATGGACTAGTGTTGATCAAGGATTGAAGAATGTATTAAGAGTGCATAAGTGAATAAATATCAAGCAAAGGTGAAATGACAAAGGAGAGAATGCATAACGGATATAAGATTTTCTCTATATTAGTTGCTTGTATGGATAAAGATTTGGAACATCACTTTGCATTGATATGATCAAGCTAGAAGTATGAAGACAGAGATTGAAGTGAGTCTTAGGAATGTCAAGCCAAAATAAAGAGGATATAAGGAATCGTGAATTGGCTTTACAATATTGATGTTGATCCATATATGTCTCTATGTGAGTCAAACCAGAGCTTGATTGATTTCAACATTCATATCTAGAAGATATTCAAGCAAGGATCACAATATTGAAGAGATGGTTATTCAATGGATGCTTAATGTGATGTGACTTAAGTATGTCTTGATAAGGTGAAGATAGCAAGGAAAGGGCTTCGAGGTACTAAGCGAAGGTGAAGGGCAAGCGACGGCTTGGGACCGAGGTACCATGGCTAAGGTGAAGAAGAGAGTACTTGCATTTAGTCGAGGAACTAATCAAGCTATGAGGAGTCATATTGTATTGAGAATCAAATCATTAGAGAAAGTGACTTGAAGCCATGAAAATGAACTCATATGTATGGAAGTGGTTCAAGTCACATGCTCAAGACATATTTGCTCAAAGAGAAGAAACAAAGATGATTGAGGATGTTATATATATGCAGCAGCCCCCAATTGCAAGTGATGATGGCTCTACGCTCAAAGAAGGTTTACATTCCTTTATGTTTTGAAATTGAGTTTAGGAAAAGCCGTACTATAAAGGGGGATACAATGCACAAGCTTTTATGTGCATCCAAGTGCTCAATCTTTGACCAATACATCCTCATACCTCAACCAAGACAGCTAGCTCAACACCTTTCCATCTTTGCTGTTTTGGCTCGAGCGGCAGTGCCGCTCGGAGTGAGCGGCAGTGCCGCTCGATTATGTGCGGCACTGCCGCTCATAATCTGACCGTTGGGACTTGAAGGGGTATTTAACACCTCCCTCATCCCCTCCAATGGTTACCTCGACCATTCCCTTCCTAGGTGCCACCAGAGCTGCTCTCTCTCTCCCTCACTCACCATTGGAGCCCCTCAAGCTTCTCTCTTTGATTCCTCTCCAATCCCTTGAGAGATTGAGACTCCAAACTGCAATAGAGAGCTCTCCAACCTGTTCTTCATCTCCAAGAGCACTTGGTTCGCGTTTAAGCCGGTGGATTGTGTTTGTTACTCTTGGAGCTTTGCTCCTAGCCGGCTAGGCGTCGCCCGGAAGCTTCCATCTTGTTGTGGCTGCTCCGGGACGTTTGTTATCACCCTCTACTTCTATTGGAAACACCCCTCATCTCAAGGGTTCACTCCCTTGACTTGAGAACGAGGGCAAGGCAAGCCTTTGTGGCAAGCCAATCCTTGTGTGGATACCTCAACAACGTGGACTTAGGCCAGCCTTGGTGGCGACGCTGAACCACGAGAAAAATCGCTGTGTCTCTTGTGCTTACTCTACTTTACTTGCATATATATGTTGTTGTTGTCGAGGAACTTTAGGGTTTGAGGTCGATCTACTTTGTGGCTCACAATCTACTTATTCTAGCACTCGATCTGCAATCTCTACCCTTCCAGGAAGCTAAGGAATTTAACCGATCTAAATTTCGTTGGGTAGATTTTGAACTGTGGGCTAACCTTTTTCTGCAGCTTGGAGCGGCGGTGCCGCTTGGCCCGAGCGGCGGTGCCGCTCGACTTTCTAATAAGATCTCGAGCTAAACTTTTGCAGGATTGTAACTGAGTATATCATCATCATCTTCACCAAGTTTGAGCTGCATAGGACTCCTCGGCCTCAGGGAGATAGTTCAGGCCTTAGTCCTAACTTGTGTGTTTGAGCTGAAATTTTTGTAGGCCTATTCACCCCCCCACCCCCTCTAGGCCATCTTCTTGACATCAAGGTCCTCACAGGAACGCTCGCCAACATCGACACCACCAACGACGCCCCCACGGGCGCCACCACCGGTGTGATCGCCAACTTGTTGAACTCCAACATCGACATCAGCCCACTACACCTGCTGGACGTCCCGCGGACATCCACTATGGCGGAGAACGTCGACAAGCAAGCTACGACTCCTATCGTGGCTTCGACACCAGCAAGTACAGCACGAGCACCCACACTCCTAGCAGTCGGCTTCTTGATGACACCAGTGCCAGCTCCGGCGCAGAAGGCGCCCCCATCAACACCACGACAATGGAACATCGGCCCTAACAAAGACATGAGGTATGCCGCTATCCACCTAACAATATAGGTACTTCTCTGGTTCATCTGCATGCCAAGCCAGGTGCCACTGGAGGACTGAAACACCTCCACACGATGTCTCCTTTGCGGCTTCAAGTTGCCAAGCTACGGAGACACTACCAGTAACCTTGTGCAACCTCGACAGGGCGACGACATAATCAACTACATCTATGCCCTCGACAAGGCACCAGCCCCGTACGACTGCATCAACACTTTCAGGTTCGCCAACAGGATCCACGCTACACTACGGGAGACACTACAGCAGAAGGCGCCCCGCACGACGGACAAAGCGATTCAACTCGCTCATCAACTCAACATCCTTACACCTCATTCATTGCACACCTCGGTGAAACACGACGAACATGACATCATCCTCGACCTAGCAACAACAGCAACAACGATTCGAGGGCAGATCCAGCCAGCTCCCTCGATCCTCGACGACATCAACGCCCAGTATGATTACACCCTCAAGCTAGCCATTGAGCTCTACAACAAGCTTTGGGTTGTGGTGCACCAGGAGGCGCCCTACATGTTGGGCATGACGATCCAGCCCGAGCACCAAGTCGACGCCCCCGTCTCTTATGAGGTCTTCAACGAGCTCCTACTCACGAGCCCCACCGACGCCGACATGAGGTACATACCACACGCATGGGTCTTCTACCCCATCACTACCTCGGAGGCTCTCATTCTACCTCAACTCGCTCAACCGACTGCCCACAAGCTACTTGGAATCGCCAGAACCATATCAAGCTCCAGGCAGGAGCACCAGCTTCGGTGCCGCTGAAAGTGATTGGCGTTCACCTCCCGACGACTTCGCCATTCGTGCCTGGCTTCATGACAAGCACCTTGTTGATGGAGGAGCTACTACACAGCTTCTCGCCATCGGTGACGGTCTTCTTCCTTGACGACACCGGTCACCACCTCACCAGCATCTACCACGTTCTTAGGGGCTAGGAGAGCAACAGACTTCCATCCTTCAGGCTAATATTGGAAAAAGTTAGCAACCTCATCCTCACCTGCTCATTCACCCCATACAAGTGGATGCAACAATCTTTGGGAGATGTTGCTTTGACTACCCCATCAACAACAACACGCGTGCAACACCACAGCATGAGGGGCCACCGGCTGCGGAAAAGGGGGAGGAAATGTCACAGCCCATGGGCCAGGATGTCGTGCGCAAGGGGGAGCAGCCCTAGGGCCGGCCGCCGCCGCCGCCTGCCATCATCGTCAACTTCGCCATCAAGCAAAAGATATTTAGGAAATAAAATAGAAATAGATTAGGAGAGCAATGGACTTCCATCCATCAGGCTAACATTGGAAAAAAGTTTGCAACCTCATCCCCGTCCTGCTCATTCACCCCATACAAGTGGATGCAACAATCTTTGGGAGATGTTGCTTCGATTACCTCGTCAACAACGACACACGTGCAACACCACAGCGCGAGAACGCGTTATCTGGAAAAGGGGGGAGGAAATGTCACAGCCCATCGGCCAGGATACCGTGCGCAAGGGGGAGCAGCCCTAGGGCCGGCCGCCACCGCTGCTGCCTGTGATCATCGTCAACTTCGCCATCAAACAAAAAATATTTAGGAAATAAAATAGAAATAGATTAGGAAATAAAAGAGATCTACTTCTCATGCAAGTCTTGCCGGGACTATAAATACAAGGAACTCTACTCGGTTGAATCTTAATCAAGAAATAATCAAAGGGGTAAACCCTAAGCTTCAGCTCTCGGTCTCTCTCCCTCCCCCACGCGCGCACGCGCCGCCGCCATCAACACCGCCGCTGCCGCCCACACCGCCCACTTGCGCCCAGCGCGCAACGCGGCTATTTTTGCCGCTCCCTCGTCGGAACCACCACCTCCAATGCCGTCGCGCCGCCACCAAGGCCACCGCCGACCTTGTCACCGCCGCCCCCCTTAGAAGGCGACTATGACAGTAGCTTAGAATTACATGATTAATGCACACATGCCGACAAAGTGAAATAAGCACATGAGCACTGTGCATTGTGACACACTAGCATTTTAATAAGCATGTTCAATATATACATGCTCCAAATAAACAAAATAAACTCCACTAAAGGTTCCACTATATCATATATATGTGTATAAAATTAGCCACATAATTGTTAGGGCTAAAAACAAAATAATCTTCAGCAAAAGCCATGTGCTAGACGAATTGCCGAAAAAAACAAAATATCTTTCCATGTGGTAGCAGCCTAAAGAACATCTGGAATAGACATAGGGCGTGTTTGGATACTCTTACCCTCAACTAACTCTAACCCATGGGGTGTTTGGATGATAGGGTTAGATTAACAATCACTCTTCCAATCATTCAGGAGGATCTAGTGTTGCCAGCTCTTGTGTGGTCTGATCTCCAGAGAGCTCTCCCCTTTCTCCCTGTCACCGCCATCGGTGTCGACCTCCCACTTTCTCATCACCACCTCACTCCCAAAGCTGAAATCTTCCTCCCTCTGCCCACCATGGCTCCCTCTCGCCAAACCCATCCTCACGGCGGTGACGCTCCTCGCTCTCGCCACCTGACCCACGCTCGACGCCGATGCGCCTGCCCCGGCCCTGGCGCGAGTCACTACAAGAAATGTGACATTTTATGACAAAAATCCTTATGACCACGGCAAATATCATCATATATTATACCATAATATGACGCTATTTTTTGGTCGTCACAAAATTGCATGCGCCATAACTATTTATGACGAGAATTTTCTTTCGTCACATAAAGGCACCAAATGTTGTCACAAAATGTAATGTCCGTACTACCCGATGACGCCTGCATTTTCCCATGTTTTGTGACGCTGTTTGCATGGTTTTTGTGATGAAATGGAGTGTCACAAACATAAATTGCAAAAAAACATGCTTGCTCGGGATTTGAACCCGAGATCTTTGGAACAAAAGCAAAATGCATTGACCACTAGGACAAGCATCAGTTCATGTTTTATTAGGAAGCTTTATTTTTTTAATTAATTGAACTGCAAGAAATCCTCTAAAACAAACTTGAAAAAATTTGTTACATGTGGGAATCGAACTTGAAACCGAGACCTTCAAAACAAACGTGAAATGTGCAAACCACTAGGACTGGCATCTGTTTCTATAAGATTGCGATCTTTTATTACTTTATAGTAACTAGACCATAATAAATCCTATAAAAAAACTTGAAAAAACATGAGGCAGATAGGGATCGAACCTGAGAGCTCTAGTCCAAACATGTTAAGTCAAACCATCACGCCATGGCTCATCTTGTGATACAAGAGGCTATTTTTTTTCCTTATGAATCATATACGCGTAGATGTTGCAAGTACAAAAGAGAAATCGGTCCTGTTCGTCATTGTTTGTCGCGTGTTCTTGATGAAGGGCCGATTTCTCTTTTTTTCCTCGGATTAAAACTTGTAACTAGTCGTTCTCCCTCGTATGAACTCCAAATGAGCTGATTCTTTTTCCTAAAATTTTCTAAAATCATTCTACATCACGTTATGGTGTTGGATTCAGTCACCTCTTCATGCGCCAAAATTTGAGCAATTCAAGTTTTGAATTCGAACTTTGACTTTCGGTCAAAACTTCGGTCAAACGGAACACGAAAATGAACTCGGTTGAAAATCTTTTAAACACGAAAGTTTCATAACTCATCGAGACCAACAAAGTTTATGTAGATCAAACTTCCATTTGAGAAAGTGGTAATAACATGTAGTTCAAATATAACAAGTCTCTCACATAGTTCCTAAAACTATGTGAGAGACTTTTTATATTTGAACAACATAGCACTCAACTTTGTCGAAATAACTTAAAATTTTTTCTCGGCAGTCATTTATAGCCAAAATATGGTCCCATACGAGAACTCACATTTTTCGGACAATTATTTTTATTATTATATTTTTTTTTTTTCGTCTTTGGGTGAGACAAAATTTGGTAAATTATACATTGAAAACACTAGAACTATGCAACGACCTCCACATGTATTTGTTTCCTAGGGCATAAGTGACCTTGAGGCAAAGTTTGGCGCCATTCCGGATCTTTTCGGGGTGGGCCCAGTTCAACATATAATTATTTGGTTAAGTCGCCATGAAAATCAAATAAACTAAAAAAAGTACCAAACGAATTCTGAAAAATCTCAAACTTGGTGGTTGCTTCACAAAAGGCATTTGGAAGCTCGAGGAAAAGTTTGAGAGCAATACAATACTAGGAGCCTTTCATCGAACCATGTCTATGCACTAGGGTTCTTAGGGATTATGCGATCCAAGTATGGTATTGGTCTCAAATTTGTTCTCGGGCTGCCAAATGATTTGCCAAAATCTCAAGCCATTTCGACAAAGTTGGAGTGCTATGTAGTTCAAATATAAAATTCTCTCACATAGTTTCGGAACTATGTGAGAGACTTGTTATATTTGAACTACATGTTATTACCACTTCCTCAAATGGAAATTTGACCTAGATAAACTTTGTTGGTCTTGATGAGTTATGAAACTTTCATGTTCAAGATTTTCAACCGAGTTCATTTTGTGTTCCGTTTGACTGAATTTTGACCGAGTCAAAGTTCAAATTTAAAACTTGAATTGCTCAAATTTTGGCACATGAAGAGATGGCTGAATCAACACCATAACGTGGTGCGGCATGATTTTAGAAAATTTCAGGAAAAGAATCACCTAATTTGGAGTTCGTATGAGGGAGAATGACTAGTTACAAGTTTTAATCCGAAAAAAAAGAAATCGCTTGTTCATCATGAACATGTGACGAACAAGAACGATTTTTCTTTTTAATCAAAAGTCAAAACTTGTAACTAGTCTTTCTCCCTCATACGAACTCTAAATTTGATGACTTTTTTTTTTTTTCCTAAAATTTTCTAAAATCATACCCTACCAATTTATGGTGTTGAGTTTCCCATTTAAATTCATTTTGTAGTCAATATATTTATATAATTTATCTATTCTGAAATAGAAAAAGAAAAAAAAAACTTGGGCCAATACCCCGAAGGCCCAACTACGGTCTCCATTCACATCAGCCGTCCATCTATTGATCCAACGGTTGAAGTCCTCACATCTCAAACCCTAAGCTTCCGTCCGAATCTGATTGGCCTCCTCGGTCTCCCGCGCCTCTTTTCCAAACTTCCCCGCGCCTCTCTCCCAAATTTCCAAACTTCCCGCTTATGAGTAGCGGCGCCACGCCAGATCCTTCCCCAAAGAAATTTCGCAAGCCCTCTTTGCCCGCCCCCACCGCCCACTTCCCTTGCTAACGCACTCGCGCCCGGCTCGATCCCGCTCTCCTACGTTCGGTCCTCGCGGTGGCACCCGCTCCTCCCTTACCCGTGGCGGCGCGGCCCCGCCCCACCACCACCGGGCAATAGCGCGGCCCCGCCTCTGGACCGGCGCCGGCGCGGATCCACGCCCTCCTTACGCAGCGGCGGCGGTGCGGCCTCGCCTCCTCCTCTACCCCAGCAGCCGCGTAGGCCCCGCCCGTCCCCCAACCGACGACGACGCTCTCCCCCACGGCGGCTTGAGCGCGTGGCTCCCTAGCCCCTCCCCGACCGCCGCGGCGGCGCGTGGGTCCACCCCTTCTCGGCCGGCGGGGCACGACTCGCCCCTACGCCCTCGGTGGCGTCCTTGGGACCTTCGAGCAGGATGAAGAGCGAGCAGGCACAGTTCGTGGTAAGTTTGACCTGAAGAAATCTAGTAGTCATACGCCTACACTATGGTTGTAGCATTTTTTTTGTTGAGGCCAATACAGAAAAGTGGCGAGTACTAATTCACCAAGCTGTAGTCTACGACAAGATACCTAGTTCAATATTGGAATTGCATAAATAGTTCTTTTTGTAAAATGACACCAATTTCTGAAGCAAAACAAAGTTAGGATCTGTTAATATACTTTCTTGATATTGAAATAGCCGCAGGACACTATTATTATGATCCAAAGGTACCAGTGACTGCTATGTGCTATGTTGAGTTAGCAATTGTTGCGTGACTCTATATTAACTTATGGTTTAGTTAGTTTAATTATGTTCAAAGGCTATGAGAAACTACTTTTCCCTTTAACTCTGATTTTTTTGTAGCCACAAAATTACTCTTATTGTAAACATTTTCATTTGTAGGAGGCCTTGGGAAGTTATTGTAAACCAATTTGGCGTGTAGCAAATGTCGACGCCCATCGTCAGGTAAATTGTTTTGTTCTCTCTTTGTACTGCTGGAGTATGTCAATAGCCATGTAGAGTAGTTGAGCCTGACCTTGTAGTTATTCAACTACTACTACACCTAGATGTATATACTCTATGGAATGGAACTGAGAGAAGTTGTTTGTGGTTGGGCTGCTGTTCTCCTGTGCAGGGAGGCTAGCTGCCACATAAATGTTGTATTATTCATGCCTGAAATTGGTCTGCAGCTCTCCTTTACACTTGTTGTTTTAGATAAATAAATGTGACAACCACAAGCTGTTTTAGTTTAGTTAGTACCTGTTAAACCTCAAAAATCAGTTAGCAAAAGGTAGTGGTACATTAGCTAAATAAATGTGGCAACCACTTGTTATTTTATCTAAATAAATGTGGAAACCAACTGTTATTTTATTTAGATAAATGTGGCAGCAATCATTTTTACTTGAAGTCTAAGACCATGATTCATCTTTTTCATATTTCTGTACCATACTTGTATTCTTCTCTGTTCTCTCTGTTATTAATTCAGTTATTAAGTCACAGTAAAGCAAATTGCTTCTCCTATTCCTTAGAGAGAACTAATGTTCTTTTACCATGGTACTAGGACAACAATATTTAGGATGCTATTACGTACCTGGATGGTTGGATCAATCAGTTTGCTCAAGTATCAGATTGCCTATAGTAAGATTGGTGCCATTTGCAATGAACACTAAATAGATACGTATACTAGATTTGGCTCTCTGTTGTCCTACATGCATTTTTTTTCTGGTGCAAGGGCTTGTGGAACCCATCCGTGGGACTTTTCTACAGCGTGGCAAAATAATATATAACCCAAGGACCAAGGAAGTCAATTCTTGTAATATATTCAGATGCCCTATTAGGAAAATAGGAAGCTTTAACCACTGAACTGCTACCTATTAGTATGCTGTAATTACTGAACTGCTACTGCTACATTAGCAATTAGGAGCAGCATAGACTGCTTATTAAACTGCTTCTTACAATTTGGTGGTGCCGTATGGAAAGCTTGAGATGGATGGAGATACAAGCTGATGTGCTTGCGTAGGGACAAGACGAGATGGTAAGCACTTGTTTTATGGTCATCAAACTAAATAATGTATGCATTGTATCTACAGCTAGCATATGCTACTTTAATGTTTCCTTTCACCCTATAAGGGAATGATTTTTGTAGGTGAAAAGGATCAAACTATGTTTGCGTGACAAGACACTTGTCGACTAAATTAGGTAACAAATATTCATCAAGCGTTGTCTGTACTTATCTTAGCTTGAGCTCCAACTCTCAACCTCATATTTATAATGAATGGTTTATTCAAACTGAAGTAAAAAACAAATTTAATGCATATTTAAAAAGATCATGTGTGGTTTTTATTCAGTTGAAAGTTTCAGCAAGCAAGGAGGGAAGTGAGCGACATGGGAGTTACATATTCTTGCAAGGTGCACGTGCTTCTACATTGTGATGAGAGACACGGGAGCTATTGTATTGTTGGACCTATAGACTCAGTCTTGTTAGAAGCTACATACATGAGATTATTGGCATATGTAAACCACGTACTTATGTGATGTATCTGAACCTATTTGCACTATATAATGTATTATATGATTTTTTGTTCTATGTGAATAATGGTGTGATGTCGATGTTATATGACGACTTAGATGCATGACTGAATGGATATATAATGTATGACGACCTTTTAACCATGGTTAACTGCCTATACATGACTGCTTCTTGTCATCACAATAGCGAGCATAAATGGTTTCTTAACCATGGTACACACATAATATGACACGTTGACTAACTAATGTATGACAGAAGTAGCTGTCATAAAAGATGACAATATGTGACAGGAAGATTGGTTGCGTCACAAAAAGCAGTGACTTTTTGTGACCAGCTTACAAAAAACCGTCACGAGGTACATAATGTGACGGTCGATTTGTGACCACCTTATGACGATGGCTTTTTCGTCATAACATATTTTTTATGACTAAATTCTTACCTTACATGACACTTTCGGCTTGTCATGAAAAGCCAAAATTCTTGTAGTGAGTTGAACAAGGCATCCTGGGCTGGTGGCACAACGCAAGTGGGTGCGGGGAAGCGGCGACGCTATTGGGCGACGGATGAGATCCAGCAGCGTGAGTTCCTGCTTGGGTCGGATGTCGCGGGCGGCAGGCCGGTGGAGGAGAGGTCGTGAGCGGCAGGGAGGTCACAAGCGGCGGTCGGTCGGATGCGGGAGCGGGTGAGCGGACCGAAGGCGAGAACGGGATCTGGTGTGCGATGTGGATGGGACGCGGAGTGGGCTTGACCCAACTCTAACCCGAATAAGCACCCCCTTGGTAGTTTAGTCCTTTTAGGTGTGTTAGAGTGATCTAACCCAATTCTAACCCTGCTGTTTGGAAGCTTTGGGGTTAGATGGGCCAAAACTAACCCAATTTAACTCTAACCCTGGCATCCAAATAGGGCCATAGTCAATTGTCTTAGAACCCTGGAAATACAAAGGGAAGAGTTAAAATAGGGAGAAGAGAATTCTTGAGTTTGTACACCACCAGCATGCTCTTCATGCTGCATTAAGCATCCACTGATCCCGCCCATATTACCCTGTGCGGGGTTTGTATGGTGCCATTTTCTTATCGGCGGCGGTGGTGAGAGCTCATCCATCATAACTCAGCTGGTGAACTCGAGCTGGGCCTTATTGGGCCTCGAAATGCTAGCGTGCTGTGTATTGGGAAGTGGAAGAGGTGCTACGTTGGATGGCAAACGAACGACATCGGGCAAGGGCATGTCACCCGTGACTTGCCTTCAGCACGGTAGAGAATCCACGCCGAAATTATTGGAGGATAATGGACATCAAATATATTAAAATATTGTTTTCTGGTTAAGGAAGAGAGAGAAGAGTGGTGTAATATCCTTTTTGCCCCTGCCTTTAAGTTTTTTCTTAGTCACGGGCTGCTGGTGAGGTGCCACGCGGCATGAATAGGGCGCGGGCATGGGGGCATTGTTGTAGGCCACCATTGTTGTTGAGCACACAGGAGATGGAGCACAGACCCACCTGACCTTTGAGCGACAACACGGTACTTCAAGCAGCGGAGAAGCAGAGATTGGGTGCCAAGGAGGACCCTGCCAGAGGGGCAAGCGTCAGTGGAGGGGTGGGCTTCGGCCCCTGCATGTGCCAAGGGAGGGGGCAAAACACTCCATCTACTCGATTGATTAGGAGCAACAAAAGCTTGTAGGTCAGATACAAGGTTGGAGATTACAAAGGGGGATACAAGGAGCTCCTTAGGCCAGTCTCATGGAGGTTTCACGGAGATTTTATGCATGTTGAATAGGCTCTCACATCATCACAAACTCACTTTTTGTATGAAACACCAAAGAGAGAGAAGAAAAACGTCTCACCATGGTGAAACCTTTGAGCGTTGTTTTTCTTATTTGGAAGTTGATGTCCTAGGCTTAGTTTGTAGAACATTAGGCAGAGTTAGTTGTATGTAATCGTTGAACCATGTAATGTTTTGTTGATTTTAATGTATGATGTGTTTAGGGATTTAAAAAGAATTGAATTCCACGAATAAATTTAAAATTAAAAAAAATAAATCAAAAACGCTGGTTAGCGTGGACCCGAAGCGATGACAAACAAACCGGTAGTGTTACTACACCAAACACTATCGGTTTGAGTTACAAACCGTCATCGATGACGTAAAACAACACTTGTCACTTTGCATTAACCAACCGACAGTGTCAACTGTAATAACACTATCGGGTTAAAAATCAACCGACAATCTTCACATAGAGATCATTGTCGGGTCCACAATAAACCGACATTGTTGTCTCTTCGCTATAGTGTTATTTCCCTCACTTCTGTCGGTTGTTTGTAGCCCGACAGTGTTCTGAATATAAACGCTGCCGCTTGACTTAGGAACTGGCACTGCCGGTCGAAGAATCCACCCGGTAGTGTTCAATTACATTGTGTTGTCGGTTTGATAGCGAACTGGCAGTCTCTCCTTAAATCACCGCCGGTGTTTCGACCCAGCAGTGTTGCAAACCCCACATCAATACCGCTTTGATTCTGTCGGTTCATTTTTCGTCAGTGAAGGTGAGTTTGAGCCCGGCAGTAATGTACAAATCTGTAGTAGTGTAATGCTAGTAACAAGTAACACAACATGTTCATGGTTCAAATAAACTAGTTGTCACCTCCACCTTTTTACAGGATTAGAAATGGTCGTGGCCCGGGGTTACTCCAAGTTGCTCCAACTTGAGCTCTCATTTTCCAGTTAATACACCAGAACGGTCGCTTTGTTGCTAGTTCTTGTTCATTTCCAAATACGTAGTCAGTGAGTCAGTCCTAGCTCAAGGTTAAGGTCGTTGCTGGTGCGCCATATTGCAAAAATGCTCAACCGGTGGATGCACATATACGAAATACATTTCTGCATGACCAAGACCAACTAATTTCGTACCGTACGTGCTTGGTTGACTCGTTTCCTTTGCCGGTCTCGCATGGTTCAATAACAGCAAGCCCATTAGACTCAGGACCTACGGTGCGCATGAACTAGAGTCACGACTCACGAGGTCCGGTGAGGTCCGTCGAAAAAAAAAAAGTCTAGTGAGGGCCCATTCATTTTTATTTTATTAAAAACACTTATCGGTGTTTTTCTCTCACAGCAAAACAACATCCAACTGAGTCAGCAGATTACATAATATGAGCAAAGTCGAGAAGTTAAACGCGAATAAACTGATTCCACCCTGTAAACTATAAACTTATAGACCGTGTTGACAACTATAAATTTAATTAGTATACTACATATTAACATCTCGATTTGTTTGAAAAACTAAATTAAGAATCCGAGAGCATAACTTGAATATTTATTAGGATTCTAAAAATTACGTCAAATAAAAAAATTATCAACTACAAAGTTATTGATCATATTAATAACTAGAAAATTTGTATAGAATATGTCAACATTTGAGGTGGTCGGCAGATTCTTGAAGAGCCTCATCTTGTAGTACCTATATTCCAGTTGCGGCACATGCATGAATATCTCGCATAATATCTACTTCCTAGATTTCTTTAAGAGCCTCATCTTACTATTAGTACTTGGATATAACCCTGATGGAACACCACATACTTGAATATCTCGCACAATATCTAGTAGCTCCTAGGTTCTTTAAGAGCATCATCTTGTAGTAGCACATACCTAACTTCGATGGAACACCACATGCATGAATATCTCGCATGTGACAGTGTTTGGGTAGGACGGCATGGATGCAAAAGTTGTTCATGTGGTGGTGCCTAACAACCAATTAGCATATACACTGCTGCATGAAGGCTTATCTCTTTGTCTGTGAGATTACTTGGAGGCTTCTCGTCGTGATGGCGATGATCTGATGAAATGACCTCCATGGAGAAGCTTAGAAGAACATGAGGATGTTGTTGGTGGGAGGAATGACTTATGTAGACAACACTTAACCCTCTCATCTACTAGCATGCATAAGCAGGCTCGTTGCATGCCTAGCATTTAACGCACATGTATGAGAAACCAGTTTTAGGAAGATGTTGGGTCAGGACAATGGATGAGAAACCAGTTTTAGGAAGATGTTGGGTCGGCCGGGACAACTCCTTGAGTGCCACGTTTAAGTTGCATAGTCAATGGAAAAAATGAAGTACCAATGTGAGAATATAGAGACTAGTAGTGAATGCCTTCACAAATGGACCGCAGGGATAAAGAAACGGAAGCCACATGATCTAACGAATGTAAAATTGAGAGATGACATGGCTTAATGTGGATGTAACTTGGCCCCTATAGGTATATAGGATAGGATAGAATCTCAAATTGTAGGGGAGGTGAAATGTAGCAGACCGTGAAAATCTACTTTGTATACTAAGGTATTTGGCTTGGAATTTGACATTCAGCAATTTCCAGATATAATAAGTCTCATAAACAGGACCTCTCTAGATAACACGACCTGTCTCATAAACATGTGATGTCCAAAACCAAGACCAGCCATCTTCTGCTCCAGTATGCAGATCGCACTGTTCGCCATTCCTGCGGTGATTCTTAAGCCGTCGTGCTCCACCACCAAGACGAAGAACTGACCTGTTCTCTGCAACCGTTATCAAATCGATCCGATACATGAGGGCTGTGTTTAGATCCGTAAAAAAAAAGGACTGTAGCGTACAAAAAAGCATCGTAGCACGTTTCATTTATTTGTGGTAAATATTATCTTACCATGGGGTAAATAGGCTCAAAAGAATCGTCTCACAACGTACATCTAAACTGTGCAATTAGTTCATTTTGTTTACCTACATTTTATACTCCGGATATGCATCTTTTGATACATTTAATGTTTCGATCAATTTTGAAAATTTTGGTAAAATGGAACTAAACACAGCCTAGTCTTTTGCCAGTCTCACATGGTTCAGTTATGGATTATATAATAATTTTGACTATCCGGAGACGGAGCGTACTCTGCAGGGCGCTTTTATTGGAAGCAAATTGGGTGGGGATAGTCCCCACCGCATTTGGTGCGGACGCAGGTCTGATGGCTGACTTGTATTAGATCCAACATCCGCCCTGCAGTTGGCCTGTTTCTCTCCCATCACTATTTTGTTACTTAGTCGAGTTAAAAAATACAATATCTACTAAACCAAATATCATAATCAACATCTGATTACACTATCGTGTTTATTTATTATAATAAACTCTACAAAATAAGATCACTTGTAGATATATTTTGATATATTTTTTCAACAAAAAATTATCTAATGATAAACCCTAATCTTAGTGAAAACAATGAAGCACTAGACCCAGCAAACACACTGAACCTTTAATCTTAGCAAACACACTTGACCCTAATCTCAGCAAGCGCACTTAACCCTAATCTCAGTAAGCGCACTGATCCTTAATCTCAACAGACAAAATAAACACTACACCCAACAAATGCACTAAACCCTAATCTCAGCGAGCACACTTAACCCTAATCTCATCAAACGACTGAACCCTAATCTCGATGAACGCTCCGAACCCAAATCTCAGCAAAACGACCAAGCCTAATCTTAGCAAACACACTGAACCATAATCTCAGCAAGCGCACTTTACCCTAATCTCAGTAAGCGTACTTATTCCTAATCTCAACAAACACAATGATGTATTGAAATATATCTATATAGGATCTTATTTTGTAGAGTTTATTATAATAAATATGATGGTGCAATCGGATGTTGGTTATGATATTTGGTTTAGCGAGATATTACATTTTTTTGACTTGATCAAGTAATGAAATAATGTTAGCAGAGAAATAAGGGAGCCGCAGCTGTTGTCGACAAGAAAGAGGGAGGTCCGCACCCGCTTGGGTGGGTGAGGACTTTGGACGTGTTTGGTAGGTTGGACCTGGGGGCCCGCCCGGGGACCAAAGTTGGCCACCACGGCCCCGGTAGAGTAGGGCCACCCTCCCCCTGTTTGGTTCGCCCCCTAGGGAGGCGGCCGGGTTGTGGCCGTGTTTGGGCGCCACCGAGAGCCGGGCCGGTAGCCCAACTACCACCAACCGCCCCAACGAGGCGGTTTTTGGTGGCCGGCCCGGCTCCCGGACTCCCCCAACTACCACCACCAGAACCAAAGACACCAAAGATCACACACATATATGAACAGTTTACCTCTTAATAAACATGTATTTGAACTATGTATTTCACAAGTTTGAACATATTTCAATCATCAGTTTACATGTTAATAAACATTGTCATCGAAAATGAAAGAAAAGCATATGAAGTATTTCAGTTTACATGTCAATATACATTGTCATTGAACCAACTACTCACACACAATGAAAGAAGTATTTTAGTTGAACATAAATGCATATGAAGAAAGAAGCAATGGCCTCAGCTAATAATGGCATCCTCCAATAGTGGACCAATATACCAACAGAACACATGGAGGCCATAAAATCATCGAGAAACTTGCAGCCTCAAGGCATCAACAAGTCCAACATCCAGTGGTATAACAGTTACTGAGGCATGCAAGTTTCTCGACGATTCGATGAACAACATGAAAACTTGAATCAACAGATGTCCATTATTTTCAACATAGGCCTTTAGACGACAGCAAAGCAATAGGCCTCACCAATGTACAACTTGCACTATAGATGAAATTAGTATGAAATAGCAATGTGTTGGCCTCAGCTTTTGGACAAGGTGGAGTTATCCCATAAGGTAAATCATAGGTGTCTGCTTGATTCAAAGAAATAAATGTGAACAAACAATAGAAAAGCCAAATAAGAAGTCATACCTCTGGCATGAAACTCCTGCGAACATCATTCAGTGCCATCATCTCAAGCTACTAGAGCTTGGTGTTGTAGCTGAATGGTGTCTCACAGCAGCTTGATGGCAGACATGAAAGAAGCACAACAACAAATAACAACAGCCACCTCATATGGATGTTTGCAACACAAGCCATTTCCATCCCAACATGAGCCACCAAAACAGAAGAAAGTGCATAAGTAACATGACAGCAAATATAGTGCAAATGTAGCCAATAGAGGCTGCAAATATGAGTCTTACAATAGCGAGTTCCATCCCAACAGAATAGGGCTCAAATCATGTCCATCCAGCAACTACTTCCTACCAGTTAGCCACCCTCTCAGCAAAATAAAACCCCAAGGCAGCAGCAAGTTAGCCAACCTACCTACATAAGATCCTACAACCTAGTGTGTCAACTGTAATCAAAAGAAGACAGTGTGGAGGGAGGTGGAGGAACTATACCTCTCCAGTCAACCCCCTGTCACAGCAGCCCAACAATGGCCAAGAACTACACAAAGTAGTTCTTGGCTAGGAAGGTGCTAAGCCAAATTGACCTATGGCTGTCACTCATGTCAGGGCTTTGTTGTCCAGCAGGTAGGTGTAGACAACTATCAGGGCATCCTCGCTAAAGCCAGGGCTCTCC
Organism: Hyparrhenia diplandra; assembly: GCA_015847255.1. NCBI lineage: Eukaryota > Viridiplantae > Streptophyta > Magnoliopsida > Poales > Poaceae > Hyparrhenia > Hyparrhenia diplandra. The sequence continues at coordinate 66,206 of JADLZK010008126.1, read as the reverse complement.
ATCACAACAAGGTAGAGGTCACCATCAACATGGGCTGGGCCAGTCTCTCTAAGTGCCTTGGCCACATTGTTCACAGCATCAGACATGTTGATGAGAAGGAGCTTCTCATCCTCAAAGAAGGTGCCTCTCTTCCTCTCTCCCCACACTAGTGTCTGTTATCTTCTCTATGGCCTTGTTGCTGCTAGGGACATCAGTGGCCTCACTCCCAACCTTCGAAGTCACCCGTCCAATCTTCACAGCAAAGCTGTTAGCTTGGTTGGGCCCTAAGGACTCTTCAGAACCCAAGGCATGCTTCCCTGTTGCCATAGCATGGCCAAAGATGGCTTTCATCTCTGTGTAGAACCTAATAGGGCAGTTCAGAAACTCAGCATCCTTAGGATGGTCTTGCACAAAAAGAGAACACAGGAGTCAGTATCCCAATAATGAAGCAACCAAGTTGAGGAATAAGAAACTGTGGCTAGTAGCTGATTACCATGATGTGATTCTGGTAGTGGTCAATATCCAGCATGATGGCATTGGTGTCATTGTCCCACAGAGCCCCACTCATGTCCTTAAGCTTGGACACTTTTCCCCACCTTTGCCTCCACTTCCTCAGATGATTGTACACCTGATTAGGGCTAACTACCTCACCACTAAAGTCCTTGAGGTACTTGGCAACCATGTTGACATCCTTGTCCTTGAACACCTTGTCAGGACTGCTACCATCACTTACCAGCTGTGCCATCATCCTCAGCACAAACCCAGAGGAGTTGTTGCTCCACCTCATGGGTCCAGGAACTGCAGTCTTTCTTGGGCTTCAAAAGGCTTCGGCAGCCCGGCGGCCAGCCAGCGGAAGAGGAACATGGGCATACTGAGCACCAACAATGGCAGCTACCTGCTGCTGGATCAGGGCCTCATCAAAGACCACGTTGAGGAACCCCCTCCTGGCTACCAGCACCCTCAACAGAAGCATGAGACATCCTAAATGTTGCACATAAACACACATGAAACAATTATAGTACAAACTATAGAATCACAGCACATATAAGAACCAGCAACCCAAATGACAAATAAGATTACAACAAATAGAAATAACAATATTTGGTCTCAGCTTTGTCCACAAATTATTACATTACCACAAATCAAAGTGTACCATACCAGGGCCAACAAATAAGACATTAACAACAAGTAACAAGCACAAGATGCATAATCAGGTCCTATGGGTTCCCCTAGTAGCCCACATAGCATTGCAGATGGCATCCCTCTTCTCAATCATGGCTTGGGTGTCTTGAGATAGGTTGGCATCAGCAAGAAGGTTGTTGTGCTAAATTGGAGGCACCCAGTTCTTATCTGGAACAAAACCATCATGGCCAAAGGATATGATCCAGTTATGGAGGATGCAACATGCCAACACAAGCTTCACTTGTGTTTTGAAGGGATGGAAAGGCTTGTTGTCTAGTATCATCCACCTGTTCTTCACTGCCCCAAATATGCCCTCTCAACAGTGACCCTAAGGGAGGAGTGCCTCAGGTTAAACAACTCCCTAGCATTTGTGGGTTGGTTGTTTGGGCCGTATTCAGATAAATGGTACCTGACCCCCCTGTAGGGAGGTAGGAACCCAAGTTTGCACCCATATCCAGCATCTACCAGGTAGTATTTACCTACAACAAACCAAATGAACAACGAAGGCCACTAGTGTGGGGTGTGGTGAGGACACAAGTGATCAGGACATTAAGGCATATTACCTTGGGGTACAACAAACCCATCATTCCTCTCAATGGCATCTGCAAGCACTAAGGCATCATGAGCTGACCCTTCCCATCCAGCTAGAACATAGGTGAACTTGAGGTTAAAGTCCACAACAGCCATGACATTTTGGGTTGGGTCCTTCTTCCTTCCTCTAAATGGTCGTTGCATGCGTGTAGGCACTCTTGCTAACACAAGGGTACCATCTATGGCAGCAACACAGTCCTATACAAAAAATGATGCACTAGAATGACTACTAGCAATCTAAAAAATGGGTGAAAAATACAACTTGCTTAAGCATATGGCTTTACCTTCAAGTGTGTGGGTTCCACCTGTGGCTCTCTAAGATTTCGACATTGGTCTCTGTTGAAGAGGGGGGTGATCATCTCATACCTAAGCTCACCAACAACAGCAAGGACAAGGTGGAAATGCTTGTGGACTATCTCAATGGGCCTCCTAAAAGCATGGTGCACTACCCTGAACCTCTAGTTGTGGCCTATTATGAGGAGGAACATAGAAACTTGTTCCTCAATGGACACACCACCATTGTCCTCGAGAAGACCCCCTAACTCTAAAAAGATTGCACAAGGCAAAGAAGGGCTTCCTCTTCATCCTAATCACAGATAGGCACTCTACATCAGTGGACCGATAAATGGCTGAAAGGGTTCGCTATCTGTGTGCCTCAGCATCACTCCTAAGGTCATACAACAGTGGGTTAGGCTCCTCATCCTCAGCACTCTCAGGCTCCTTCATCTTCCTCCCCATTGTGCAAACAACAATGCTGACCATGGACATGATCATGCCAGTGGCCTGACGGACCATCATGGCACGGGCCTCAGCAATACGATCCATCTAGATGCATGTCACTGAGATTAAAATCTAACATGATAGCCCTGGCTGGCCTCAACAAAGATTTGACTCAAAAAAGGGCACGACTACTTGATCGAACGAGCCTCCCAGTGCCACTACATCATCAACCAAGAAAGCAACATTGAGCATTAGGACCATCGAACATGAACAAAGAAAAGACCGAACAACAAACCCTATCAGGTACGCGGTGGGGAGAGGAGAGGGAGATGGGGATCGATTTAACCTTACCGTCAACGGAGAAGCACCGACGAAGAAGGAGTAGGCCTGGAAGAAGAGGAAGCAGATCCGCACCGCCACCACCGCGCCAACCCTAGCTCAACGCCCGAACCGAGGAAGAAGAAGCTGGGCCCCGGAGTCCCGACGAGGAAGAAGACGCGCCGGCGGTGCCTCGGCCTAGATCCGCGGCAGGGGAACGGAGATGAAGCCCGTCGGGAATCCAAGCTGCCTCGACGCACACCACCGCACCAAACTCTAGCCGGTCTCTCACGGGATTGGAGCGAAGATGGAGGAGCGAGTGGGAAGAGGAAGGCAGGAGGAGGAGTGGATATATAGGCCATGGATTTCGGGGAGGGGGAGCAGGCGGGAGGAAGATTCACCATTCCCGCGCGAGCCTGCGAGAGCCACCCGCCGCCGCGCGAAATCGTCCCCAAATCGCACACGCTGCGCCGCCCGCGGCCGAGCTCGAGCGGAACGCAGGAAAATGGCGTAGCAGTGGAGCTGGCAGGCTCCCGCGGGTCGGGCCGAGAGACGCAAAAACGCCCCAAACACCGGAGTGCGCCCCCAGCGCAAACAGTGGCACGGGCCCTTTATTCCTGACAACGCCGTGACAGTAGCCGGTGCCCGCCACGCATGTGCGTTCGTGCATGCCACAGTATCACAGCATGGACCTTATAGCTTCTACTGGCTGCAGCTCCCACAACAACTGGCCAACTTGTTCGTCGGCAACAGCGTCCGGCTGCCGCCTTCGGCCTTCCTCCGTCCCTCGTCCGGCCAAACCGACAACAGTGATTTCCAAAAGTGCATCAACTTTTATGTTGGACTGCAATCCCCGCCGTGTCACTTCGTTCGTTCGTTTCTTCTCTGTGATACGTAGGCCGCCAGTCACTACACACTAGATATTTCTAGCTATCTTGTCAATGTTAATTTGAGTCCCATTCGGTCGATCGAGCGTTCGGCTTTTTTATTTCGAATTCTTCTGCACTCTCACAACAAATCTGTTCAATCAGCACACAATATTATCCTCTCACAACAAATCTGCCAGCAAAAGTTCTGCCGAATACAGCCTGGCGAGGTCCTTGGGCTATAAATCCCCATGCCACGCACCCTCGTCACAGACTCAGACTAGCTCATGGCGCTCGCTCGCTTCCTCATCTTCTTCCTTGGTGCTGCTGCATTAGCGCCGCCGCTGCTCCTCTTTTCCTGTGCAGGTATAAATGCAGCCTCTGTTAATGTTGGCGCGACGAGCTGAGTATAATGTTTCTGCTTGCCTGTTGCACACTACTGCAGATGCGTCCGAGGTGGGCGTGAACTACGGGAGAATGGGGAACGACCTGCCGGACCCTGACTCGGTGGCGCAGCTGCTCATGGACAACGGCATCACCATGGTCAGGCTGTACGACGCCAACTCAACGGTTCTCAACGCCCTGGCCAACACCGGCATCAAGGTCAAGGTGATGATGCCCAACGACAACATCACCGCCGCGGCCAGGAGCCCGTCCTACGCGCTACAGTGGGTGCGGCGGAACGTGGCGGCCTACTTGCCCGACACGGAGATCAACGGCCTGGCCGTGGGGAACGAGGTGTTCGAGGATCAGGACAGCAAGAACCTGACGCCGATGCTCCTCCCGGCCATGACCAACGTGCACGCGGCGCTGGCGAAGCTGGGCCTTGACGGCGCCGTGAAGGTGACCACGCCGGTGGCCTTCGACGCGCTCAGGGAGCCGTCGTTCCCGCCGTCCGGGGCCAGGTTCCGGGACGACATCGCGCAGCCGGTGATGAAGCCGATGCTCCAGTTCCTGCGGCGGACGGGGTCGTACCTCACTATCAACCCTTACCCGTTCCTCGCGATCGCCAAGGAGCCGCAGAACATCCCCCTCGAGTTCGCGCTGGGAAGCTACGAGGCCGGCGTGAAGGACCCGAGCACCGGCCTCGTCTACCACAGCTTGCTGGACGCGATGAGGGACGCCACCTTCTTTGCCATCGAGAACTTGACGGAATCTAATCCGATGTTGGAAAACTTGACGAATCGATTTGATCTGATCCCCTGCAATTGCATTGCAGTATTCTGACTGGTTGGTGATTTCATTTTTCAGGCAGACGATGGCCGCCGGTGGCTCGAATGCAGGTCAGACCGATACAGTATGGACGGAGACTGGGTGGGCATCACAAGGAAATGTGAAACAGGGGAAAAAACCACAACGCGACGCCGATGCCGAGACGAGTCGTTCCAAGGCCGCCGGCGGCGGCAAAAGCGCGGCGGACTGCCCGCTGGCGACGGTAGCCAACGCCAAGGCGTACAACAACTACGTCATCAACAGGGTGCTGTCCGGTGACACAGGCACCCCGCGGTACCCCGACATCGACATGGACATCTACATCTTCGCCCTCTTCAACGAGAACGAGAAGGGCGTCGGGTCCGATGACGCCGAGCGATACTTCGGCCTCTTCTACCCCGACGGGACCAGGGTCTACGACTTCGACTTCACGGGCACGGATGCAAGTTAAAAGTTGCTTGCATTATATTTGGTGGGTCAGGAGTAGTTTCGATCCTTGCACGAATAAGATCTCGTCGTTCGGCTGGATAGGATTCATTCCGGGTACAACCTTTCCTCGAGAGATCAGACTGAACTTACTTCGATCTGGGTTAATTTGTTTGTTTATGAATTACCCCGCGCGTTGCACAGGAGAAAACATCGCTCGTCTTTCCATTGTGCATCCTGTGTGCATCCTAACCGTGCCGTCATCGCACTGGCTTTACATAGCTCCTCAACCTTGCCGCATGTCCCCTTCGTACCCACGCCACCCTGACTTCGCCTGCTACCCATGACCTCACCATCATCTACCCGCGTTCCCCGATCGCACCAATCATTCCCCTCGCAAACTCGCCACCCCAACCTCACTCGTTTTCATCCGCGCCAGACTTGCCGTCATGTGCCCCGCCGTGCCGCCATCCTCACCTCCCCAGTCTCAAAGTCGCACCCACGCCACCCGACTTCGCCCGCCGTCGTTCACCTCAACCGCGTCATCACCCTGCTCCCCCCTCTTTGACCTCGCTGTCATCCCGCGTGTCCCCTTCATACCCACGCTACCCTGACTTCGCCTGCTACCCATGACCTCACCATCATCTACCCGTGTTCCCCGATCGCACCGTCATTCCCTCGCACACTCGCCACCCCAACCTCACTCGTTTTCATCCGCGCCTTCCCAGACTTGCCGTCATGTGCCTCGCCGTGCCGCCATCCTCACCTCCCCGGTCTCAAAGTCGCACCCGCGCCACCCGACTTCGCCCGCCGTCGTTCACCTCAACCGCGTCGTCACCCCGCCGTCCCCCACCTCTTTGACCTCACTGGCATCCCTGTTGTGCCCGCGCCACCTTAACCTCGTCGGGCGTTGTCCGTACCTCCTGAATCTTGCTGTTGTCTGCCTGACATCACCATCTCCAGCCGCACCATCGTTCCCATCACACATGTGCCACACCCCGATCTCGCACGCCGCTATCGACCGCGCCCTCGCAGTCATCCACCCCAGACGTGTCGTCATCCCCGCCTCCACGGCCTCACCGTCACGCCCGTGCCACGCTGGCCTCGCCCAGCCCGCCGTCGTCGGCCACGGCCTCGTGCGGCTTCTCCGGCTGTGTCGTCATCTCTACTGCTCATGCGTCTATATAAAGGGGCAAAGATAACTATACTATCAGTGGCATGTGACACAACATTTAATTTGTTGTTGCTTAAGAACCCACCTGTCAATGTCATGTGGGTTGATTATGAAAATGGTGAGAGACTGTTTTGCAAAATAACGACGAAGGTTGAAAGAAACAATAATGACACTTTTATATATTTATATATTATATATAAGACAACCCAGGCCTCAAAAAGGTTTCAGCTAGCAAAACATTGATTTAAACAACAGAGAGAAGAAACGCATCCATTCCCGAGAGAGAGACAGAGAGTATAGCTGAAAGAGAGCCTTCAACGACTGGGACAACCCGTGTCGTCTCGTACCAACTCCTTCACGTGAACAACGGATGCATGCAGCAGTTACTCTAGTCTGCTATGGAATGAGGACGATCGAACAGCAACTCATCAGCAACCAGGGTCGCCAATCATCGTCACGGGCCAATAATTACGAAAAGCCATTGGCTATAGGCAAAGCCATATGATCAAAACATAACAAGAGGCTCTGTGTCGCCAAACAAGTGGATCGGAGAATATTTTCCATCCATCTCTCCACCTCAGCCAACTATGCTGTCGTACCCGGCGTATCCTGCTACAGAGACCAAACGTCCTTCTACCCCGTGGACCGGGGGCCGGGGCTGCTGCTGCGCCGCCGGGGGAGCTCCCCCCGTGCGTCGCGTCGTTTTGCGCCCCAGTTGCGCCTCATTGCTGACGTTTGTTAAGTGATATAAGAATAAGAAGATTCTACAAGCGCACAGAACATCATTGTAGCTCTTCCCTATGAGAGTATTGGATTTTTTATGAAATTCGATCTTTTTTTTAAAAAAAAAATCAAATCTATCCCCAGTTTGAAAATAATTGTATCAGGTATCCCTTTTGGTCGCGCCAAGGCGCATGGCGCGATATTTGCACTATGTCGTGCCACATGCAATGGCGCGACGAGTGGTGCCACGGTGGCGCATGTGTTTGACCGAGGCTGGCGTGGAACACGGGAGGGCCCGCGCCGTCGCGCCACATGCAATGGCGCGGCGGGAGTATCACGCCATTTTTGTCGGCGCGACATGCATGACACACATGCATAATCCCAGTGACACACCTCCCTCCTACGCCTAAAAATAGAATGCTTATAAATCGGCTCCATAAAAAAACGCTCGAGAGACACATCCCTCCCACCCCTACAAATAGAATTCCTAGGTTCAAAAAAAAATAGAATTCCTGTAAATATGGCTCCATAAAACAAACTTGCACGAGTAATAATAAAAAAGTAAAGATAAATAAGGTCGCATGAATGAAATGCGAATCCATATGGCGAGCAGATGTAGTACACACAGTCATACATAATACGAAGTAGAAAGGAAAGAAAAGAAAAATAGAGGAAAAATAACGGCACCAAAAACATGTTTACGATAATTTGCACTAAAAGTATTTGTGAGAATGTACACTAAGAATTTTTTGTGAGACTAGATACATGCCCGAGCGTTGCAATCGGGGTCATGAATATTTATCTGTTTATGATGACACAAGGATTCTTTTGCTCGACCGTTTGAAACAATAAAATTTCTATAGTGCTATTTTCTCTCCTATTTTTTCATTTTATTTTATATATACCCACGTATTGCACTTGGATCACGATTTTTTATATGTCTACGGCGACAAATATAGATTTTTTAGTCGAGTTGAAGCTATTTTAAAAATGTTTTGTAAAATAGTTTCGTTCGTTCAACAGTGAAATGTCTATAGTGCTCTTCTTTTTTATATTTTTTCTTTTTTTCTTTTTTTTTTTCTCTATTTTTCTTTTCTTTCTACTTTATATTCTGTATGACTATGAGTACTACATCTGCTTGCCACGTGGACTCGCATTTCGTCCATGCGACCTTGTTTATCTTTTTTTTTTATTACTCGGGCGTGTTTATTTTATGGAGTTAGATTGACAGAAATTTTTTTTTTTTTTTTTGACACAGAATTCTATTTTTTTTAGGGGTGGGAGGGATGTGTCTCTCGAGAGACGCATTCTATTTTAGTCGTGGGAGCCACACATGCATTCTATTTTTAGCCATGGGAGGGAGGTGTGTCCTGGGATTATGCATGTCACGCCGACAAAAATGGCGTGATACTCCTGTCGCGCCATTGCATGTGGCGCGACTGCGCGGGCCCTACCGTGTTCCACACCAACCTCGGTCAAACACATGCGCAACCGTGGCACCACTCGTCGCGCCATTGCATGTGGCGCGACATAGTGCAAATATCGCACATGCGCCCTGGCGCGACCAAAAGGGATACATGATACAATTATTTTCAAACCAGGAACAGATTTGATTTTTTTTTAAAAAAGGTTGAATTTCATAGAAAAAAATCCGAGAGTATTCTAGAGTATCGTATCCACAGGGAAGCTTTGGCTAAAGATTTCTAATAACTCACAATCATGTACCTACTAACTTAGTAAACCAACTAGACTAAAGTGAGGGTAAGTGATAAATGATATAAATAAGAATAAACTATAAATACTAAGACTAAAACTAATAGCACACAATAAAGAATGACAATAGATCAACTAATTAAGAGGAGAGATCACGGTTCCTAAATACTCACTACTAACGATTTGATTTTGCGTGTTGGTGGCTTTTTTTTTCCGGCGGGTACTCTTTTTGCCCGCCACGGAAATTCTGAGGCCGGCGTGGCGGTCGCCCACCACGGAGGAGGGCATTTCACGTGGCGGGCGCCTGCAACGCGCCCGCCACGCCCGACACGCGTAATCGGCATTTTACGCGGCGGTCAAGTTAAGGCGCCCGACACGTAAAATCCTGGGCAGTATAAATATTGTACGCCGCCACCCCCTTGTGCTCTCCATGGATCTTCCTCTTCCATCTTGTGGGGGGGGGGGGAGGTTTTGACCCAAAAATTGACAAAATCTTTGAATTTGGACTTTAGGCTTTGATTTGGGGGAGGAAAAGACACTAATTGGTCTGTAAAGGCCTCTCTTCATCTCTTTTTTCCTCTTTTTGCATCCCCTCTAGATCTAGATCTATGGAGGAGAGAGAACTTATTTTCTCTGCTCTCATCCCTCTCTTCCTCTATTTTTTTTTTGCTCTGAGTACTTTATAACGACACTTAGCTTTCATGGAGAGCAGGTAGACAGGATGGAGAGGCGCCGAGCCCACTGGATGTATGAGATGAAGAGGATTGAGGACGAATACTGTGATGAAGTGAGAAAGTTTGTTGCTCGAGCGAAGAGACATAGCGAGATACATCAACAGAGCCTGATTATATGTCCTTGCGCTCGCTGCAAGAATCTCAAAGCTGAAACTGACACTAGGGTGCGATCTCACCTATTCATCATGGTTTCGTCAAGGACTATTTGGTCTGGACTTTTCACGGCGAAGAAGTTCTACCCTTAGATCCACCAGCCGATCCAGTAGAAGGAAAATCCCCCAGCCGATCCAGTACCAGGAAGTCCACCAGCCGATCCAATTGCATCTGATACATTCGAAAGCACGGCTGACGTCGACAACGGCGATCATCATAGTAGTGGTGGAGGGGATGGTGAGCAGGAGACTCCTATGACGCAGCCTGAGGATGTCCAGGTTTTTGAATATTTGGTGAACCGACTCGATGAGGACGACATTTTGTTTGGCTGCCCGAGATGGCTGGAGAATTTCAAATAGATGAAGGAAGCAGCAATTGATCCGCTTTACAAAGACAGTCCGAAGGGTTGCACGGCGCTTAGTTTTAACCTTAATTTGCTGATGTTGAAGTCTCGTCATGGATGGTCTGACACTAGCTTCAATGAGAACGTAAGTTACCTTGCTACCACGTATCCAACGCCTAACAAGGTTCCTGCTAATACGTATCGTGCTAAGAAGTTGATCCGGTCAGTGGCGATGAAACTGAAAAAGTTCGATGTTTGCCCTAACCAGTATGAGAATTTGATCAGTTGTCCGCACTGTGGCGCTAGTCGACACAAGAGGAATGCCTGATGTCCCGTGGATGATGAGCTCGATGAGAAAGGAGGACGGGCGAAAAAAAAAGAAGGGGGCGAAGAAAACTAATAAAAGATGAAACAACCAAAAGGCAAAAAAAAGAATTTGTAGATAGTTCGCCATTTCATATATATCAATGTTTGTTAATTTTTTCTGCTGCTGCAACGTATAGGCATAACATATGGTGGCGAGAAAAATATGAAAGCCAGTGCAATGCCCCAAGCTCACGTCCAACCAAGAGACCAGGGACCGACCTAGGTTTATTACATTTTGGATAATTTATTTGCAATTTTCCATCATATGTACCCTGTACAAATAATTTAAAAGGCCCCTACTGAAAAAACATTATGAATTTAAAAATGTATTATTCACCCGTAGCAACGCGCAGGCATATTTCCTAGTCTATACCTACTAATAAAGCGAGAAAATTTCCGATGTGCGGACCGTAGAATCGTCCTCGGTCATCGGATCAGCATCAATGGTTTAGATCACTTTTTTTTTCTGCCCGTTAGTAGGCTGTATAGGATGAGGATTACGTGCAAATAGACAGGGAAAAAAAGAACGGTTTGGAAACGGAACCACGACTTGGATCGACCGAACACCAACGTGAGTATATCTCTATTTGAGATACTCCGGATTTGCACCTATTTGGAAGATTTTTTTTAGGTGGACGTTTCTATATTAATTTTGCATGTCTGAATTCCTGTCATGGCATGTTCCGATTTTGCTAAGACCTGTCCGTCTCGCATCCCCAAGTTCCCCCCGCCAGATATTCAAGTTTCTGTTCACCAATCTGCTACTGTATTTGTTTCTTTCGTTTTTCTCTGCCGTTTTTTTTTTTCATGAACGTACATCTGTCCGTCTTCACACCTAATTCTTTTCAAGTTGGGTCAGCCGTTCCATGATTTTTTAAAACTTTCTCTTCTTTATTAAATTAAATATGCACGATTTCTTCTTATACACATTAAAAATAGATGATAGGTATATCCTTTTGGCAACTATAGTCCAAACACGGATATTTATGCATGCACGCATGCTCACTTCTATTATATATATACTAGGGGAATTCAGCGTTCGTTCTTGAGGAATGCAATTGAATTTTCATGTATTTCTATAAGAATTAGTGATCAATTTCTATATAATATAGCAAAGCTTGAGAATGAAACAGACATCGAAAAACATTCAACAATGCATTAAAAGAAACTTCTTAGCCAAATAAACAAAACCCAAAAAAAAAAACAACCCTGACTTGTGAGATTTCATTGCTGCATAAGACCAAGCTACTCCAGGACTTGCACATGATGTTTTTAGAACCCTACAATATTAGAAATATTAGGAGAGAGATCAAATTGAAACCATGGCATCTGTTATTTGTATCCTACCATCTTTCTTTGACTTATATATGGAATATAGAAATGCAGTACATGTGTCCAAATCCCCAAATATGGAGAATTCTAAACGTTGCTTGCCTGTCTTTTAGCGATGATCATTGTCTCTGAATTACTACATTGCTTCCTGATCTGAATCGATTTGACAAACATTGCTGCTAAGCAGGTAAGTGCTGTATCAGGATCTCAAATGTTCCCCTGCCTGAAGATCAATGATTTCAAGCTGTTTTCTCTGCTGCGCTATGAAACCTGGGACTGACCACTTCCATGATTATTCAAGGGAATAATTGCCTTGCTGATTAATGTTGATGACAGTGCTAGATGAATGTGATCAATTCAGAGAAATCCAGGAAAGCGGAGCACCCCTGGTTTGGCTGCAAAATAGAAAATAACACGGTATTCTTCATTCAGAAAATGGTTTCTAAATCAAGGCAGGCGCAGCTGCGTTGCCCATAATTATGACAGTCAGCTTCCCCCTGCCCTCTGTTTCTTCCTTGTGCTGTTGCTTTCTTGGACCGTCTTCGTGGTGAACAAAGAACGGAGACCTGACTACAGCCTACAGGTTACAGGGAGGCGCAACGGGCGGCACCCCCTGCTCCCTCCTCTCCATCCGTCACGGCGGCAGCAGCGCCCTGCTCCTCGCCGTCTCCTCGGCGGCCTCGGGCGGATCTGCGGCGGGCACGACCACGGGCGCGGGCGGCGAGGCCACAGGCGGCGCGTGGAGGCGCACCTCCGGTGGCTCACCTCTCCAGCGGCGGGCGCGAGCTCCGGTGGCCCCCTCCCTCCAGCTGTGGGCGCGAGCTCAGGCGGCCTCCTCTCCGGAGCGGCGGGCGGGCGTCCTCCGGCGCGAGCGCGGTCAGCGTGCGGCGAGTCGGCATGCGCGGGCCGAGCACTGCTTCCTCTTTCCCTTCCCTCTCCCACGACCGAGGTGACCGAGGTGTGGCCTCTCCCGCCCTTTAAATATCCTACGCTCGCAACGATTCAAGTTTACATCTGCAGGTCAGAAGACTCAGAACTCAAGGGCCGTCGACGCTTCACATAATCAAATCACGAACCGTTCATGCATGTATATCGGAAGGGATGGTTAATGCATGCAAGTTACTTCGTTCCAGCATCAAATGAGTGGGGGTTTCCCATCGTGCATGCAGCCGGAAGGATCGAGTGGATGGGGGAACGGCTGCGCAGGAGTTTTTTTTTTTCTTTGCATGCAAGAGAATATGGTGGGGCTGCTGAGGTGTCACCCTTGCATGTTGAGAGAACTCCTCTAGTGGCCTCCTTCTATAGGGGTTATATATATATATATATATATATATATATATATATATATATATATATATATATATATATATATATATATATATATAGTATATCTATATTGCACCTGGGTGCATTCGTTGTAAAATGCACCCAGGCCAAACCGACCGGACCAGGGTGCACCCTGGGGGCCTACTAGTTAATGCGTGACACGGTTCCACAGGGCTTATCAAAACCGCTTCCCCATAGCGACAAATCATTTGTCCTCTCCACTCTCCGGTCGCCGCAATCGCTCCTCTCTCTCCGCCCTCTCTCGCTCCTCCTGCTCTGCTCTCTCTCCCCTCTCCTCTCCTCGCGCTCCTCTCTCCCGTAGCAGTTGCTGCAGCGGTTCCTCCTCTCCGCCCCCGCCGTCGGTCGAGGCGGTTGCGCCTCCGCTCTCATCTGCGCCCCTATTTAGCCTGCGCTGCTCCGTCGGCATTCGTCCCCCTAGGGAGTGGTTCGGGCTTGCTTCGCGATGCATCCGTCGCCATTAAATGCCGCCATCCGTCGCCATCCGTCGGCATTGGAGGTATGTCGACAAATTTGTCCGCCAATCCTCCTGCATTTGTGTGCTCGTGGATTTTTCATGTTGATTTTTTTTTCATTTAGGGTTTGGCGGATCCCCTATTGAGTGGATTTGGCGTGATCCAGTGGTGATTTTTTGGTCTAGGGTTGGCGAGACAATCAGGTATGTTCAATTTTATGTAGTTGTATCTGAGTTGCTTCTGTAGTTGTAACTGTGTATGATTCGTTGTTGTAATTGGTTAGATCCGCATGATTTCTTATGTTGTTGTTGTTGTAATTGGTGAGCAATCTTATTTCAAATGCAACTGTCATTTTAGTTATGAATCCCTGTTGTTTTCAAAGCACATTATCACCCCTGTGGTTAAATTTTTGAAGTAAGAATTGTTTTAATCAGCTTATTATATCAGTTGCAAGTGGTGCGTTGTTGATGTTGCAATTGTGTCTTATGTTGTTGTAGTTGTGGAAGCACATTATCACCCCTGTCATTTTCTAATTCCTTTGTGAGTACGTGCAATTTGTTTTTTCTAGATCATTGATGTCATTTCCAATTATCATCTCTCCCTAGCCGCTAATGCCCTTTTTTTTTCTAATCGTATTCATGGTTCATGTGAGATGGTTCGGTTTACGTATGAATTGGTTACAAAGGAATTAGCATAACTGTGATTTTGCAAAGGAATTAGCATAACCTGTTTCTCATGTGTAACTTGGTTTACTTTCTTTTTCCTACCTTCAAGTTGTTCCAAGGCCGTGACTTATTTGGTTTTGATTAAAAATGAACTTTCTCTGTTGTGCTTGTGTCGCTAGCGGCACTTGGTTTCTCCATGAGCACTTCTTCATAGCCACACTCTAGTGCTTTTTATGACCTTGTTTTTCTACTTCACACCGCTTTGCTAAAGGGCTATAATGGATAGGAACTGTGGGTGGTACTTTGCGCTTATACATTTTAACATGGTGCTACAAATTCAATATGCATGGCGATCCTTAAGTACATAAAATAAAACAACTATAGTTCACATTCTCTTATGTTGTTGTAGTTGTAATTGTTGAGCATTCTTATTATTTCAAATCCAACTGTTATTTTAGGTATGAATCCCTGTTGTTTTCAAAGCACAATATCACCCCTCGTGGTTAAATTGTTGAAGTATGAATTGTTTTAATTAGCTTATTATATCGGTTGCAAGTGGTGCGTTGTTGATGTTGCAATTGGTCAAGAATTCTTTTCTAATTCAACAATCATGTAAGTTGTTTTGTTTTTCTCGATGTGTGGCGGTAGCTTATTGTGTCTACCATGCAAACGGGTTTGCCGTTATAGTTGCAATTGGTTGTTTTTGTGATTGTGTTATTATTTTTTTCAGCTGCTTTCAATGAGTACCAAAGGGGGTTCTTCGAGGCGCTGATCCACCCCCGTCGTTCGCCCCGTTTTGTTGAGAAGGATAAGGGAAGCGTAAGGTAGTCAAGAAGACTACTAGGAAGAAGCGATTAAGGATAGCCGATACGGACATGCAAGTTGACCGTCATGATGATGGTGACCATGATGATGATGCCGACGCTTCTGGTGATAACCCTCTTGATGATGCCGACATGGTCGGTGATAGTGATAGTGGAGGTGGTAATGGGGATGGAGTTCCCGAGGTTTCTAGGAAGAGGCGCCGCAACAAGCGTGATGGTCCAAACGAAGAAGCTTGGTGCAATTCGCTCCTCCCCGGAAACTTCCGCAAAACTTGTTGGTGCTCTTCTTGATGAATTGAAGGAAAGAGTTATTGCATTGGGTTTTGGTGGCCTTGTTGAAGCCGTTTGCCAAAATGTGTGGGACGAGGATATTTCTGAACGGCTTTGGAGGAGCTTTAACCCGGATAGGATGAAGTTACGGTTGGTGGCGATCAAGAGATTGATGTGAACGAGCATCTTGTTTGGTGTATCTTCCGATTACCTAGAGCCGGCGTTGACCCTCCGCTACTCTCTAATGCTGATGCTAAAGCTATTCGTGATGAGTTGGGTATGCAAATCTGCCCTGATACATACAAGGCTAGTGGTATCAAAGTGGAGGACATTATTCTTTGGATTGTCCAATCAAGATGAGAGCAAGAAGCCGATCGGGACTTGGCTTTGAGGGAATTTTTATGGGTGCTTTCCAGTGTCTTCTTTTCTCCAACACCGACAAAAAAAATTAGGCTTCTTGATGTTATGTATACCGAGGATTTGGAGAACATTGGAAAGGTGAACTGGTGCAAAGCTGTTGTCGACCACCTTAGCAAATGTGGACGCTTGTTTAAAAAGGAGTTTCCAGAGAAGGGCGAGGCCACACCTCTTTTGGGGTGTGGTATATTCTTGATGGTAAGTTATGTTTTACAATGAGAGTAGTAATTTGTTGATCATGTTGGCTCTTGGAATTATACTTTCTTTATGTAGTAACTGTGATGTAGTTGTTGCAGTAATTGTGTGGTTGTTTCACATGCAATTGGTTGTTTCTTCATTTGACTTTTTTTTATATATACATGTGCAGCTCCTGTATGTCGATTTCTTGCAGCATGGGATATCTGTAGAACCTTTGTATTTGCCGCGTTGTGCAATGTATGACACTAAAACTATTGATGAGATAATTGTGATGGATCGGAGGGGGACGCCCACCGTGGTTACCCGTTGAATTTGGCAATCTCGGGGTAAGCTGTGACTAATTTGTTTTATTTCCCCCCTACATGATTTTTGTTTGTTTGATGTTCTAATATATTTTTTTAATATTGAAAAAAATTTCAGTTGAAAAGCATCACTGGCACTGTTTATGCGCTACCTGGTTATGTTCCTGTTGTACCTGCCGCCGTGTCTGGTGCTCTTCCTTTTGTTGCAAGTTCTTCTGGTGCTGGTATTTCAGGTGACACAGGAGAGGTTCCTGAGGCAGCGTTGCGGGCTCCTGTGTTTCATCAGTTTCCTAGCTTTGCTGCTGCTTTTGGGCAGAGTCTTGTTGATGTGGTTGGTAGATCCAGGCAAGCAAGTGCGCTGGAAATTTTGCAGACTTTTGATCAGAGTACTACTCAGGCTCAGACTTATATGAGCGAGGCTACTACACTTGTTACCACGGCCAATACTCTAATGGCAAAAGCACAGCATGAGTGCTTTAGTGGAATTAAGAACCTTCTTGCTGAAGCCCAAGCTGATAGGGAAGCAAAGAAAAAGCGAAGGAGGGAGAGGAATGCTAGGGTCAAGCGTAAGAAGGAGAAAAAGAAAAAGAAAAATGGTAATCTGTTCTATTTTTTTCAGGTTGTATGTTTTGCACCGGGTTTGTTTCTAATATTTGTGTAGTTGTGACAGGAGGTTCATCTGGTGCTGATGGTCGCGGAGGAGGGACACCTCCTCTACATCAACCTGAATCAACTGGCGATCAAAAACATCTGGGTGCAGGCACTGGAGATCGTGAAGATGATGCCGAAGGTATATTTTTCCTTTAAAATGTTTAAATTGTTGCAATTAAGGCATTTTTTATGCTGCAATTAAGGAGGTTCATCTGTTGTTGTGTTGCAAGTGCCAGTGTATATGTGTTGCAATTGATTTTTCTTTTGTGTTGCAATTGCAATTGATTATCTGTTTTTCTAGGGTATTGTGGACCTGATTTTATTTTTGATGCTAATGAGTTCCTTCTAGGTACCACTGTTTTTGTATTGTTTGTGGTTTATATTAGTTTGTAATCTTTGTTTCCATTTTTTGTTTTTCTAACTGATATTATTATGTAGATTCACCACTAGGAGAGGATGAAGGTGGTTGTATGTTTTGCACCGGGTTTGTTTCTAATATTTCTGTAGTTGTGATAGGAGTTTCATCTGGTGGTGATGGTCGCGGAGGAGGGACACCTCCTCTACATCAACCTGAATCAACTGGCGATCAAAATAATCTGGGTGCAGGCACTGGAGATCGTGAAGATGATGCCGAAGGTATATTTTTCCTGCAAAATGTTTAAATTGTTGCAATTAAGGCATTTTTTATGCTGCAATTAAGGAGGTTCATCTGTTGTTGTGTTGCAAGTGCCAGTGTATATGTGTTGCAATTGATTTTTCTTTTGTGTTGCAATTGCAATTGATTATCTGTTTTTCTAGGGTATTGTGGACCTGATTTTATTTTTGATGCTAATGAGTTCCTTCTAGGTACCACTGTTTTTGTATTGTTTGTGGTTTATATTAGTTTGTAATCTTTGTTTCCATTTTTTGTTTTTCTAACTGATATTATCATGTAGATTCACCACTAGGAGAGGATGAAGGTGTTGTTCATGGAAGTGAAGGACAAGATGACGATCTTTGGGCGAAAGGTTTGGCCGCGCACAAAGGTGCTAATATTTGAGTTGCGCTACCTATTTTTTTTAGAAGGTGTTATTGGTTGTTGATCCGTGTTGCAATTTATCCTTTTTGATGTATCTTTGCTTGTACCGGATCGTATGGCATTTACAATCGACATGTGTGGCGCTTTGATTGGTTGATTTTATATTTTACAAGGGTTTTTTATTCAGGTTGTATGTTTTGCACCGGGTTTGTTTCTAATATTTCTGTAGTTGTGACAGGAGTTTCATCTGGTGGTGATGGTCGCGGAGGAGGGACACCTCCTCTACATCAACCTGAATCAACTGGCGATCAAAAAAATCTGGATGCAGGAGAAGGAGAAGATGACAGTGCTCGGCCAAAAGTTTTGGCTGTAGACCAAGGTGCAATTTCTATGACTTATCTGTTTTTGCAATTTTCCCTTTGTGATATATGGTGCTTGTACCGGATCCGGGCGCACGCCTACAATCCGACATTTGTGGCGCTTTGATTGGTTCATTTTATATTTTACAAGGGTTTTTTTTTCACCTACCTTTTCAGCTGGTGCTACTTCTGGAAGAGTATTTGATATACACTCTCCACGTGTCAATTTTTCCTGTTCTAGCTCTTCGGGTGAAGAGAATGTGAATTCGCCTGACCGAAACAGACATTCAGATAGCGCTGGAGAGCCAACCAGTAATTATCTGACAAGTTGCTTTTTCATTTATTATGCTTGCATCTTTTTTGTTTTGGCTTGCTAATTTTTCATTTACCTTGCAAACCACCTCATTTATGAGCCCTGGTTTGGGGCTTGAAAATGTTATTAGCAATCTTGAATCACGGGTGATTTTTTTTCGAGGACAAGACAAATGAGAAGGTGAGACGGTCATGCATGTTGTCATCCTGTGTCTGCAATTTTGCATGTATATTTTTTTTTACCACGACCTCATTGTCACTTTTTTTTGTTCTGTATACATAGGTTAAAACTTACCAAAGAGGGACCAGGGGTTGTAGAGGTCGTGGAGGCAGAGTGGCGGCTGCTTCGAAAGTGCCGGCTTCGAGAGTACACGCATCTGCTTCTCAGAGCAAGGCCGATGCCTCTCTGGCTGTGGAGAAGTCTCCCCGTTAAGGACCAACCCGTAAAATCATTTACTGCGGGCGATCCGAAGAAGAAGGCAACTACAAGTAAGAGAGGTGGGAAGGGAGGTGGGAAGAGAGGTGGGAAGAGAGGTGGGAAGAGAGGTGGTAGGGTGTCTAGGGACACAATCCGTATTAATCAAGAGCGGCAAGAGCAACGTGAATTAAAACAGGCATTGTTGGAATCATTGAAAATGCAAGCTGATCAGGAGAAGGAATTGGTGAAAAAGATGGCCATTGTTGTGTCAGATTCCAGTCAAGCTGCCCCTGCGTTTCCACTAGATCCAGAGGAAGACTTCATCAGGTGCTCTGAAAGTGTGCCAGTCCGTTTGACTCCGGAGGAAGAACAACAGTGCACATATGATATGCCTGGCCACAATGAGTACCAGAGGAAGCTCTTCAATTTTGTAGCACCTCGGCTGAAGAAGAGGCCATCAAGGTTTTTATCACCTTTCGAAATCAAAAGCGTCCGCCCGAATGTGCCTCTAGCCAAGGCCTTTGCTTTAAGGCAAAAGATTGCAGAAGAGAAATATAAAGAGTAATAATTTATATCACTGTTGATATTTCCTTTTATGTCTCTTTCATTTTGTTTTTATTGACAGCTGCTTTTTATTTTTTTGTCCTGGCAACCCTTGCAGCATGTGTCTGATGAAGATGACCTCAATGGTCAGTTTTGACGGCAAAGATATATTGAGCACGTTTGATGACAGTTCGTATGGTGATTCACTTATGTTGGATTTCGCTACTCTCTGTCTTCGTTTTGACGACATTGTACACAAGACAGACTCTTTTGGATACAGGGTGTTTTTCAGTACAGGAGTCTATGTGAGTTTCTCGTTAACTATGTTATTTGTCCATTGTTGCAATTCGCAAAGCTTCCATGTTGCAAATGTGACTTGTCCATTGTTGTAATTCTGTATGCACCCATGTTGCAAATGTGACTTGTTGGTTGTTGCAATTGAGTTAGGTTTTTATTGTTATTTCCCATGCAGGGCTTCGTTGAGGGATGTTAAGAATATCTTTGAAGATGATAATAAAACTGAGACTGAATTATTCCGTAAACTTATGGAAGCATCTACTTGAGTTGAACTTGAGCAATTACAATCGACTTTCTCAAGGCTAAGCTGGTTAGTAGCTGATTTTTTTTTCATCCTCCCATGTTGTAAAATGGTGTCAGTAGTGTGTTATAATTGGTAACTTAATCAAGTTGCAATTAAGACATCATCGTATATGATATTGCAATCTCACACTTTGGATTCTTGATGCGATTTTTTTTCCCCGCCACCGATGGCGGTCATTATTTTGCTTATTGCATCAACCTCATGCACAAACGCATTGACATCCCGGATTCAATCGACTATGAGTGGGCGGAACCGCATCCCAGTTACCGGCATGATCCCATTATGAAGATGATGCCTATCTTAAATGCTTTAGCGTTCGAGAAGGTGTCCAATGGAAAGTTTCCTGATTTTTCTAATTGGGTGAAAGCAACGCCCAATTTGGTAAAACAGTTTGGGTCTCATGATTGCATGTTCTTCCTTTGGAAGTATATGGAATATTACGGCGGCAACGTGGTCAACTCGTGAATTGAATCCAGTAAGTTTCTTTTTTGTTTCATTGTTTGTTGTTGTAGATTTATTTTTTGAGTATAAAATTTATACATTATTTTCTCTCTATTATTTGTTTTCCAACCGTTATTAATGATCGCTTTTTCTAAAAAAAAAAAACTTTGCGAAGATAATGGCATGTTATACGGATCGAGATGCTCCATTACCCGATGTTCCACATGCTTTGAACCAAGCCATGGTGCCTGAGGAGTTTGATGTTTACAGAGTTGGCGGAAGGAAGCCTGACTGGAAGCAAAATGAATCGTGAAGTTTGTAGTTCACGATTGGGAATTACAAGTTGTGTCCACGCTTGTAATTTGAATACTTTTTATTGTTGGCGAGATGAATACTTGTTCGTGTTCTAGGACAAAAATATGTGTGAGATGAATACTTGTTTGTGGTCTAGGACAAAATTATGTGTGAGTTAAATACTTGTTGGTTGCCCCTGTACATATATCTATATATATATATATATAGTCTTGTTGTTGCTATCCCCTTGTTTTGTGTAATCTTGTTGCATTTCATTATTCTCGGTGTTGCAACATATATTACGACACTCCAAAGATTGCAAATGGTGTATTTAGTTTAAAAAAAAAAATTACAGATTTGCGGTGTTGGAACATGATTCACGCAGTTGTATCCAATGTTTTGCAAGAGAATCTGTTTTGCAATTATGTTAATTGCGGTGTTGCAACTATGAAGAATGCATTGTTGCAAATGGTAACTTAGTTGACCTTTCCTTTGTACAAAAAACTTGTTGGGGAACATGGTGATATTTGTATTAGTTCTGGTGTTGCAACCGGAGACATTAGTTTGTTGCAAATGGTAACTTAGTTGACATTTTGTGTAAATTTGTAATACCATTATTGCAAATGGATATCATGATTGCAATCAAAAAATTTTTGGGCAAAGATTCGAAATGTTTTTATTTGCCACAAAACGTAAAACAATCGGACATGTAATCTTATAATTTGTATATTTATTTTTTTACAAAGAAGAATGAACTAAACCCAACAATGTTTTCAATAATTTATAATTTATGCGGATGTAACCCGGCACTTTTTCGATCACGTCCTCTATGTAGAGTCGTTTGGTTACATTTGCTTCAACTTGATCGACATCGACATCAATTTGTTCATGGGTCTCTCGTCTTTGCCTTTGGTCTTCCTCTTTTCCTCGGGGTTGCATCATTTGTTTTACGAGCTTTTTTGTTGCCACGTGTTTCTGAAGCCTTGCTTCGATCAGGGTTTAGCGGACATGTTGTGACGTAATGTGTACCTCGGACACCACAGCCACTGCATTCTCTGTTTCCGTAGTTCTTTTTCTCATATGTGCTGAATTTATTTCCTTCTTGTCGAGGGCTCGGTTTCATTTTCCTCTTGATGACTTTTGTTCTCGCCTTTTTGTGGTTGTTATTGTGGGCTCAACCAAAGAATATGTTACCATTCATCGGTGCTGATGTTGTTTGTAGTCCTGGACTTTCTTCATTTGTTACTGCCGATGTACCTGTTGATGGTGCACTGCCAGGTGACACATCAGTTGTGTTGTCATCATCTGCATTCTGTGATGCTGATGTTGCTGCCACTGATTCAGCTTGGAATGCCCCTGTGCTTGGTGACACATCGTCTGTGCTTGTTTGGAACATTTTAATTCCGGGAATTATCCTGTCGAGCTGCCTGTCTGTTTCCTCACAAGCAGCATCAGACTTGCTCCCAGCTCTTCCTAGCTCCATTAACTTTGGAAGCAACTTTGTCATTCTTGCCTGTTCTCGGCTTGCATTGGGACCAATCCGCACACCGTCGTGCCTATCCCAAGTAACATGTTGCCTTGCATCTCTAGTGTATCTTTTGAATATGTACGTCTCTGGTATTTTCCTGACTTGTAGGTGGGTGAAGGTTCTTATGAGATGCATGCAGAACAGGCCTGAAATTTTTATTAGACCAAACAAAAAAACATTTTCAGATGTTTTATCTTTTATGTTGTAACCACTTGTAGTAGAATGTTGCAATTTTGTTCAAATACAGTTGCAATTACCTGTATGTTCCCACTGTTTGCATTCACAGCTATATTGACCATTGTCCTTATCAGCAAACACTTTGAATTCATGTTGTGCCCAGCAGAAGCTACCTTCTCCTTGTTCATGTTTTACCAGCCACTCATTCCTCACCTGTGGGTCTGGATTTTGTCGAATTACGAATCTTTGTCTTTGTTATTGTATGCTTTCTTGTACTCTTGGTACACGACCACCGTGTACACTCGGATAGTCGCATCAAATTTTGCCTTGCAAGCCCGGTAACCTTTGCACGCAAAATATCAATACTTGTTGCAATTAGTACGAGATATATTTGTAACTAGGGTACAGTCATGATAGTAAAAGGCATATTAGTTTTATTTCCATGGTTTATTACCCAGATATTGTTTGTAACTAGGGGAGTACACATTGCATAGTGTGTTTCGCTTTGCATCCATGTGGTCGACATCTTGTAGAGAGTCTAGCATCCTCTTAGCAAACATGTGTAGGCTTGTGTTTTGATCAACATAGCCGTCTTTTAGCACCCTATTTTGGCTTTTCGATCATTTGTGTGGATGTCATTACGCCCGCGGTACATTCCTTTGAAATAAGCTGATATCCATCTTTCCCTCTTTTCCCACAGTGCTTGTATTGCTGGATGATCTGCAATGGAGAACTCATTAACTAACTTCTTCCATTCATCCTCAAATTTGGTTGGTCCCAATGGATAGTTAATCAATGATTCAAATTTTTCTTTCGCTTGTCTTTTCTTGTGCTTTTCGAACAACCCGATCCAACTCAAATTCCTGTGGCCTTAATATGTGCCATCGGCGGTTTTTGTGATGAGACTTGAGGAACACCATCTCAATTGCTGATTTCATTGTTTGGGTCTTCATCTGTTAAATTGACCAAAACAATTAGTTTTTTTAAAGTATAAATAACAAGGTTTTTAAAATATATTTACTTACATTTGAATCATTTATGTTGCAATTGGTTTCAAAGAACATGTTGTAATTATTCTAGTTAAGATGATGCAATTCAACTAAGAAGCTTTCAAAAAGATAGGAGTGAATCATGTTGCAATTGGTTTGACTTAAGTGTTGTAATTATGCTAGTTAAGACTATGCAATTATGTTGTAACACTGTTATTTCCATTGTTGTAACTCGAAGCTGCACTATTTTGTAAATGTGTATCAATCAGGTTTACAATTTACAATGATATTCCATGTTGCAAACTTGTGGATATCATGTTTGCAATCAAACATTTATGAACAGACTAATTGCAAATGTATGTAACTGCAGTTTTACAATTTACAATGACATTCCATGTTGCAATCTTGTGGATAGCATTTTTGCAATCAAACATTTATGAACAGAGTGATTGCAAATGTATGTAACTGTATGTAACAGCAGGATTACCTGTTAGGATAACACTAGGTTCTATTTCACCCATACAAGTTTTGAATGTTTCAAACAACCACTTGAATGATCCAATTGATTCATCACCAATCAAAGCCTGTCCGAAAGTGACATTCTTGAGGTTGTTGTTTGATCCAACAAACATTGCCAGAGGCATTTTTTTGCTGTTGGTTTTGCTTGTTGTGTCGAATGTGATGACATCTCCAAAATCTTTATACTCTGCTCTCTGACTAGCATGGCTCCAGAAGATGTTTTTGATCACCCCGGTTTTTGGATCTGCATCCAAATCCCAGTAAAAATATTCATTGTTTGCCTTGCAATCTCTGAAGAATTTCAGAAGCTTGTTTATGTCATCTTCTCTATCTTCCCTTGCCTTTGCTGCCTTCCTGTGAATCATGTTGCAATGGTTTTCAGTAACGTGTTGTAATTATGATAGTTCAACTGATGCAATTCATTGTAGAAGGTTTTAAAAAGATTGGGACCTACATGTGAATCATGTTGCCCTTGGTTTGACTAACATGTTGTAATTATGCTAGTTCACCCAATGCAATTCATTGAAGAAGATGTTTCAATTCATTAAAGAAGGTTTTAAAAAGATAGGCACTTACATGTTTTTGATGTCCTTTTCTGTAAATCCCCACATTTGGCGACCATCATACGGTCGGACATGACATGCAAATACGCTTGATGCGGAACTCCATTCCTTGTCATTATGTTGAATATGTCGCACATCCCTTGTTCCATGTTTTTGTGTGCATGCATATATCTGATCATTCTTGGGGAAGGCTCCAGTTTATGGTTATGGGCTTGTTGTACATGGTCAAAGTACCAGATGTTGTCCTTCATATTCTTCTTAACTTTCACATAAGCCTGGCAGCCACATCTCTTTGATCCCTTTTCAGTTTTTGGAGTCTCTTCTTTGTCTTTTCTATCATGTTTCCCTTCCCTGCTGCAGACCCAATGGCATGTCTGTTTGCTTGTTCTTGCTGTCCTCAGGCTGAACCCAGCAAGTCTAGCATAATCTTTGTAAAATGTGTAAGCATCATTCATTGTGGAAAATTCTTGCTTAACTCTTGGCACAAACACGGGTGCTATATCTGCATCCTGGTAGCAATAAAACATGGTCAGTGTAGCAACTGCATTCATGTTGATTGCAATTGTTGATAGGACATTGCTGCAAATGTCCATTTACAATGTTGCCATTAGCAAGTATTGTTTGCTGCAAATATTTTTTCAGTGGCAGTCTAGCAAACAAATACAATGCTCTATTCAATTTTTCTATCAGATAAACTTGCAACATATGTTACTTGGTGGATTGCTGGGGATTTTGCGGAATTTTTGTAGTGCTTACCGGGTAGAAGAGTCGTTGTGCATCCGAGTCACCATGTCTCCCGAGCCAACGTCATCGGGCGAGTGATTGTCGTCATGTGGTGCAGGGGATCATGAGATCTAGGTATGGGTGTAGCAGCTGGAGTCGAAGCCGCCGTCGTCTGGGCAGCCATGGTTGTCGTTGACGGTGCTGGTGCTTCTCTCGGGACTTCCAATCCACCTCTGTCCGGTTCCGATGTTGGATCTCGCCCGCGAGGTCCTTGGACGCCTCGATCACCCCAAGCAACCGCGCGAATCAAGGCGGTGTCTGCCAGGACCATTGCAGCGTGTGATCCTGGTTCAATTTCATGGGATCCCATCTATTCCGACGAGGTATTGGATTTTTGGAGGGTTTTGGTGGTGGCGGAGGCGGGGCGAGGCGAGAGGCGATGATGCGGTGGTGGTGGAGTCGAATTATGTGAGTTGTTTTGTATTTATGTCGGATGTTTTGTTGCCCGAATCGTTTTTTTTTTCCTTCGCTTTTAATTAGTTGTAATTGGTGCAGAGAACGTGTTGCAATCGGACTTATAGGGATGTTGCAATTGGTGTAGACTCGGGCTGCGGGCCGCATCCAACCTGATGTGACCGGGTGGCGGCCCACGTGGCAAGTTGTGCGGGGCGGGGGAGCCTGTCTTTACACGCCGGGGCGCTCCCGGGGCTGCTTAAAGGGGGGTCTTCCTCGCGCGTAGGGGCGTTCTCGCTGCGCTTCTTCCTCACGGCCTAGGGGGCGTTCTGCTGCGCTCTTCCTCGCGGCGTAGGGGGCGATTTGCTCCGGCGACCTCTTGCTTCCTCGTCCCTGCCACAGGTTTGTACCCGATTTCGTGCTTCCTCCGCGACCTCGTGTTTTTGGTTGGATTTGGGGGTTTGTTTGGTTACGGATGTGGAATTGGATGTTGGGTTTGGGATGATGCTCCACCGCTTTGTTGGGTTTGGGATGATGCTCCGCTGCTGGTAGAAAACTGTGGTTAGATGAGTTTGTCACTTCCTTGATGTGGTAGAGGAGTCAGTTAATTGTTAGTTTTGAAATATTGCAGATCTGTTTTTGTATGATCTCTGTTATTATGATGTGCTTGTTTTATTAAACATCCTGGTTGAAGCAAATGAAAGGGACAGGGAGTTTTTGGTGTGGGATGGATGTTATAGTCAAGTTGTGGCTTCGATTGTACCAACATAGAAAACTGTACTTGTTGTAACAGGATGTCAATAGTTGTTGCAATTCGTTGGGTACTGTTGTTGCAATTGATAATATTCCCTGTTTGTTTTTACATACTTACCTGATTTTTGCATCTGATCTGCAAATAATCTGTGTAATGATATTTCTTGCAAGGTGGTTACTAATATATTTTTCCTTGCTATTTAGACATGGATGAGGATGAGATTTTTTCAGATGATGGTCACTCTGCAAATGGTGATAGCGAGGATGCTATCAGCTCACAAGATGAACACAAGTCTGCAAATGGAGAGGTTTGTAAGCTTATCTATTGTTGTTTTATTTGTTTGTCCACTTGTATATATTAGAATAATCTGATATATCATTTCTATATTTTCAGAATTCACATGCTGCTGATGTTACTGCAATGTTGAACACTTTCAAGCATGTTCATAAAGCACTGTCAGGAGTAAGTTGTCAAACTATTTTGCATCACTTAGTTGTTGAACATTTCTGTATTTTGCATCACTTAGTTTTCAGGAGTAAGTTGCACTGTCAGGAGTAAGTTACCTGATTATTTGTTTGTTGTATTCTCAGTTCACTAAAATTGCTGAAACCATTGCTAAACCAAGACGTCCGGGTCCTCTGCCGGCTTCTGAAACGGTATATATTTAGTTTGGATCCATATGTTTCAAATGGTGTTTGTTTGAGTCCATATGTTTCATATGGTGTTGCAACATTAGATATGTGTATATGAGTTTGTGTGTATGTTTGAATTCCCTTGTTTTTTGCAATCTCGTTGCATTTACATTTACTTTAGGTTTTGCAATTCTAGCCACTTTGCAGTTGTTGCAAATGGTGTTTGTTTGATTCTAGTTTCCTAATAAGACCCTTTTTTTTTATAATTCTTTTTCCCCAGTACTTTCGGGCAGCAGTTAGAGGTAGAGGTAGAGGCGGAGGCAAATCAAATGATGGTGCCGGTAGTTCAAGTAAACCCGGAAGTAGGTTCAATTGTAGATTTTTTTGACGTAAGATAGTTGCGGTGTTAGATGAGAGGAAGAAGAAGATAGTTGTTGATCGAGGATTTGGAATTTTGCTCGAATATGATGGTTGTTCAGCTCCAAAGGGTTTTGTGAAATGGATAGCAGACCAGGTGGATATCAATTGTGGTGACATTGTGATTGGAGGGAAGGTGATCCCATTTGATGCAATGTCGGTGCATCTGTTTTTAGGGATTCCGATCGGTGGTGAGGATATCAAGGAGAATCATTCGATTCGACGAAGAATGATTTCCCAAAAAATTTAGCTTACCTCCCTCCCTTCCATCAAGTCGTTTAGCGACAAGTTGTTAGAAGACACATTATCGATGATGACTTTTTCGATATTTCATGATTGTTGCTTTGTCCACTTTCTTGTGTGCTAGTTCAAATCCCTTTCCCAGTCCCCAATACTTGGGTCCACTCATTGATTTATCAAATGTGACTAAATGGAATTGGTCGAAATTTGTGTATGAGTGGTTGTTGTCTTCTATACAAAAGTACGTAAAACAAGGGTCGCGGTGAAATTGCTGGTCCGTGGATACTTCCTTGGTGTAAGTGTTGCTGATTTTTTTTTTGTTTGTTTTTTGTTCATGAAGTCCTTTCTATTTTTACAATTATAGCATGTTTTAGTGATTCCATTTTGTCTTCATAAATGTAGGGTTACTACCTTGATTTCTTAAAGTATGGTGGACCTATTAAACTTGTTGACATGCCAAGGATACTATGTTGGAAGGGCTTAATGATTAAGCAAATTGTTCGTATGATTGTCTGCGTTTGGGAACACTTATGGAAAGAGGCCGGTGAGTTACATGTAGTTGCAATTGCATTTTAAATACGCCTTGTTGACATGCGCTTGTTTTTTTGTTGTAATAAGTTCTCCCTATGTGTTGTTTATATGAAATCGGTTATCTTTGTCTGTTTGTAATTCATGATTAAGTAGACTTGTTTGCCTTGTTTTTTGTTTCCAAGCACATTATCACCCCTGTTGATATTTTGTTGAAATATGAAATTTGCTAATTGGCTTATCGTATCGGCCGCTACTTGGTAAGTTGTTGTAGTTGCAATTGGTCGAAAATTTCGTTTTCAAACCGAACAAATCAACTTAGGTGTCTAGTATCCATGTTATGTCTTGTAGTTGCAATTGGTCAGCAATTTGTTGTAGTTTGGTTGATTACCTCTTGTTGTGTAGGTGAAATGTTTCAAAAACACCATTTATGCATTAAAGTATGATGATGAAGAGGCTTGTGTTGATTTCAAGAATACTATGGAGAAACATTGCAAGTTTATCAGGCCAGAGGTTTGTTTATTTGTGTTTTGTGTTTATGAGCTACCTTCTATAATGAGTTAGATATATAATTGTTATTTCAACTTTGTAACAACGTTACAGGATAGAGAGTGCATGTACAGGATTTACAGAGAGCATCAGATGAGACTTGGTTATTCTTATCCAGATACTCTTGTTGCCAAGATGTTCACATACATGCATGCAGTTTATGAAGGAGATGGTGCTGATGAAAGCAAGGGTCAGGCTGAGACTTCTTCTCGCAGATTTGCTTTTCCAAGTCATGGTAATGGGGAACATGTAGATCCAAGTCATGCATATGAAGCTCCTTTGCCTTCCGCAGGACCTGTTGATGAGACAAATATTGCTGGTACAAGTAATACGGCTGTGAATGAAGGCAATGTTGTTGGTGATGGTACTGCTGTGATTGTTGTGAATTCTGCTCAGGAAGAAGTTGGTGTGCTTCGTGGTTCGGCAGAAAGAAATGATGAAGTTGATATTGCTGTTGTTGAGCGTCATGAAAGAGAATCTTCTGTTACAGAGATACTAGAGTCAGATGGTGTGTATGATGCTCCTGCTAACGAGAATTCTTTATTTTCTGATCACACTGAGATCATATCTCAGGGTAACTCTAGTCAGAATGGTAGTGTGCCTCTGAATGAGTGTGATGTTAATGTTTCTGGTGTTAAGCAACCTGAAATAGCATCTAGTGGAGTATCTCCCAATGAAAAAGAAACTGAATCTCATGGAGGTGCTGATAAAATGGAAGGAAAATTGGATGAGGGTGCAGGTCCTTCCGAGCATGTAGTTGGTAAGTTTTTTTTTTTAACAAAAAATTGCACTCTCATTATCTGTTGTTGCAATTGATAGCATATCCCCTGTTGTAACGTATGTGAATCCTTGTTGCAATTGGTTAGATACTCCGGTAGCATATCGTTGTAACAGACTTGTTATGTTTGCAAATAAGATTTTGTTGTAATCTGAATTGTTTGATTTATCTTATTGTATCGATAATGGTTTAGCATCTTGTTTTGGCTTTGCTTAATCAGTTCAATTGGATGGGAAGAGGAAAAGAGTTGGATCAAAAGAGAAATGCTCAGATGGAGCTTGTAGTCCAATGAAAAGTAATAGTAGAAGCAAAGGTTCAGAAGGTTCCATTTGTGGAATTGGAGCTACGGCTGACAACCGTGTCGAATTGGATCAAGCTTCCGTAATAACTTATAAGCGTGCAAGCAACAGGAAGCGCAAAGTCAATGCGTCGTTGCAGCAGTCAATTGAATTAGTTTCTTCAGATGGGTCACCAGGTCTACCTAACTTCTTCCTTATTTGTTTTTGCAGATGCAATTATGTTAGTTATGTTGTTGCAAATGTCAAATAGCTAGTTTCCATGGTTGCAATTATGTTACTTATGTTGTTGCAAATGTCATACACCATCAACCTTCCCCCATCCCTCCATTGTCTTGTTACTATTTAGTTGTTTACAAGGTTGCAATTTAGGTGTTGTTTGTTTGGTATTGCTTCATTAGTTTTTAATTTGTCCCTATATTTTGTTTCCAGATGCAACTGGTGGTACAAAAATTGTCAAAAGGAGAAAGAATGCATCTCAATGTACAAGTTCTGCTATTGTATCCCCCAAGGATCGAGATGGAATATCTAAACAAGTTGGTAGATCCCCTCTGTGTCGCGTTGGAAATGGTAATGATTTTTTTGCATTATGTGTAGTAGTAGATGACGGTTTCCTTTGTGTTGACATGTTAGTGTAATTATTTTAAAACAGGTAACCCAGCAGATGTTGACAATAATTGTTTGAAGAAGCCTTTTGTACAATTTAACTTGATCCCAATGCCTTCATTTAGAATGTTTGAGGATGAAGATGATTATGGAAATTTTGTTCAAGATCCTAAGCTGAGGCGGCCTTTTCCTACAGCTACTTCAATGTCTTGTCCAGTTGAGAGAGCTAAAACATGTCCATTTGGTGTAGTGAGGTCTGGTAATGCCACGGTTGCATCTGCGGCTGTGCATGACCAAAAGAAATCTGTGGTATTCTTCTTTGCCTATTTTAGTCTTGCCATTCTTATCATCCTGTTGTGAACCTGACTTACTCTCATTATCTATCAGGAACATAATAGGGTTGTTTGTAATGAGCGTAAATCATTGTCCCATGGAAAGAGGAGTGCAAAAAGACTTACATTGATGGAACTGTAAGCTTATGTTTAATATTAGATCATGTATTAGTTAGACATGTTTTAATCTTGTTTTATGTGTCTAATTTTGTATAGAATTAATATTTTCTTATTTCATGATTAGGAACATATCACTATGTTGTCTTTGCCTCTTACTGAATATTCTGAGGATGGCCAACATTCCGTTGCTGCTTCTCGTCTCCCTGATACCAAAACCAATGGAGCTCCAATGCCCATTGTATAACAGATGTGCCAATCTTTTTATTTTTCTGGAATTTTGCTGTGATTGGAACACCTCTTGAGTTATTGCAACAGCCTTTTTTCAATTGTTGTGTGAATAACTTACGACATGTATCATTAGGCATTTTTGTAAATACTGTTAACACTATTGTGTGCTGTGTGAGTGACATTGTTGGTTCTGTAAGTTGGGTTGTGTGTTTGCAGGTCATTTAAGTGGTATAGTGCAAGCGTATTATGAAACAGGACAATGAGTAACCCATTGACATGGACTAGTAGTTTTTTCTTTTTATGGTTAAATTTTCACTTGTTTTCTATTTACTTGTTTGCAGATACCTTCAAGATTATCTACTCCAGTGCGAGAGGGCTCGTCTTCTGCTGCACATGGTTTTACCTCTTTGTCAGCAAGGTCTGTTGGGAGTGATTCTTTGAGCAGTGAAGCTTTTTGGCAGCCTTCAACCTCTAAAGTTGCTATTAATCTTCCAAATCGTCTTGCACAACCAAGCACTTCCAAGATTAGCTCATTTGCTGAACCGCACCAGAAGATTGGAGTCTCAAAGGAGGAGTGCGAGTTGTATGCAATAGCTTTGGAGATGGCTGCAGATAAAGCAAAGCACAAGTGAGTATGAAATATATATGTTGTCTATTGTGGTCATCAATCTGTTGCAATTGGATATCAACTATGTTGCAAATGTGGTCATCAATCTATTGCAATTGGCTATCAACCTGTGTTGTCTATGTCTTTCCATAGAAAAAAATTGTCTGTTGTGATTATGTATGTTGTGCTAGGACAGGACCCTATTTTGTCTCTGTCTTTCCATAGAAAAAAATTGTCTGTTGTGATTATGTATGTTGTGCTAGGACAGGACCCTATCTTGTCTCTGTATTTCCATAGAAAAAAATTGTCTGCTGTGATTATGTATGTTGTGATTTTGAATGTTGTGTTAGGACAGGACCCTATCTTGATTATGTGTGTTGTCTGTTATTTCTTGTTTCTTGTCTATTGTTGATGTTATTATTTGTTTTGCAGTCTTGAAGTTGTCAATTACAGTCTTGTAATTGTGAAGTTGAGTGCGCTTCTCTCTTTGCAACCTCAAGGAATTGTTAGTCTGTTTTGTTTATCAATGCTTTGTGTAGACTCTTGTTTATAAGGAAGCACCCTAAG
This sequence comes from Hyparrhenia diplandra, assembly GCA_015847255.1. Lineage (NCBI taxonomy): Eukaryota > Viridiplantae > Streptophyta > Magnoliopsida > Poales > Poaceae > Hyparrhenia > Hyparrhenia diplandra. The sequence goes on along the minus strand of JADLZK010008126.1, from coordinate 33,656 downwards.
ACATCGAGGAAGCATTATTTCTTCTCCACGCTTGGGGTAAGTTTTGGAAAAAGCATTACTCCTTCAATTGAATGACTCAGAAATTGTTATTCATGTTAATTTTCTTGTTTAGGATTATCTTATCGGTAATCATGGTGTCAATGATGTCAACGAGAGTAAACTTCGTTCAAATGCTTTGAAAAGTTTCCAAGGTGCCAATAGAGCCGCTTGGTTGGGTACTAGAAACAAACATAATAAGCGTAAGTATCCTAAGCGCATTATAAGTACATTATGACTCGTAATTATCATAACCGCACTTCGTCATCTTAGGTGTTGCAATTTGCTTTTAGTAAACAATATTGAATTGGTTGCAACTTTGCAGTTGTATTTCCCTATTTTGTTTGGTGGTCGCCGGCATGTTGTTGTTGTTATTCCCGAAAGGAGATGCCGCATTGATTTGGATCCGTCATCGCACCGCTTGGGAATTGATTTTGCTTTTAAAAAAAGGCGCTTCAAGATGAATTTGTGAGTAGCTTTTCTGATCTTGGTAGCTCTATTACCTTGGTACAACTCATGTTGATTTTTGTTCTTTATTTGTTATCTCAAATTTAGCTTGCCAACATAGAGGAAATGTGGAGAGAAGTTGTAAAATTGACTATGGATGGCATGGATACAAAGTGATGCATGAGCCAAATATGTCGTTGCTGAGTGACGAGTATGTTTAGTTCAATTTTATACATTGTTGCTTATATATTGATGTTTTTTGCCTTTTCTGTTTGTAACCATTTTTTTATACTATCAGTTTCCTAAATGAGAGTGGTATCTCGTGCTATGGTGAATCAAGAAAAACTATGATCATCAAGTCGAGAATGAAAATTACAATTACGAGTGATTTTGGAAATCTTCGGATCAAGTACCTAAATGATCCGTTGTTTTGTCCGTAAAATATTGCGTTTTATGGTGCATCTAAAATCAAGGAGGTAATATTGCCCTGTTTTTTAGTCGCTAGTTATTGTTTGTAGTTTATCCCCTCTTGTATTCAAGAATTGTATGTGTATCCCTTCTGCAATTGGTATGATATTTTTGTTGCAATTGGTAGTATCTGAATATTGTTTTGGGTCTCATTATATCTTGGTTTTTCGGTTGTATGAAGAAAAGTTTGACAAAGCTATCCGATTATAGGTAACTAAGCTATCGGGTATGTTAAATTTTCTCTGGTCTCGCATCTCGATTGCTTGTGTGGTATAATGTTATGGTTTTGGGTCTCATTATATTTTGGTATTTCGGTGTATGGAGAAAAAGTTTTGGAGAAGCTATCTCGGTTATAGGTCTATACATAGTAGTAGAAGAGGCCGTGATGTCAATTTTTAGTTAGATCTTGCTAAGGATGGTACCATCTGTTGGGTGTTGCAACCGTGGGTCATCAATGTATTGCGCTTGGTTATCCACTTTCGGTTGCAATTTGTAAAGTGTGCACCGATTGTTGAAGTCAAATTGATTGGTTGACTAGTCGACCACCGGTTTTTTGATCGTATGCTGAATTTTTTTGCTTTTGTTAGGACACCTCCCTCTCTTGTTTTTTTTTCCATGAATCGAAAAATTTGTCTTTTTTCCATGTTCGCTGCTTTCGACGACATCTTCTTATATTGTCTATAGACATAGTGACAATCGCTTAAATACTTTCGAAAAAAAGTTCGGTCAAATATAGGGCAACCCCAACTGTTTTTGAACAACCTTGTTTCAAACGGATCTAAAATTGTAGCTACGGTTTAGTTGATATTACGTTTTTTTTATTCCAAATAAAAAGATAAGTATGTTTGTCGCTGGTTGTAACGGGAACACGCACGGTGTTGCAAATGGAATACGGTTGCGGTTGTAATTGGTGCCCGATGAGAAGTTAGGTTTCTAACTATGTTGTAACTATTATAGCTCAGATGTTTATGTAATCTAAACTGCTGACAACCAGATTACACAACGACTCAAAGACTGTTTTAAGTGGTTGTAACAAGCGCTAACAACTCACAATAGACAACTCATAGGACAACAAACAACTCACACAGAAAAATAAGTTTGCTACTGATCAAGTTGCAATTGTGTTGTAGTAACGATGGCAACTCATAGTACGGTGAAGTTGCAATTACATACTTGGAAAAAAAAGTTCGTCAAATATAGTCATGTTGGATCTCATTTTGTTAAGCACATTTTTTTGAACAACATGGTGCAAACGGATCTGAAATTGGAGCTACGGTTTAGGAGATATTGCATTTTTTAGATCCAAAACAAAAAAAGATTCCTCCTGGTGGAGTGCTTGCGGGCGGACATAGCAGGCGGACAAAGGGGTGGGCCGGCGGGCGGGCGTTTGTGCGCGTGCGGGCGGGGTCTGTGCATTTGCTGTAGCGAATGCACCTTGTTGCATTTTAGCCTCGTCCTATATATATATATATATATATATATATATATATATATATATATATATGGTAAATTTTTTCTACACTGTAGTTACACCCTCCTCCCTTCAAACACCGAGACTAGACGGACCTGGCGAGCGTACCGCCTGCAAATTAAAAAAGCTAGCCTAATCGTACGGCCGGATGACAGGATAATTAGCGTAACAAGCGGACCTAGGATGAGTATATACGTAGGCTCATAGCTGGCGTTAATAATCTCTCGTCTCTCTCCTCGCATCTCTCCAGTACGGCTGGCGGCGGCTCTCTCCAAGATGCGTCGATTGATCTCTCCTAGCGGCGGCTGCGGCGAGCTCTCCCTACTAACGCTACAGGCGGCGATGGCGAGCCTCCCCACTTCCTGGCGACGTGTACAGTGGCGGCGTGGGACACTTCCACCACCAACGAGCATCAAGCAGGCACCATGGCGCCTCCTTCCTCCACGTCCACGGCGGCACGTGCTCTCCCCAGCCCTCTGAACCTCCATGGATCTGAGCAGCGCCGCTGTTAAGATCGAATCGACGGTACCTTGCTGCCTGCACGCCTCCTTCCTCCACGTCCACGGCGGCACGTGCTCTCCCCAGCCCTCTGAACCTCCATGGATCTGAGCAGCGCCGCTGTTAAGATCGAATCGACGGTACCTTGCTGCCTGCAACCCCTCGCCCCCCACGACGGTGCCGCGACGGCAGCGTCTCAGCCAGTGGCCGGCTGACCGCTCGATGGCCATGCATGGCAACAGACTCGTGAGTTCAACATGCGGTCCGCCCTTGCCAGGTCTGAACAATACTTTTAATTGATAATTCCTTTTCACGTAGAGATCATGGAGAATCAGTGCGGTGTGTTGTGTGAGGATTTGACTCCTATCTATTTTCTTTTCAGGCTAAGATTGGTTTACGTACTATAACAGGATGTCGTCGATCCGATCAGGATTATCAACTCTCTGCCTTAGGAGCTATACCCTCGATACATTATTGAGATTTAGAGTACCGTTTGGTACTTTTAGATTAGAGTACACCTGATACATGTTCAGAACAGTACACTTTAAATATTATATTCTTATTGTGTACTTCTACGCATTTCACCAGTTCTGTACAGATTACTTATATGCTCCTTTTTTTAATGGTATATACATATACTTAGTCTGGCAAATACTGCTTTTGAAAGTATGACTGCATACTTACATCTGCATACTTTATTGAAAAGGTATATACATATACATACAGGTTCTAAAAAAAAGGTATATACATATACTCATTTGTCAAAAAAAAAAGTATAAACACATACTAGGCTACTCCCCTTAAGCACGCGTATGAAGATATACTAAAATAATCCCCAAATATATGAACATGCTCCCAAAGTATATGGACATACTAAAATATATGATCCCCTAAGTATATGGATATACTCCCAAAATATATGGATATAATAGAATAAGTATATGGATATACTCCCAGTACACGTATAAAAAATATACTCATTTTCCTATCAAAGTATGCATTTATACTTTATTCACATAAATGCATATACGGATGTAAATAATTTTGTATCCACTTTCTTTAAAAGAAGCTAACAAACTCACGCCACAAGATGGTACGGATGTAACGTTCGGTTGCATGCAAACATGCATTGCAATTGGCGCAAAAGAGTAGGAGTATCTCACAGGTTCTAACGGTGGACTTATATTGTGGGTGTAGTTACTCCCGGGTGTATAGAAAGTGCACCCTATATATATATATATATATATATATATATATATATATAACATACTCATAAATCTTTGTTAGCTAGGCTATATATGGTCTTTTTAGAGAAAAAAATTGAACTCCAACAGAATTGTTATATAATTTTGTAAAATAGCAAACATGTTATCCCTGAAATCTAGGTTGTCATATATAGCCAACCATAGTCATTTGCTATATGATTTTGTAAAATAGCAAGTCTAGTGTGGATCTCTTCTTTTTTGAGAAGTTAATTTTACAAAATGGCTAAACAATGACATTTAGCTATTATGTTTGGCCAAGCTATTGGAGTTGCTCAAGCATCTTGAGAGACTAAAACCCTATTAGGTAAAGCATTGAAAAAAGCTATACAAAGGCAGTCGAATAGGTTGGTTTGATCCTGTTTCTAAGTTTTAATATAAATAGGTGTTGTGGGGAGAAGTATGACCACAAAAACTATAAAAAGCACACCATTTGGCTAATTTCAACTTATCTTGGCGATGAGCAGCTTAAGTTGCACCAACAAAACATCTAATCCAATAGATCTCGATGCTCCCAAAATTTTCAACCACTGAATTGTCAATGTAGCTTTTGATTAAGAAAAAAATTATTATTAGAAGTTAGAACATGCTTCAACCAATGATTCAACTAATCAATTTGTAAACTGAAATCCTGAGCAGTTTATCATCCAATCTAATCAAAAAATTTATCTCCAAGTTGTATGCATACACCAATGAATCCTCGATGACGACTGCCACGTCGAAATCGAGTCTGTCAGATTAATCATCGAGCATACCGATGTTGCACACGACAATAACTAACTCCTTACCGATTTTAATCATATACTTGAATCACATATTTTTATTAGTATTCATAAGAAATCAAGACACTCGTGATATCAAATTGTGCCAACATATAGATAGTATATATGAAATTTAAATGTGGTAAAGCCCTATCCCCAGTACAAAGGGATACATTAATGCGGCATATCCAAAACGACATGCCTCAACACAAGGCAAGCCGATGGCACACCTACAAATACACCAAAAAAAAGGAGAAAAACAAGAATACAAAGGCAGAGGGAGTCTTGGGCGATGCCTCCACGAAGGGGAATGACGCGAAAACCTAATCATCGCCACGAACATGGCAAGGTTTCCTCTCGAGCCCTATGCCTAGACATTACAATATTATTAATAATTTTTAGCTTTAAAATTTTCAAATGGGTAAAACAAATAAAAATACATGTAAAACTCTTGTCTCTATTTTTATTTACCATTTGATAGGTCCTCCCCGTTGCAATACATGGGCATATTTGCTAGTAACGTAAAAAATTAAGAGATTATGCCTCAAAAAAAAAAAGAGATTAAAACCCTATAATCACTAGAAAATATACACGTCGTTTTTTTTTTCTCCCGTTGCAATACATAGGAGTATGTTTGCTAGTATTTACTTATTTTTTAAAAAAATAAATCAAACGTGCTCTTACATCCCACCCAAAAAAACTCTGCGTGCGTGCCTGTTGGCCTGTTGGGGTAGGCCGAATTTTTTTATTGAGTAAAATACATATCCGGTCCTTAATAAACTTTCTAAGCCTTGTCATCTCGGTCCATAAACTTTTAAAGTATGTCATTATGATACCTAAACTTGATTTGAGTCTCTAATTGGCTGGATAACGGGTCTGAATAGAAAAGTCCTGACAACAACCGAATTGCTGCATTAAACAATCTGAATTGTTGCATTAAAAAAAACCGATCTCATGCAACATTACAGCATGCAGCAGCATCAGCAAACTGATCGCCGTGGAGCTCTCGCCCCATCAGCAAAAGAGAAAGGATAAATCTAATGACCGTGGATGCATCGCACAACAACAGGAGATGGAGATGGAGATGGAGGGGAACTCAGGGATGCAACCATAGAGACGGAGGGAACTCACAGTATAGGGGCGCAGGTTGCCCTTTGCGCCGTAGAATTGCAGCCATGGAGAACCTGATCGTCGTGCTCCTCTTCCACAGCTGATGGCAGTGCTCCTCTTCACGTCCACAACCTGATCGCCGTGGAGCTCTCGTCCCAGTCCACAGCCTGATCGCCGTGGAACTCGTCCCCGTGCACAGCCTGATCGCCATCTTCTCCACTTAGCGTCGCCGGCCGCGACGAAGAAGAAGCACACGTCGCGCGGCCGCCGCGAGTCACGTCGCGAGGAAACCACGAGGAAACAGAATCCCACGCCACAAGGAAACTAAATCCTGTACGTACGTACATATTTTGTTGCTAATGACATCACCAATTGCGTCATGGGTCCTTAACGGGTTAATTAGAGACCCAAATTAAGTTTACGTGCCATGATGACATACTTCAAAACTTTATGGACCAGGATGACACACCAATGAAAGTTGGACCGGATATGTATTTCACTCTTTTTTTTATATTTTTCAAAGTGACGGACGTACTCGCTACGTTTTTACTGACTAGAGTCAGGTGGGCGCGTCGCCCCACGCCGGCGTCGTCCTTCGCGGTTAAGTGCTCCGCACTGGGGCCGCGGCCACCACGGTTTCAAGCAAGTAGCGATTGTGCCGTCGCGAACTCTCCTTACTGCCGCTGGCGATGCTTGCCGGCCGCTATGCCGCCGCCTCCCTCGCGCTGCTGCTGCTGCTGCAGCTCCGGCCGGCGACCGCCGAGGCCCCGAATTGCGACGCCACCACCACCTACACGGCCAACAGCACGTTCGAGGCGAACCTGGACCGCCTTGCCGCGGTGCTCCCAGCCAACGCCTCCGCATCGCCAAAGGGCTTCGCCAACATCACCGTCGGCGTGGCGCCCGAGCAGGCCAACGGCTTGGCGCTCTGCCGCGGCGACACGAACGCGTCCACCTGCGCCGCCTGCGTCGCGGCGGCGTTCCAGGAAGCGAACCAGACCTGCCCCTTCGACAGGGGCGCCAGCATCCTCCGGGACGCCTGCAACCTCCAATTCGCCTCCAGGCAGTTCCTCGATTTCCTCAGACCGGACCAGTGGATCGTCCAGGAGCTGGTGTATGTGGAAAATTCCCGCATCGATTTCGATTTCTCCCAGATTGAGAGGCGCTTCTTATCTTACAAATTTGTCAACTTTTCGCCAGTCCTGGTATCGACACGGCCAGGACGAGCGTCAACGCCTCAGATGCCTGGTTCCGCGCCGCCGTCACCGGGATCTTCACCGCCATGATCAACAGCTCGGTGGCGGCGACCAACTCGACGAGGAACTACTTCACCACGGCGGAGATGACCTTCAACCCCAGGATCTACGGGCTGGCGCAGTGCGCGCCGGACCTGACGCCGGACCAGTGCCGCGGTTGCCTTGGGCTCATCCAGTCAGTGATCATGGCGCGGCACATGGACGGCCAGCCCCAGAGCAACGCAGGCGCGGTGGTGTGGTGCTTGCTGAGGTACAGCGCGCTGTCGCCGGACTACGAGGGCCGGGCGATGCTGCAGCTCGCCGCGCCGCCAGAACCACCACCGGCGGCCACGCCTTCTGGAGCAGGTACTAGTACACTCCAATTCTTGTTAAGTTTTCCTCTAAGCAACGACATCTCTTGCATTTATAATTTGAACTCTCAAATGCTGTCAAAATTTTACCCAACTGTACAATCCTTAGTTTGAGTTTCTCACAATTTTATAACTTCATCCAACTGCTGCTTGAAATTCATGTTTGGGTGTATGCAGGGAGGAAAGGGATTACAGCAAGAGTCTCGGTGGGCGTTGCCGGTTTTGTTGTGCTAATAATGTTGATTCTTTCAGTCTTTTTCTTCCTTCGCTTTAGGCGAAGGATTAAGGCGACAAAGAAGGATCGTCGTGAGTAGCAGCAGTCTGGTCATGATCCTTATTTGATTCTTTTTTCTCCTTTCCTTACACAAGTTTCTTGTCATATGAGACCAGCACTGAAGAAAATAGGGAACCCACAATGCATGGTCTTCGATTTGATGACATTGCAAGAGGCGACTGAACATTTCTCGGAAAAGAACAAGCTTGGAGAAGGTGGTTTCGGTACTGTGTACAAGGTAGTAATGAATTGAAACTTGAAAGAGGACTTCGACAGGAAATTAAACAAAAAAATTATGGTACAGATATATATAATCTTTTTCTGTTGTAGGGGATACTCTCAGATGGTGAAGAGATAGCAGTGAAGACGCTTTTAGGAAGAACAGGGCAAGCATTGCAGCAGCTGCACAATGAGATCCAGGTGCTGGCAAAGCTTCAGCACAAGAACCTTGTTAGATTACTGGGGTATTGCTTGCATCAGAGTGATACACTGCTCGTGTACGAATACATCAAGAACGGGAGCCTCGACAGCATTCTATTCGGTACTTAATTTCTTCCCCATTCACCTCTTCAGTTACATAATAAGTCACTGTAAATCAATGAAAATTGCATGCCACTGCTTTGCTTTCGATGAGTCCCTATCTGTACTGTATTTACCTTCCAGTAAACTCCTAATAAAAGGCACAAAATTGGATGACAATAGATAAGAGTGCGGGAAATGCACTTCACTGGGAGCAGCAGTACAACATCATTCTTGGAATTGCCAAGGGGGTTTTGTATCTCCACGAGGACTCGAGCACGAGGATCATCCACCGAGACCTGAAGGCGAACAACATCCTTCTCGACGACGACATGGAACCCAAGATCGCAGACTTTGGGCTGGCTAGGCTGCTAGGAGAAGGTCACACCCTCACTCGGACAGCCAGAGTGGTCGGGACATTGTAAGCCAAGCTCATCGTGCTCATGCATGGACGGCCATGATACGGAGCCCCTAGATATATGTAACTGACTTCCCCTTTCCTCCCAATCCTCTGCAGCGGCTACATGGCGCCGGAGTACGCGATGCACGGGCTCGTGTCGCCCAAGGTTGACGTCTTCAGCTTCGGCGTGTTGGTCCTCGAGATCGTGACGAGGAGAAGCAACTGCAGCTCCGACAATCACAGCACCGTGAACCTCCTGAGCTATGTATGTGCCGGCCGAGTTCGTTCACTCTGCGCGCCTCCTTTTCACCTTTGTGGGCTATAGACACAGTCCCGAGAAATTAACCTGGTAGTATGGATGACCCACTTGTACCGCATCAGGTCTGGGATCACTGGACGAAAGGGTCGATATCGCAGATGCTGGAGCGGTCGGTGGATGGATACGGTCGAATCCAGGCGCTGCGATGCATCCACGTCGGCCTGCTGTGCGTCCAGGCGGACCCTGACGTCAGGCCCGACATATCGGCCGTCGTGTTCATGTTGACCAGGGATGGCACGGCGCTTCAGCCGCCGGAGGAGCCTGCCTTCTTCTTCGCGAGAGGGTCGCCGTCGGCTTCACGGTCGGATGGGCAAGGCAGCAGCCATGTGTATGACCGGTCTAGTTCAGTTTTGGAACAGGACATTTCTGTGAACGGGCTTACAGTAACGGAGCCGTACCCTAGATAGGTCCCGATTTTGTGAATAAGCCCCAGAGAAAAATGTGTTAGAAGATATTCTAGTTAGGTTCCGTGTAATGCATATCTATCTTGTATTCATGTAAATCTTGTGTATGACTTGTATGGCAAGTAGGTAGGCTAGATCCTATAGGATATGCTAGTGCTACCGGATATGCTTTTGATGCAAATACATCCTTGTTGTACAAGCCATGGTGAGCAGTTCTCACCCTATATTAACACGGAACCTTGAACCCCAAAGAGTATCACGTTAACCCCAACCATTCTGTAGCTTTTACATGGTATCAAAGCCTACTTCCTATCGGAATTAACCCATGGCGCTCTCATCCTCCTCTGCGCTGCTTGCTGCCATCTCCTCCTCGCTCGTCCTCCTTCCCGTTTCCGAGAAGTTGACCTGAAGCAATCATGCGATGTGGAGGCAACAAGTGTTGTCTGCGCTGAGGGGTGCCCGTGCCGTGAAGTTCATTGATCTGGAGGCTGCGCCACCAGAGAAGTTCCTGCCTCCAAAGGAGAAGAAGCCAGATCCTACCGGCGATGCAGATCCAAAGGCCGACGCGTCGGCTGATGTTGTGTCCATCATCAATCCCGACTACGACACATGGATGGCCAACGATCAGCAGGTTCTCAGCTACCTGTTGACGTTGTTAGTCGATCCAGCAGACAAGTAGGTAGGCTAGATCCTATAGGATATGCTAGTGCTACCGGATATGCTTGTGATGTAAATCCATCCTTGTTGTACAAGCTATGGTGAGGGCTTCTCACCCTATATTAACACGGAAATGTGAACCCTAAAGGGTATCACGTTAACCCCAACCATTCTCTAGCTTTTACAAAATGGATCTGGGGATTAACCAGTTTTGCTGGGTAAAACTTGTCCAAAGTTAATGTCTTACGGGAATGGATGCATTGGTAAATGATAAAGTGCATCATATTTGTGATTTTTCAACCAAAATCCATTCAAATATGTACTGTACTTAGGAATCCGTTAACTAAAGGCTTATCGATAAGCACGCAGCACTCAACAAGTCGTTCTTCTGGTGCTATCAACCCTGTAGCGACGACACTGTCGAATCGTTTGCGTTGGCATTGGCGGCAACGCCCTTCCCGGTGACGAACGCCGGCTTGGACGGGGCCTGGAGGGCCACCGTGTCGCTGCCGAGCATCGCGACGACCGACGACATCACCGGCCGGGCCGCCGGGTCTCCCTGCACGCAGAGCAACCCAATCTGGATGCACCTCAGCACGTCGCCCTCCGGGAAGCCGCCGCCGTTCATGGACGGGTCTACCAGCTCCATCACCGTCCTGGCCTCCCAACGCTCCCATACCTGCACGCACGGGTGGCTTGTACCCATGAGGCAAAAGCTCGTGGCGAGTGGCGAGTCAGATGTTCAGGTTTCACAAACTAACTTACAGTGTTCAATAGATCTCCGGACTGTTTGGAGTCGCTGCTGTTCTTCCTCCCCGTGACGATCTCCAGCACCATGACGCCGAAGCTGAAGGCGTCCGACTTCACCGAGTAGTTGCCCCGCATCACGTACTCCGGCGCCATGTACCCACTGAAGCCAGAAACCAAGCAAAATTTCAGCGACCTTTCATTGCCTCAACAACATGAGCTGAACCAGAGGCAGAGTGCTCACTAGGTGCCGACGATGCTTCTCGTGACGGCCTGCGTCTGGTCGCGGCTGAAGATCCTGGCTAGGCCGAAGTCGGCGATCTTGGGCTCCATGTTGGCGTCGAGCAGGACGTTGCTGGCCTTGAGGTCACGGTGGACGACCTTGAGCTGCGAGTCCTCGTGGAGGTACTGCAGGCCCCGAGCGACGCCGTCGATGATCCTGTACCTCTGCTCCCAGTCCAGGTGGCTCCCGGCGCCGAAGAGGACGACGTCGAGGCTCCGGTTGGGGACGTACTCGTAGACGAGCAGCCGCTCCTGCTGCTCCAGACAGACGCCGACGAGCCTGACCAGGTTCCTGTGCTTCAGCTTGGCCACCAGCGCCAGCTCGTTCTTCAGCTGCTCCAACCCCTGCGTCGACCTGCTCGACAGCCGCTTCACCGCCACCTCCTCGCCGTCGGGGAGGACACCCTGAACAAATCAAAGCAAGCTTCAATTCTATTCATGGGCATTTTTTACGATCAGTTCAGGAATTCACAAGCTGTGCCTAAGTACTTGTTCAGGGTACCTTGTACACCGCGCCGAACCCGCCTTCGCCGAGCTTGTTGCTCTCGTCGAAATCTCCGGTCGCCGTTTGCAGGGTGGAGACGTCCATCATAATGGAGTCCACCATTTCGACATCCTCTGCTTCATCAGCGGAGTACTTGGGATCTGTCGAAGCAAAAATACTAAGAGAATCAGCTCTTCCCTTGCTGATCGCTCGAAACTGAAGCTGGAGAAAAATTAACTGAACATACATGGCTTGTTCCCTTGTGCAATTGTTGATCTCCGCTGCCGCCGCCTCCGGAAACAGAGGCAGATGGCAAGGTTCAAGGCTGCTACAACAGGCAGCAGAACAGCAGGAACAAGCACCGGCACACTGTACTTCCTTCCCTTTAGATCAACTCCTCCGGCCAGCGGCGACGGCTGAGCCGTTGGCGGCGCCGGCGCCGGCGCTGGCGCGGGCGGGGAACGGTGACGCGAGCTGCACCATCGCCGGTCCACCGAAGAAGGGCTTGCTGTCGTACCTGAAGTTGCAACTCATCCAGAGGAGCCTGCCTGCAACAGCGTTCTCGAAATTCCCGAGGTAGTCCGAAATTATCCCGGCGAGGCAGCGCCGGCACTGCGCCGGCGTCTGGTCCGGCGTGCACTGCGCCACGGCGTACACAGTGGGGACCTCCTGGTCGAACCCGGCCTCCCCAGTGGCGAACCGGCGCGTGGAGTTGAGCGCGGCGCGGTCGGCGGTGGCGTTGATGAGGGCGGCCACGGCGCGGTTGAACTGGGCCGGGTGCGCCGTGACGTTCGTCGTGGGTACGTACCAGGCTGGCTGGCCCGACGACAGGTCGGCGTCGGCGGCGGAGTCGATGCTCGTGTTGGAGTAGCGGAGCGCACAGGGGTCGTAGTAGATGCTGGCGTCCTTGTTGTAGGAGCAGTCGTTGGGCAGGTCGTGGAAGGCCTGCGCGAGGCAGGCGAGGCAGGTGGTGGCGTTGACGTCGCCGCGGCACAGCCCCGCGGCCCAGACCCGGTCCCGGCCTTCGCCGGCGGCGGCCGTGGCGAAGAGGTGGCTCGGGGACGCCGAGGCGTTCCCGGGCAGCGTGGCGGCGAGGAGGTTGAGGTTGGCCTGGTACCTGCTGTTGGCCGTGAAGGTGTCCGTGCCGCAGAACGGCCACGGGTAGCATGCGGAACCGGGGAGAAGGAGGGCGACGGCGGCGATGGCGGTGAGGAGGTGGTGGTGGTGGAGACCCATGGTGCACGCGGTGTGGGGAAGGAGCTAGCGGGTTCCGAGACGAATCAGCAAATGTAGACGCGCGGTCTCGTAAAGCCCTGCAGAGTAGAAATAACTTTCTCGTAAACTGGATATCTCAACCGGGGTTCAGGTTCAGCATCACTCAAGTCAAGGTTGGGTCAACTGTGGAAGTACGAAGTCGCGGAAGGTGGCTTGAACTCGATGTGACGGGAAATAGTGAAGTGGAAAGGGGAGTGGAGAACCTGTTTGTGCTGTGCTGGCAGGGGTCAATCAATTTGAACAATAGACGTTTAAATTGCGGCAACTTGGCGCACGTGATTTGTCAAGATACGGAGAAAAAAAAAAATTAAAACCCAAACAGCAGGTGCAGGTATCGTTGGGCAAGAGAATAATCTCCTATTACGTGGCATCAAGAGACCAACGACGTTGACTCGCCGAGAGTCATCGTCTCATCTGGAGAGTGGGAGCAGCATACCTCCAAAACTTCCTAAGAGCAATTCCAAGAGCCTAACTAAATTTTGCACTTCTTATTCTCATTTAGCTAAGATTCCCTCTTCATATTTCGGAACACTCCAACGGATTATATTTCAGAACACAACCGCCGCAAACTCCTCTTGGATGGTTTGTGAAGGAATCTCAAATTTCTCCATAGCACCTATGACAAAAATGAGCATGGTAAATTATTTTCTACTGAGGCATGAATTCAGGTGATTTTTCCTTGATTTATTAAGACCATGTTGAGCGAAAACAGCTTAGCTACATTCCAAAATATATCCCCCTTTGTCCTTTTTCAAATGGGTGACATATTTCTTGCCAAATCCAAATAAAATGGGTTACTCTTGTTTCAATCTACGCCCACAAAAAATTTCATGATTTTTGGATACTCCTAAGTGTTTTATCCGATTTATCAAAAAGAAAGACGTAACACGTAGGATGCCGCGGATGGCAAGCGGGGAGGCTCACAAGATTAGCAAGCCAGATGGAGAGTCTATTGGATGTGTTAGAAATCGAGTTCACGATGCACACAGCGTATGCATAGAAAACACAGGGAACACATGAACACAAAGATGTAGAGGAAGAGAGAGCTCTGTAGTGTAGTATTTCATTCATTCTCTTTGTACTTTCTCCGTCCCTTTGAAAGTGTGGTTTGAGAAACGTGCCCCTCTCACAAAGCACGCTTCTCGGACGACACTTTCAAAGGGGCTGAAAGAGTATCTTACAAATGAAGGTGGCCCCTATTTATAGCAAAGGGGTTGAAGTAAGCTCTTTAATTTTCTCCTCTCCTGTCATTAATTTGGCCACCATTTAAAGTCTATGTTCATACTGCTTTTTAGACTTTGGTTTACAACAGGATGGAGTTTTTCGCTACTTTTTCCATTTTTCCTTTACTAAATAGAGTGTTGGAGTTGCTCTAGTCCTCGATTTTTAGCAAGATGAAGTTCTAATCCATCTTTCTAATCTTTTAGAACTTGGAAAAAATAGTGTTGTGGTTGATTGTCTCTCCTCATGTTGTGTAAATCATCGTTAAAAATGAAACAATTCCCTCCATGCACTTGAAGAAAAAACTAGCTCCCTCCATCCACCTGAAAAAAATTTTGTTGCCTTTTCATGAGTGCCAACCTTTTCGGGGAATTAGTTTTTATCTAGGTGCATGGAAGGAGTTGCCTTGTTAAGAATATGTCCAGGGGCGGTGACAGATGCCTTGTAAAGTTGCTCTTCGATCATTTTGTACCCTCGCACTTTCTGGGTTTGAAGGTCGGAAACCAAAAAAAAATTGGTTAACAAGTACCGGATAAATGCACTCGGCGAACTTCGGTGTTTGCCGAGTGCCCAAAAGCCCTTAGCAAATCTCAAATGTTTGCCGAGTGCTAATGTCCGGTTCTTGGCAAACCTCTAATGGCGGGGGTCCGATAACGGCAGAATCCTTTTTTCGAGAGCCTGCTCGGTAGCACTCGACAAAACTTCATGTTTGCCGAAAGTGGTTTTGGCTCGGCTCTCGGCAAACAGGTGTAGTTGCCGAGTGTGTTTTGTATGCCGAGTGGTTTTGGCTCGGCTCGGCAACTATGCACTTTGCCGAGTGCCTGATTTTCTGCTCTCGGCAAACAGTCGGGCACTCAAAGAACTGTGCATTTTCAGGTAGTGCATGTATTTTAAAGAGTGTGATGATGCTACAGTATCTATAGTTATTGCAAAATTCATAGTGATCAACCCAAAAGCAGGTTGTAGTGGTGGGCATGGAGGGAGCCAAAGAAGAGGGAGAGATAAATTGCTATTTTGTTTCTTGTGGTTAGCCCATAAACTTAATGATACTATGGGCGGTCACATGGATCATTTCCACAATGTTATCCATATAAAACCTTGCATATCATATGTTCTTTTTCTCTTGATGAGTACGACATATGTGCTCATGTTTGTGTTTTATACATTGCATCTACAACGTAACGTTCGGATTGCTGCTCAAACTATCCTGAAAATTTTGAGTTCTTCTAAGTGTACGTGTGCTAGCTACCAGTTAACTGCTTGTGAAGTTGTCACTTTTGGAGTTCCACTGCTAGAATAAAGACTCGTTTTGTTATTCGAATTAGAGACCATCGGTTATATAATAAATTTAATATCCTCTTTATGTTATAGCATTGTGTATTTGATATTTGCTGAAATCATTGTACGTGTGAAAACTTGATCCTAACAACATGTCACTTATCATATCATATGATCTTACCTTCAAAACTGGACGTACGGAGTTAGTCTTTGCGACGCTATATATTGCAGTCGTGTCTCTCGTCGCGTTATGTTTCACTGTCTCAACTCAATGCTAGTGGATGAGACGACGACTCTTGGCGAGTCAATGTCGTTGGCCTCCACGACACGAGAGTATTCGGACCAGACGATGCGCCAAGTCCCAACACTAGCTAAAATAATTGTAGGAAATGACGGCGAGAAACGAACGACGCACGGCCAAGGAATTCCAAGCCACCTTCCGTGACTTCCGTTCCTTCAACGGTCGTTGACGGGCTGACCCAACGCTCAGAATGATCCTGACGTGAACGCAGTACTAGCTAGAGTTTCTAGGTTTGAACAGTAATCCCCGGCCGGGTTATCGACCAAGCTCGAATTTGGACCATAGCAGAGCTCGTGAGCTCCTCACTTCGGTAGTCTAAAGTACCCATCGTACACCTCCAATCCAAATTCCACTCCAATCCACTGTGTTAATTCACCTTTTTCCCTCTCCCTTTTTGCCTATCTAAACAGGTCACTCGCTCCTGACTCCCCCCTTCTGCTCACCGTGTGCGCAATGGTTCGCCACCCCTTCTTGGCCGTGGCCACCGTCGCCGCCGCGGTCGCGCTGCTTGCGCCCTTTGCCGCGGGCATCCCATGGCTGGTGTGCGGCACGACGAACACCTTCGCGCCCAACGGCACGTACCAGGCCAACCTCAACCGCCTCGCCGCCACGCTGCCCGGGAACGCCTCCGCGTCGCCGAACCTCTACGCCACCGCCGTCGCCGGCGCAGTGCCGGAGCAGGTCTGGGCCATGGCGCTCTGCCGCGGCGACGCCAACGCGTCGGCCTGCGGCAGCTGCCTCGCGCAGGCTTTCCGCGACGTGCAGAACGGCTGCCCCTACTACAAGGACGCCACCATCTACTACGACACCTGCACGCTCCACTACTCCGACGTGCACACCCTCGCCGGCGACGACGACACCGGCCCGACCACCGACATTTCCGGCGTCACCAACAACGGCAACGTCACCTCCGACCAGCCGCGGTTCAACGCCCTCGTGGCAGCGCTCCTCAACGCCACCGCCGACTACGCCGCGTTCAATTCCACGCGGCGGTTCGCCACCGGGCAGGCCGACTTCTCCGACAAGAACTTCCCCAGGGTGTACAGCCTGGCGCAGTGCCCGCCGGACCAGCCGCCGGCGCGCTGCCGGAAGTGCCTCGCCGGGATTATAGCAGACGGCTTGCCGAGGTTCCAGAACTCTATCGGAGGCAGGGTGCTTTGGGTGAACTGCACCTACCGGTTCGAGACGGCGCCCTTCTACAGTGGTCCGGCGATGGTGCGGCTGCCATCACCGGGAGCTGGAGCGCCGGCGCCGGGACCGGCCGTGGAGACGCCGCCAGCAGCCGGTGATGGTGAGTCAAAGCAACTTCTAACACGCGCAGTCTTTTGACTGCCATAGCAACTTCTCACACGGTCCAAGCTCATGGACATCACTTTCATAACCATCTGTCCCGTTCCCGTACTAGAGATCATTTCACCGATTCCGATTTCCACCATCGGTTTGCAATGAAAAGATTTGAACACTTGGGAGAAACTTACTATGTTTACATGTTCTGTTTTCTGAATTCTGATGTTTCTGACACTGAACTGCCGTGATGTTTTCTTACATACTATTCAATAATTTTCAGGGAGGAGAAACTACAATGTGCCGGGTATTGTTCTTGCCGTTGTGCTGGCTGTTCTGGCAGCCTTGAACCTCGTTGCCTGCCTCTGTTTCTGGCGGCGGCGGCGGCAGCGGCGGCGGCAGTGGCCAACTGCGGAAGCCAAGAAACCATGTATGTTCCTGCAAAATTCTCTGGTCTCAATGCGTGACACGCTTTTCCTGGAATCATGAAAAGAAAAAATGACTTGTCCCATTGATTCTTGAGCAGATCCCATGTATTCCACTGAAGAGGATGTGGAAATAGTGGACTCCATGATGATGGACGTCTCCACCCTGCGAACGGCCACCGGAGATTTCGACGAGAGCAACAAGCTCGGAGAAGGCGGGTTCGGCACCGTGTACAAGGTACTGAGCAAGTAATTGGGCATGGCTTGTGAATTCCTCAACTGAAGCTTGCTTCGATTTGTTCAGGGTGTCCTACCCGACGGCGACGAGATAGCAGTGAAGCGGCTGTCGGACAGCTCGACGCAGGGAGAGGACGAGCTCGCGCTGGTGGCCAAACTGAAGCACAAGAACCTCGTCATGCTTGTCGGCGTCTGCCTTGAGCAGCAGGAGAGGCTGCTCGTCTACGAGTACGTCCCCAACCGGAGCCTCGACCTGATCCTCTTCGGTACTGCTTTAACCTTGCCCAATCCATGCAATTTCCATCTCCATTTTCTCGGCAACTTCTGTATCCATCACATTATTTGGCTATACTCCTACTTTCCTGTATGTTCATGTCAGACACTGAGAATGAGAACCAGCTGGACTGGAGGCAGAGGTACAGGATCATAAATGGCATCGCTCGAGGCCTGCAGTACCTTCATGAGGACTCGCAGCTCAAAGTTATCCACCGTGATCTCAAGGCTAGCAACATCCTGTTAGACGCAAACATGAACCCCAAGATCTCCGACTTCGGCCTTGCAAGGATCTTCGACCGGGACCAGACGCAGGCAAAGACAAGCCAAATCGTCGGAACCCAGTAAGCACCACCAAAACTCTGTTTCTGACTCTGTTCAGGTTCGGCTATGTTGAGGTGAAGGTCACTGAAATTTTGCTTGGTTTCTCGGTTTTTTTCAGTGGGTACATGGCGCCGGAGTACGTCATGCAGGGGAACTACTCGGTGAAGTCGGACACCTTCAGCTTCGGCGTCTTGGTGCTGGAAATCGTCACGGGGAGGAAGAACAGCGACAGCCGCAACTTCATACAGTCCGGAGATCTCTTGAACACTGTAAGTTAATTGTGAAACCTGTAACATATGTGTGTTGCCGTGAGCTTCCTCATGGGTACAAGCCACCGTGCAGGTTTGGGAGCATTGGGAAGCCGGAACGGTGATGGAGTTGGTAGACCCGACCATGCACGGCGGCTTCCCGGAGGCCGACGTGTTGAGATGCTTCCATATTGGGTTGCTGTGCGTCCAAGGAGATCCGGCGGCCCGGCCAGTGATGTCTTCGGTGGGGATGATGCTCGGCACCGACACGATCAGCCTCCAGGCCCCGTCCAGGCCGGGGTTCTTCGCCAGGAATAACAGCGAAAACACGATGACGACGTCAGTGCAGGGTTAGGCTGGGGAATGCAGAGTTAATTTTTACATGGGGCTAAATTTAGCCCTCCCACTTTAGCTTCATTTTAGCCCTTTTGCACCCAAACAAGTGGGCTAAAAGGTTAGGGCTAAACTTTAGCCCACAAAAAAATCCTTAGCCCATCCAAGGTAGGCTAAAGTAGCAGGCCGTAGATTACCACGTGCAAAGTGAGCAAGTGTTCAGGGCCTCTAAAATTTAAGGGCCTCCAAATTTACATTAAGTACTAATGAACAAATAATAGCTAGTTTCTTAAATAGATATTTAGCTTTCTTTGGCCACGGTGCTACTATGCTTACTGCTAGGGATGCAAGTTTGTTACTTGAGTACTATTTTTTACTCTTTCAACATTAAGATTTGATCTGTCCTTAGTAGTCTAAGACCTATATATACTCTGAAGCTTTATAACCGAGTGAAGCTATGCTTTGATTTTATCGAATTTTAGGCCCCATCCTTGTATTTTGTTCGGGGGGCCTCCCAATTCTAGGTATGACCCTGAAAGTGGGCTAAAGAGGGCTAAACAACTCCCTTTTTCCACTCCTGCCCCCGCCCACACGTCTTTTAATGCAATGGATGACATTCATTAGGGGTAAATGAGACTTTTAATCATCCATATTCTGCAATTTAGCCCATATAACCAAACGACAAAAGGGGCTAAAGTTTAGCCCTCCACTTTAGCCTCGAGGAGGCTAAAATGAAGGGCTAAACTTTTAGCCCCTTGTATCCAAACAAGGCCATAGTACGTAGATGATCGTATATACCGTGGTGGCATGTGTTTCGATCAGATGAGGCGATGCACACAAGAAGCATCTGGCTGGTAAGTTGCATATTTTGCAAGGTCCACCATTTTGATTACCAACATATTTTGCGGCAAATGATAATCAACAATTTCCATCGGTGCATCACACTGTCTTCTTGATCTTGATTCCAGCCTTACGCATCACCTCTCCCCCATTCGCATGCCATCCGCCAATTCCCATCATCCAAATAGACATTCCTAACTGTCACATACCGACCAGATTGTTGGGGAACAAGAGCCATCGGTTTCTACCGAATCTCCACAAAGAAGTTCCACATTAACATGGAGCTTGCAAGCCCCAAAGAAGAGCACCCAAACACAGAAGCATCGGGTGGAAAGGACATCCTCTCTACAAACTTAATGACTTCCACAAAGCGGCTAGCACAGCCTAAGAGGTTCACAAAGACATCCATAATGAACCATCAATGGTGTCATCTTGTATTCAAGAACCATTGCCTCGAACCAAAGATAACCCAACCTCCACTAACCCCTTACACGAGCACAAGCCGCCCCCAGAGAAGAAAGGTTATCTGATTTGGCAAGAAGCCTTCACCCTCATCATGTCGAACTTCACCAGCGCCCCTCCATCCCATGATTAGCCAAAGGTGCCAACAACAGCACATTCCATGTGCAAACCTCATTCTCGTTGACGGCATGAAAAGCACTCCCGAGCAGCCAAGCCTCCCATGCTTCCCGTACATGTCAACCGAAGCCGTGCCAAGGAACGCCGTAAGGTCAAGCTTATGACGGACAATGTATGCATGGACAGCCATCCCGCGCAAAGAAGCCCCTCGGCTCCATCAAGGTTGGCACGCGGTGGAGAGCATCTTGACCAACGTGGCCTCCCGAGCCTTCGACCCATGTTGTTATCAAGCAAAAATCCTCGAGAACACCTCGAGCGCGCGGTGCCGGCTGCCCCGCGATAGCCCGACACGAAGCGTCGCCCACGCACGGCGCCCCTAGCCTCCATCCGCCCTAAAGAAGGTCTCCGCCGCTTCGAGGTACCCTAAGGCATAGCGCGGTCGGCGAGGCGTTGCAGCGGCGAGTCGGGGCTACCCTCCATCCGTCGCCACCTGGAAGCGCGCTGCCGCGAGCGTAGGCGGTCCGGGTCCGGTCGTAGGCGCGACGAGGGAGCAAAAGACGGGCGGGGCCGGCCGCGAGTGCCGGGCGGCGAGGCACCGCTAAGGTAGCGCGCCGCTGATGGCGCGAGCCCGAGGCGGAGGTGCGCGACTTGAGGAGGGAGGGGAATGGAGGGCGGTTGGGGAGCGCGCCACGGGCGCATGGTGGATAAGAGGCGCACGGGCGGGTGGGGGAGGAGGCGGAGGAGGCGCAGGGTACACAAAGGTGCGCATGGGCGAGGGCAGCTTGTGGGGAAGAGCCGCCGGCGGCGGAGCTGAGGTCCGGGAGCAGCGCGCCGAGGTGAGGAGGAGCGCGTAAGGCGGGGCGGGAAGGGGAAGTTCTCCGAGGGAAGCGCGAGGACGGCGTACGAGTACCGGGAGGAGCGCCGCATGGGCGCACGTGCGCCCCCGAAACCTTCGGCGGCGGCGGTCGGTAAAGCGAGTCTCCTCGCCACCGCACGACGCTCCGCAGCGAAGTGCACCGGGCCGTACGTTGCGTCGCGAGGCGCGAACTGTGCAGGCCACCAGAAGACTCAGCCAAATTTAACCGGATCGGGCCCTTAACCATGATTGGCCCAATAAAAATAGCAGCTAGCTTTCGAAGCTCATGCTGGCGCTACGTAAATGTGGCCCGTATATGGATCGCCACAGCATTTTCGGCGGATGTAATTTTTCCCCCCCTCTCCTCCACAGAATTTTTCGGCGGATGTAATTTTTTTTCCCTCCTCCTCTCCCTTTTTCATTCGATCATGTGTTGTCTATGTGTTAAGCCACCCGGCTTTAACATTTGAGGTGTACAACTAGTGCAAATGAGCATCACTTCGGCCACTCTACAATGTTAAAGCTAGGAGAATCCATACAAAAACACAACCATAGCAATGTCGTAGCATACACAACCTTAGTAGCGTCGTCATAGGATTATTTTTTGAATAATTGAATTCACACCCAGCAGGAATGGGAAACCGAAAACGTATGCATGGACGCGCGTAAGCATGATGCTGCCTTGAAAGAATTTTTATTTTCCAATTCCAGGTCATATAGTTGGAGAAGGATCGAAGGACACGACGGCACTTGTAAAAGCAATTCCTACTTTCTCGATGATGGAATGCGGGTCGATCAGTGCTGTGCTAGTCTTAAACAAAAATATATCCATTTCTTCTCAAAATAATGTGCTTCAACAAACATTTTTTTTATGCAAAATCTTTAATGATGGTACTAAGATTGAGAAGATTCGCGAGAAGGGCAGAAGGCAATAACGGAGAACCAAGATGTGTAGTTGTCGTTGTGGAGCCTTGCACCCCCTTGCTTGATCGCCACCATCATGCATCGTTCCCCTATTTCTCGCCGTAAAGGACAGAACGTCGGTGAAGCACCGTCGGCCTTCGCAAAATCGCGGATATCGCGTTTCCATCTGTCTTGCCACTCGAGACGGCAAGATCGCTTAGTCGCGGACTTGCTACTCGCGGGCGTGCAGGCGGGCGAAGATCTAGTTGCCTCTTAGGGCCCAGCCAAGGCAAACAAAGAGGCAAAAAGATCCGAAGAGGCTAATGATCTAGTTGCTTTGCTTGACACTACTCCTTGGGCTGCCTCGTAGAAAATATAAAAAAACAGTTGTAGCTAATGGCCACACTTCTCATAGACTATAAGGTATGAGGTTGCATATATCTGGGCTCAGGCCCCTCCCGGCCCGGCCCCTCGGGCGCGCATACCCTACCACCCCTTAGTGCCGGCCTTGGGATCGATCGATTGGTTGGTCAGTGAGTAGAAAAGGAGTACTCCCTCAACTCAAAAGACTGCAATTCTCGTTTCTCGAGAAATCAAAAGATTCTAACTTTAACCAAATTTATATAAAACATTATTTACGACACTTATAATATAAAATAAGTATAAAAATAATGATGGAATATATTTTTATAATAAATTTTGTTTTCGGGACATAAATATTGATGCTAATTACTACAAACTTAGTAAAACTTTAGTTAAGTTGACCTGCACATCTCATAGTTGCATGTCTTTTTGGGATGGAGGGGTCATTTGATGGCCTAAAACCCCCACTGTGTCCAAAAAAGGACGGCGCTTTGAAAAACATGCAAATCAAGTTTTTTCAATTTTGACTAGGTTTGTAGAAAATACAAGCAACAAGAAACATGATGGCCTAAAACCTCTCTCTGTCCCATAAAGGACGATGTTATGAAAAACGTGCAAAAGTTTTTCCAATTTTGAATAGGTTTGTACAAGATGCAAGCAACAATTGTATGCCCAAATAATATTAATCATTAAAATATATTCAACAATCTGTCTAATGTAGTGATATACACCTCCCAATCTTTGTATTCTGCTAATGATGGAATGAATATAATTTTGTTTTCACCGCGTGCGCTGGCTGGACACAATTGACAAAACGGGTGCGCTGGCTGCCATCCTAGAGGCGAGTAGACGAAGGAACCTTAGGCACGAACTGTAGCAGGACAGGGACGACACCACCGATCGGTGATCGGTGATCGGCAGCCACCGTCCATGGAAGGGAAACTTTTCTCCACAGCTGATGATTTTTATATCATATCATATGGACCGAGCGGGTAACAACAACATCGCTGTGAATCGTGGCGTTTTCCCGTTTGTTCTCTTCTGTCGAAATCGTCCTACCTACCACCAGAAAGCGGGCAGGAAATGGCAACGGGTACCGAAACCCGAGTACCCGACGGGTTTTACCCGATAAAAATGCGGGTGTGGAATGATTTTTTCTACCCGCAGTATGTTATTGGAAGAAATCTTCTACCCATCGGGTACGCTGGTACGGTGCGGGTGTATGCTACCCATACCCGCCTACCCGTGGGTAATAAATACCGCATATATCACTAACAATCCTAATAAATTTAGCCCATATAACACTAGAATTTGAGCCAATTCAACTAAAGTCTACATAGACAACACTAGTATTGTTGCTAATTGATGTTAGATTTGCTTTTGTACACATATATTGACCTAATATTTATTAAATATTTGAATTTATAAAGCATTTCATATGTCATACTCGGTTGTTCATGGCATGGGTTACCCGTCGGGTAGAATTTACCCGCTGGTACGGGTATGGAATGATTTTCCCACCCGCGATGCGGATAATACGAACCCGGACGGGTAAGATTTACTTTAACGGTGCGGCATTTCGGATGGGCACTACCCGCCCCAGTATTTACCCGTTTCCATCCCGCAGGATCGATGCATGGATTCGAATGCCGTCCCGGCACCGGAAACAGAGTCCTATGCGTGCGTGCCGCACGGCGACTCCCGTACCTGACTACCTTGCTCCGCACGGTGCGCGCACCAACGTCGGTTAGTCCCATACGATACCGCCATATACTACCACTGGCATCTAAAATACCCCACGCCGCGCGCTCGCAGTGCTTGTGGCGGAGCTCGGCCTCCTGGTAACGCAGCAGTCAGTAAGGGTGAGCCACACAGACAGCCACGGGCCGGCGAGCTAGGTAGCTAGTGAGAGTCGTCGGAGATGTCGTCAGCGCGGCCACACTTCCTCGTCCTCACCTTCCCGCTGCAGGGCCACATCGCCCCGGCTCTCCGACTCGCCAAGCGGCTACTGGAGGCCGCGCCCGACGCGCTCGTCACCTTCTCCACAACCGAGGCCGCGCACAGGCGCATGTTCCCGGCCACCAACCCCGACGGCGGCGCCAGCAAGACCTCCGTCGACTCCGACGACGGACGCCTCGAGTTCCTCCCGTTCTCCGACGGCACGGAGGCCGGGTACGTCCGGAGCAAGGACCCGGGCTCCTTCAACGCCTACATGGCGACCTTCAACGCCGCGGCCGCGCAGCGCCGGGGGAGATCGTGGACGCGCTCGCGGCGCGGGGCCGCCCGGTGTCCCGCGTCGTGTACACGCTCATGCTCCCGTGGGCCGCCGACGTCGCGCGGGAGCGCGGCGTCCCGTCCGCGCTCTACTGGATCCAGCCGGTCGCCGTGCTCGCCATCTACCACCACTACTTCCACGGCCACGGCGCCGTCGTCGCCGCGCACCTGCACGACCCGTCGTTCGTCGTGGAGCTTCCGGGCCTGCCGCCGCGGACGGTTGGCGACCTGCCGTCTTTCCTCACCGACTCCACCAACCCTTCTGACTTCTTCTACTCAATCTTCACCGCGATCCGCGACCTGATCGAGACGCTGGACAAGGAAACCCCCAGGGCCACCGTCCTCGTCAACACGTGCCAAGAGCTCGAGGTGGGCGCGCTCGCCGCCATGGCCGGGGCATATGACGTGCTCCCCGTCGGCCCGGTGGTGCTCCCGTCCGGCGACGGCGATGGAGCAGCCATCTTCAAGCAGGACGAAGACGCCAGGTACATGGAGTGGCTCGATGCCAAACCGGCGGATTCCGTGGTGTACGTCCCTTCGGCAGCCTGGCCAGGATGGCGAGGGAGCATCTCGACGAGCTGCTCAGGGGACTCGAGGAGTGCGGGAGGCCGTACCTCTGCGTCGTCAGGAAAGACAACAAGGCCGCACTACTCACGGACGCCGAGGCAAAGGTACTAGACGAGGAGCTCAAGAACGGCATCGTGGTGGAGTGGTGTGACCAGGTGCGGGTGCTGTCGCACGCGGCGGTCGGGTGCTTCGTCACGCACTGCGGCTGGAACTCGGTGCTGGAGAGCCTGGTGGCCGGGGTGCCCATGGTGTGCGTGCCCCAGATGTCGGACCAGCGCACCAACGCCCAGCTCGTCGTGGGCGAGTGGCACGTCGGCGTGCGCGCGCAGGTGGACGATGGCGGCGCTGCGAGCGAGCGGCGGAGGTGCGGCGGTGCATCGATGAGGTGATGGGGAATTTGGACGCCGCCGCGGAGGCGCGGCGCATGGCGGCGAAGTGGAAGCAGGTGGTGACAAAATCCATGGGAAAAGGAGGGTCGTCGGATCGTAATCTCATGGCGTTCGTGGATGGCGGGAGGAGCGCCGTTTGAAGATTGGCCAAGGGACATGTTGACTGCGGGTATTGCGGGCCTGCTTGATTCGTCATCTCTTCACAGCTTAGCTCAGGGATGACGACAACTATAGTAGTAACAAAAAAAAAAGGAAAAAGTGTCGGTGTCGTCTACCATACTCTGTCCATATGTTATTTGGATTCATGGTCACGGATGTGCAACGTCATTTTACGTTTTGTTTACTTGTAATTCTTTTGTTGCAATCTTGGAATCAACTTCCACAATTCCATGACCATACACATGCTTGACACAGCTACCGGCTACCGCTAGCTCAAGCTAAGCCTCACACGGGCCGGCGAGGCTCCGAGATGTCATCGCCGCGGCCGCACTTCCTAGTGCTCACGTACCCGCTCCAGGGCCACATCGCCCCGGCGCTGCGCCTCGCCAGGCGGCTGCTCGCCGTCGCGCCCGACGTGCTCGTCACGTTCTCCACCACCACTGCCGCGCACAGCCGCATTTTCCCGGCCAAGTCGACGGACGATGACGAATGCGGCGCCGAGGAGGAAGACGGGCGCCTCGAGTTCCACCCGTTCTCCGACGGCACCGAGTGCGGGTACGTCGGCGGGAGAGACGACGTTGCGGGGTTCAACGCCTACATGGCGTCGTTCCACGCTGCGGCCCGCGCAGCGTCGGGCAGCTTTCGTCGACGCGCTGGCGGCGCGGGGACGCCCCGTCTCCCGCGTCGTGTACACGCTCATGCTCCCGTGGGCCGCCGACGTCGCGCGCGAGCGCGGCGTCGCGTCCGCGCTCTACTGATCCAGCCGGTCCTCGTACTCGCCATCTACCACCACTACTTCCACGGATACGCCGGCGTCATCGCCGACCAGTTCCGCCGCGGCGACCCGTCGTCAGTCGTGGAGCTCCCGGCCTGCCGCCTCTGGCGGTCAGGGACCTGCCGACCTTCCTCACAGAATCCACCGACCCCGGAGACTACTTCCACACCGTGTTCCTCACGTTCCGCGACCTGTTCGAGGCCCTCGACAGGGAGACTTCCAAGTCCAAGGCCACTGTCCTCCTCAACTCGTGCGAAGAGCTCGAGGTGGGCGCGCTCGCCGCCATAGCGCCACACGACGTGCTCCCCATCGGTCCGGTGCTCCCGACGGGCGACGACGAGACGAGCATGTTCAAGCAGGAAGACGCCGCCAGGTACATGGAGTGGCTCCACGGCAAGCCGGCGAACTCCGTGGTGTACGTCTCCTTCGGGGAGCCTGGCAACGATGGCGAGGGAGCAGGTGCAGGAGCTGCTTGGTGGCCTTGAGGACAGCGGGAGGCCGTACCTCTTGGTGATCCGAAAGGACAACAGGGCGATGCTCGCGGACGCCGAGACGGAGCTGGAGCTGGGTGCGCGTGCCAACAACGGCATGGTGGTGGAGTGGTGTGACCAGGCGCACGTGCTGTCGCACCCGGCGGTCGGGTGCTTCGTGACGCACTGTGGGTGGAACTCGGTGGTAGAGAGCGTGGCGAGCGGCGTGCCCATGGTGTGCGTGCCCAGGGTCTCGGAGCAGAGCACCAACGCGCGGCTCGTCGAGCGCGAGTGGCGCGTCGGCGTGCGCGCGCAGGTGGACGGTGCTGGCGTGCTGCGCGCGGCCGAGCTGCGGCGGTGCGTCGAGGATGTCATGGGGGACGGGACAGGCGCGGCGGAGGTGAGGCGCATGGCAGCGGAATGGAAGCGGGTTGTTGCGGAGACCATGGGGAAAGGAGGCTCGTCATATCGTAATCTCATGGCATTTGTTGATGGTGCAACGAGTCGTATACTTGAATCGAAGGGCGACAGGTGGCTGCCTATGTGTGTCATGTGCAGGGAAAAGTGACATGGCAAATGACAATGAACATGTGGTTGTCGATCCAGAAAGGATAATGTCTCAGCGTGCGTGTCCGCTCGCTAGGAGCTCCCACCTGTCAATAGATACACATTGTGATCCGTACTACCACACTTGTCAATGCGTATTGCTTAGAGAAATGTGCAAGCATAAATCACAATGCGTATCATGTGGTTCACAGCGTGAGAGCATATGCTCTAGGAGTAAAAAAACCGTCTTCAACTTATCTTAGGCGTCGAATGTGAAGTAACACCAAGATTCGTGCTACAATATTCATCAGGATCGGTTTTGAGTTCCCGTGTCTTTTGTCAGAGGTGCTTAGGGGCATTTCTGGATTGTGAAAATTGGACGGCGTGGGTACCGGACACTTCCTCCTCTTGACCCCTTGAACCCATCTCATCGTGGACTCCAGGTCCACCGCTCTGTGTTACCTCATCACAAAGAAAAACAGTGGCGAGAGCAAAGACTACTGCACCAAGATACAAGAGCTCTTCAACGATGCCTCCAAGGAGGTGTATGACACCATAACGTAATCATTATTAGCCAACCGTGAAGCTTGACGAGGCTTTCGCCCGAGCCTTGAGTTGAGAAGAAGATGCCATAAAGGTTCTTCGCGGACGCCTTCAGAAGGAGAATCTCGTCATTGGCTTATCTAAGTTAGGCTTTCGACCGGAACCTTCGGCCAACGGAATCCAAAGTGAGCTGCAGCCGCCACACCACGCAGAGCCGCTCCGTAATGATGGGAGGCTCGTGACCGCGAACGCCTCGCGCCAAGACGGAGAAGAAAGGGGGTTGTCGGCCACCTTGACTCTACGCTGAGTCGTTTCCTGACTCACCCGCGAAAAGAGAGGCGCGGCGCCAACAAACGCCCCGCCCGGTTTGTTGGCCGCCACCACCACACGGAGCCGTGGTCCTTCCGCCCATGATGGTGGGAGGCACGCGCCAACAAGCATCCTCAGCGTACCCGGCCGCCGCCACACCGTGCGTAGCCGCTCTGGAATCGCTGCACTGCAGGGTGGCGCCGCGACCGACACGCATCAACGCCCGTGACGAAAGGAGGTGCCACCGCGTGCAGGGCTCCGCCGCCGGGCCACCTCCGCGCTCTCAGCACTACCACCACCGCAATGCTCCGCCGCGCGAGCACCGCGAAAGAGTTAGGGGCACCAAAAACCATCCCGTGGCCGCGATAAGGAGTGACACACTCCGCCGCCACCGCCGCCATGAAGGAGGACGGTCGCCATCGCTGCAAGCACTGCTGAACCCCACACCGTGCTCCACCGCCGTAGCACCACCACAGGCAGGGGCTAACGCCAAAGACAGAGCCGCAAGAGATCCACGCGTGGGGGTGGGGTGGGTTGGCGTTGGTTTGGGACGGATCCGCCCGCCGAAGTAGAAGATCCGATGGCGCCGGGGAAGGATCAGCCGCCGCCACCCGGTGACCGGCGGGCGTGACTGGCTGCTGCCCCACCCGTACGTAGTCAACACGCGAAAAACGCTGACGGGCTCTCGCCTTTCGCGGATTCGCTGTATACGGACTCGCTGCCGCATCGCCGGAGGAGCAAGGACATGGCGGCGCGGCACCGGGTCGCCGACCTCCATTCCCGCATGGAGGAGGACGCGGGAAGGCTGCCTCGCTACGGGAGGGAGCCTCGACGCCGCTGCTTCTAGAGAGCCGCGCTGGCCTCCCGCGGGTGATGCCTTCGTCACGGCGAGGGGAGGGTGGCGGAGGTGGTCGGGCGCGGCTAGGGCGAGGCGCACCAAACTCCTAGCCGCTGCCCAATCGACACCTCCGCCACTCCACCGACACCTCCGCCACCCTAGTCGCCATAGATGTAACATTGTCTATTATTGCAGACGGGCAAGCTGAGCACCGTGGAGTGTGGTTCCCGCGCTTGACTGTCCTCTGGTTTGAAGAACCGATGCTTCCAACATGATCCGTGCTGAAAATTTTTTGAGGGTTCGGTACCGCTTGCAGTGGTTGGCACCGTGCTTCCCTTCTTCAAGCATCGCAAAAATCACCACACTGTGTGCGTAGCAGCATTGCATAGCTGAGAGCATGAGGCAGATGTCTTTGAAACACAATAGCCTAAAGTGTCACCGATGTTTGTGTTGCGCCTACTCCCTCTGTCCCCTTTTAGATGTCGCTTTGGTTAGCGCGTCTTTGGTCAAACTTTCTCAACTTTGACTAGGTTTTGTAGAAAATACGTGCAACATTTATATCTCCGCATAAATTTATTAAAAACTAGACGTAAAAGATCTTTTCAATGATACTAATTACTTAGCATAAATATTTATATATTTTAATATATAATTGCCGGGCAGTTTGAAAACGTTGACTTCTCGGAAGCGAGAATGACATCTATTTAGGGACGGAGGGAGTAAGATCTGCATGGCCTATGATTTGAATATTCTTTTGTGGACTATAATTTGATCCCTGTCTGTTTTGATGGTACTAACTGCTAGATATCACTGAGTTCTTTTGTTTGTATGTTTGGATTGTATTTGACTACTTATTCCTATTGTTGATGACTTCATTTAGGTATTTGCTTCATAATGATTTATATCAGAATGCTATCATAAGTGTGTTGATAAGTGTGTCGTAGAAATGGTCAAAGTGTCATGCTTCATCTCTTTATTTCAATTTTTATCAATGTTGGTTTCATAATCAGGTTTTTGTTACTCTAGAAATTCTGGGCTTTTTGCACATCTCTTTGTTTTCGATGTGTACATCTTAGACCAAGTTCACTTTTTATTATAATTGTTACATATGGCAATGCTATGTTATAAGGTTATATTTGCAATTTTTCATTTGTTATTTTACAATTTGGTTGTTTACTGAGTTCTTGATATGGGAGTTTGCTCTGTTCTCTATGTACTTGCAGTATGTTTTGTTCCAGACTTGATTTCATATATTCTATATTCACTTAAACCTAATAGTTTAATAGTTGATTGACTCAATTGAAATCATGAGTTTCGGTATAGAGTTTGGATGCTCTAATTATTTTTTAACTCCTGATGCATTGTATGCAGTCATACAACGTCTTTCAGATCCCGTTGAAGACAATCTTCATTAACGCACTGAAGTCAGTCGGGATTGTGGATCTTGATTTTAAAAATCATCGAGTGCCAAGGATGTTTTGCGGTGACAATGTCAATAACCATGACATGATGGTTGGTACTAGGACCTCAACTGCCCCTGTTAAAAATCTTTGGAGGCTACGGCCCATTTGACACGAAACTTGTTCACAAAAAAAAAAAATGCAGTAGGAGATCTTGTGTCAGAGTACAGAGTTACAGTTGATGGAACAGCTCATGGAACAGTTGATGGGATACCCAACCCTACAGTGAAAATGTACTTGATTCTACATTGTAGACAAGGTACACTACCAACAGGTTTGTCTACTTTTCTCCTGCCCCTTCACTGCCCCTTCACGAGCTGTTTTCCTCTCCTCAAACCTTGTTCTTCTGCACTATTTATTCCCTTCACATCGAGCTTTTCAAAGAGTAGTGTGGCTTCCATATCACACGAAGGAATTTGGGCTCATAATTTTCCAGCATCTGTTCCGGTACTTATTGTTGTTTCTCCATGCCTTTGTTCTTCCTAGCACCCTCTTCATCTGTTTTAGAAGATTGGCTTGGTTTGTAGATTTACCTATGTTACATGTATACGAAATTTCTGCTTTTCTCTGCTAGGTCCAGTGAATGTCGACATTTTGTGAACAAGTTTGATTATATAATCTGTTGTAGCACACTTCCTTGGATTGCTAGAGTAGTTGTGTATTTGAAAGTGGCTTTAGTTTACTGTACGGCCTGTTATCCCGGTAGATGTAGCTTTGTTATTTGCGTATGTTATGATTGATTGCATAATTATTTGTGTTTCCTTTCAGCAGACTCATACTCTGCCTATTTCATTGTAGTACTCAGCTTAATGCGTAGCTGAATAGCTATTTTTTTTTTCCCACAACGGTAAGACCGAATTTCATTATGAAAGCAACAAAATTACAGAGTTCTTAGAATTTAACGCACTCCCTAAAACCTGGTTACGACAATAAACGATCCCCACGCTTACTGCTTACCCAGGAAGCATCAGCTGGGGACAAAGTACAGAAACAGGCACCCAATCTGCTACAGCAGGAACACACGCTGCCAACAGGGCAAGGTCTAAAACACAATCATATACCCAACTGCATACCAGCCTAAAGATTACAACCAGAAGGATAACATATGTAGGTAAAACATTCATCTGGTGTAGGGGATCAGCTGATTCTCTTGTTCCTCCGACAGCTGCTGGTGCTTGTCGAATCCGAGAGCTTCTGACTTGATCGCCTCGGCGCCTTCAGTCACTTTGGTCCTTCAGTTCTTCCTGTAATAGACCCGTCCAATGTGTGATAAAAGAACATATTAAGCAAACAATCTCAGTAGGAGATTGAACTCGTTTTTTTCCAAAGCACACTAGATTCCTAGTGCAATCCAGATCGGGAAAGCAAAAGGACAGCCGCCAAACTGACTGTGTGCATCATATATGTGATTGGAGGCAAGATTCCTCTGAACCCAGACCCAATATTGCTCTAGACTAGAGTCTAGAGGGTCTGTAATTCACCCAAAAAGAGTAAGCTAGAAGACTCCAAATATACTTGGCCGGAAGCACATTCAAAAAAAAACAAACGGTTGATACTCCTCGTTTTCATTACAAAAAACATGCATCTGGGATCCCCTTTCCACCTTCTAATGAGATTTATTCCTAAATAGCATTATATTCAATCAACGACATAAAATTTTTATTTTTAAGGGAAGCTTGGCTTTCCAAATTCTCTTTATAACAGGATCCATGTTCATGCCTACTGAGATCTTTTATAAACCGATTTGAAGTTCCTGATTTTTGAACCCCCATTTGGGCCTTTATCTTTTATCAGAGTCAGTATCACACCTAAAGGTAATATCATAAAAGTCTTCTTTTAGTTGGTTTTGTAGGTCCTCATATAGTCATCTTCTAAAAAGATAATTCTAATTTTTTGTTTTTGATCTCAGCCACCTAACAATTTTTGTTCTATTACTTATCTCATAGCTCTTAGGAACTTATCTGCCAAGGAGACAAGCCCACACCATTTATCATGTGCTAGAAACTGGGTATTTTACCATTGCCAACAAATCATAGACCCTCCTAAGATAGATAGATATGTCTAACTTTGAGAAGATCATTCCAATACTGGGGAATTCCTTGACTTTTAATACTTAGTAATGCCACCATTCCTTTCTTCAGGTATTTTTTATTAACCAACCCAGCCCACATCTTCCTTTGCTAATTTCAGCTTTCCACCACCACTTAAAAAGTAAGCTTTATGTTCATCCTTCTTAAATCTTTAATTCCCCAGCCCTCCCCTTTTATTTTTTGACTTAGTAATGACATCCCATTTCACAAGATGATATTTTCTTTTTGATGTTAATTCTCCCCTGCCGTAAGAAGAAATGTTTCTGGCAGTGTCCATTTTGTTAATGACTCCATTACTGCATAGCCAAAACATGACATGGTGTAAATTGGCAAGTTGCTTAAACATGAATTAATGAGAGTCAGTTTCTCCAAAAACTTAGTGCACTACCCTCCAGCCATCTAATCTTTCAAAATTTTCTCACAAATTGGCAAACTAATCTATCGCATAATAAAAATTTAAGGTACTTAATAGGCCATTTACCAATTGCACAATTAAACATATTTGAATACTCCATATTTTTAGCATCCTCTTGACTGACCATTATTACCTCACTTTTAGCAAAGTTTATTTTTAAGCCCTGACAATAGCTATTTTTCTTTTATTCTCAATTTAGACTTTTGCAGCCATGAATCTTTATGGCAGTACTGTTACCCCAATGTAGAATTCCTTTTATGCCAATGCATAAACTTTTTTGTGGTCGCGAGAAAGTTTTTTGCTGATAAGACTTACTTTTCCTAATTGAACTGTGCC